>JASAUF010000489.1:652500-1200000 GCA_030180095.1 Magnolia changhungtana
TTAGTTAAGATAGTCAATGTGAACTATTAGTTATGACCATAACACATTTCCTAGGACGCCATGTGAAAATCACATCGATCAAATGATTCAATTCATCCATGATGTGCCCTCATGTGTTTTGTGTATATTTTTCCTAAGCTATAGATGATGGTTAGGATTTACTAATTTAAGTGATCGTTAACAAATAAAATAAACAAATATTCCAAATCCAAGGCTGCTACTAAGAGAAAAAAATTTGGTGTCACAATTATCTTATTAGCACAACTTTTGAATTATACTCCGTTCACAATTTACACAATTTGGATTTCCATCCAAATTTGTCATGTGTGTGGTTGGAGAGTCTTTATCTTTTCTTAAAATGGTGATGGAGACATGCTTTGCTAGTGTGATGGGGCCTACACATGCACTTGGTCTTTGTACATATGGCATACATGAAGTTGAAAATACCCACCAAAGTTGTGGGATCCACTGCTGTATGTACTGCAAGCTGTATTTGTTTAATGAATTATGACATTAATTTCACCAAAAAGAACTGCCCATATGTTTTCGACTAATCTTCCAGCTAAAGCATCTATTCAGTGTAGTAGTTGTTGCTTTTATGATCCATCCAATTATTGTAATAATTAATTATTTCTTATTTAAGTGTGATTTGCATGACATGAGGGTTTGAGCGTAGATAAATGCATTGAAACGGATAACTTTCATTATCTTTAACGGATAGAGTTTTACTTGAACTATAAAATTAGTAGCCCACCTAAGGCATGAAATTGCATCATTTTTAGCCAAATCATATCTTTCAACAAGTTTATTACAATAATTATCCAACATATTGCACATGTATATCAAGTTTATTACAATAATTATCCAACATATTGCACATGTATATCAGTATAGGTAAAAATGGATTGGCTAAAAAACGGAGGTCGGCTCCGACATCTCCACGGGACAAGAGGTTGGTCAGTGTCGATCACGACCAATAAGCTCCTCAATGGCTAAGGAAAAGAGGTCAGTCACCTACTACATATGAAGGCATATCGGCACTTCAATTATTATTTTTTCCTTTTATACTTTTCATAAGTTGTTGAAGAGAGGTATTAAGAGAGACAAGAGAGAAGCTAATAAGTATGTTGTTTACCAAACATACTTATCTACATGATAAGCCGAAATAAAGATAGGCATGAGTAGCTTATCTTAAATAACTTAAGATCTAGACGCCGCCTAAATGTAGATCTTTTTTCAATGGTCCAAACTGTTTATAAGACATCTCTCACTTTGTATAGTGGAAACAATATATCAAAGTTCTAAATTTGGTTTATTTCAACACTTTGATCATTTAACTCTTTTGCCCTTAATGTTACTGTTGATGCAAGAATCTGGACCGCCCTCTACAAACCTCTAAGCACCTGTATAAGAAAAGAACAAATGAGACCCTAACTAGAGTAGGGGACCCTCTGATGCCAAAGTCAGGCCAGGAATTTATATATAGCAGTGTAGAAGGGTTTAAGGCTAGAGATTCTGCGTACCTTTTCATGTAGATGGTACTCTTATTTATAGTGTTTGTAGGATGAGGTGGTCCACAATTTTAAGCATGATCTTAGCCGTTGGGCGAGATGTGTGTGAGTGATAAATGTGGGCAATTACCCTAGAATTACGCAGGGGACGATTACGCAAGTAATGGGCATCAACGGTTACTATGGAGCCCTGACAACCTGGATAAAGCTGACCTGAAGATAGTCAAGCCGAACTTGTTGATCAACCGGGATTGAGCTGAGCACCGAACTGTGTCGAGCTGAATTCAAGGTTAGTTGGTCAGGGATTGTTCTGAGGAGCTTGGGAGATTTGTGTTGGTCGAGCCGAGCTTAAGATTGGACTTATCTTCTCGTCGGTCCTATTCGCCCTCAACGAGCTCTTCCTCAACTTCACTGAGTCGATCACCTCCTCAGCCTGTCCTTGGGGGAGTGAGCTCTAGTATTTTTGGGTGATGGGGCGCAGCGGTGTACACTCATAGGCCCGAGTTGACCCTGAGGACACGGTCAAACCATTTTTTCCATAACAAAAGCCCCCTACTTCTTGAGTTTTTTATGCGACCACGGGAAGTAAGTTGGTGGGATAAGGTCGGTCGGGCGAGCCATTACGCATGAACTACTAGCTGACGGGGGCAGCAAGATCGAGGAATATTCGCAATGATAGCCTGCTATAGTATAGGCGTCATACTATGTCACAGCAACTTTTCAATTGCAGGCCCATGGGGTGTGGATGCGTGGCAAAGGCCGAGAACACGGATTGGCACAGCGAATGGGGAATCGTCGCGTGTAAAGTGGTGGACGAGAAGACGACTCTACATCTGCGACATTTAATGCTGCTCATTAAAGACTTGACACAGCTCAGGGACCTAAATTGGCCGAGATGCGGACACATGTAAGGCGGTGCTTGGGGGGACAACTCTTTGGCTGTAGCATTCAATGTTGGTCATTAATGCACGCAACTGAGGAGATCTATAAAAGCGGACGACCTCTCCATTAGCTTCACGATTTACTTTTTTGAATATTTCTCACTACCATAAGACTCCCGAAGCAGGTGATTTTCTGTGAGTTCACCATCTTTTCCAGTCAATTGTTTTGCATTTGCTCCCTTTTTTTTTGCCCCTTTTCCGTCATCTTGCCTGATAGGTTGGACGGTTTAAACGAACGGCATGAGGTTTATGCGTTTAAGGGTGAATCCAACCAGGGAAGTGTGGATTCTCGACTTAGGGTCCCGTTGGAACCACCTTCTCCAGTTCCGTTGGAGTCCAGTAGGGAGGGCACCCAGTCATCGACTGAGCAGCCTGCTTAGGTCGGCCTCGTGGGTTCAGTTCTGAAGGAGGCTGTCATGGCCGAGATCCATTAGGAATACCAAATTTCAGACTCCGTTCATATCCGAGCACCAACTCTTAGTGACGTTCTCGAGGATCCAGCTGAAGGGGAGGTGGCCATATTTGTCTGCACCCATCAGTGTGGATTTCAACTTCCACCGCACCCATTCATGAGGGCCATTACAGCGCGACTAAGATTGGCTCCGGATCAGCTCATCCCAAATGCTTGAAGAGCACTGTTGGGGACATACGTCTGGTTTCATCTTAGGAACAAAGAGCTGACTTCTGATAAATTCATTTATCTATACCAAACCAAGTACAATCCTGCGTAACCGTGCTGGTATTACTTGTCAGCACGAGCAAAATGAGGTTGAAGCCTTATCACCAAACTTCCATCTTCCAACAAAGATTGGAAGAACAAATGGTTCTGGGCGTCAGGAGAGTGGGAGGCGTCTGCTACCAAACTAGCTAGTATTCAGGTTAGAGTAGCCACCAAATTTGCCACCCCAGGTTGGACATTATCGTGGTGTTTAGGTTTTTTCTTGCTTTTGAACTCCATGTTGACCTAATTCTTTTGTACATCTACAGATTTTTCCGAGGGTTCACCCGAGCTATCTGCCTAGGGCTGTAAATGGGTCAGCGAACCCGATGGGGTACCCGGACCCGACCCATTAAGGCCCGACCCAAACCCGACCCGTTTGCTAAATGGTACGGGTCCGGGTCCAAGGATAGACCCATTTGTCAAACGGGTCTGGGTTTGGGTTCCTTTCATTTAGACCCGACCCGACCCGACCCGAACCCTGTTAGTAAATGGGCGGGTCTGGTCTACCTTACATGAGACCCGCCTGCATCCGGACCGCCCTGCACCCATATCCTTCCCACTTCCCTATATATTCTACTGGCGTTCCCACTTCCCTATATATTAAGCAATTAACGACGTTCTCACTTCAAAATAAAATACAAACTAGTTTGAAAATAAGATACACCTCCTTGATTTTTTATCTGGCCCACCATGTTATTTATTTGAGATCCACTCTAGCCAATAGATGTATAATCATTAGTTAATCTCGGGGCAAAAACATTAGGCTGACTTGAGATTTAGTTGGGCCACCTCAAAGGAAATAATTGGGAAAGAAAGGTCCACCCTTTATTTTTAATCACCATCTTGTGATCATTATATGAAATCCACTCCATTCATTAGATGTCACACAAAATCTTAAGCCCTTTCTAAAAAAATCAGGCCCATATGTGATTTAGGTGGGCTAAATTAATGGAAAGAGTTTAGAAGGTGAGCTTTGTCCTATATAGTTCTTTTGATGGTGTGGCCCATTTTAATCACGGATGAAGCTGATTTTAGGGCCCTCATTCTAGCATATGGTGCCTCACCTTATGATTAGTGTGGATTTTACATAATCATGATGGGGCCCGCACAAGTAGTGAACCATTTTCCTTCTCATAAATTAATACCAAAGTGACGAACCAGTGGCAGTGACTCTTCATCTCCTCTTTATTTTCTATATGCCTCTCCCGATGTATCTTATCTATTTAAGAAAGATAAGAAGTTTGTTACTACTCTAATCCATACAAATACAATCTCAACAAGATTTTTCATTTTTTTATACTGTTTTATTTTATTTATCTCTTTCTTCTTCAATTTTCATATTGCAAAGTGTACAAATAAATTTTTTTTTTTTTTTAGGATCCTGGATGTGTTTTTTGTGCAACATTATTGACTTTGTGTTCTTCTTCATCTCTACCTATTTGTTGTTGCAATTGTTGGGCCATCAGGTACACAGTTAAGCCTTTCTTTTAGGAATTGTTCATTTTTTTTATACTATATATAGCCCAGAGAAAAATTTTGCTACACCCACGGCTTGCATACACTACATACGCACAAATTCCTGGCCGTGGGTGAGATACGTATCTCACAAGGATTTTGGCAAGTAAAAGAAAGAGGGATTTTTGGTAAGTGAAGGAATACATATCTATGCCATGCAAGATGTCGGGTGCACCAGAGGCCAATACAATTATGAGGTGGGGCCACATTTGTACACTGGATAAAAGAGTTGGTCGGTCTGATCTAAACCATCCTTTGTTTTTGTACACGGTGGTTTGCCTGAAGATTGGATGACCTTTTTCATGATGAGGCCCACATCTCTCATGGCTGAGATGCGTTGCACACTTAAGACATTGGTACATGGATCGGACTTAATGCTAACCTACACTTGGTTGTATATATGATCATCACTCATTTTAATTTTTAAAAATCATTGATCAAGTTCATTGTTCTGTGATCCTGACCACTGAAATGATGTTTTCCATCATGTATATGATCATCACTTATTGAACAATCTCAACCGTCTAAATCTAAAGTGGGGTAAATATTGTTTCACATTCAACTTGTTAATTAAGTCATAAAGACATGGATGAAAGGAAAAAACAAATATTAGCTTGATTCAAAACTTTTGTGGCTACCAAGAAGATTTTAACAGTGGAAGTTCAATCAACACCATGTGGTCACTTGGGTTTTGGATCTAACTCATTTTTTGGCTCATACCATAAAAGGATCTAAAAAAATGGATGGACGGAATGTATTTGTCTTATGATGGGGTGCGCTAATTGAACAAATTGAATGTTATATGCATGCCTTGTGTGTACATTATTTTCATATTCACTTTTCATTTTTACATTTTCATTTCTAATCAGTAATAATCTTAAATCATTTTATTTAATGCATCAATATAACATGTCTAATGTAGAGGAACATGAACAACTTGATCCCATTGAGTGTAGGGACTTTACACTTTCTTCACATACAGTAACAGCTACTAGTTCGAATTCGAAACATAGAAAGTTGACATCGACAGTTTGGAACAATTTCACGCGATTATGCAAGGATGGAGTGGTTACAGCTAGATGCAACCATTGCAACCAAATACTCTCTGCTTGTAGTAGTAGTAGTGGAACAAGCCACCTTAAGAAGCACCTTACGAAATGTTCAAAAAAGTGTATCATGATAGAAAATAACAACTTATAGGATCAGCTATAAGTAATCAAGGTGGTCCTGAGCTTAGTACAAACAAGTTTGATCAAGAACGCAGTCGCAAAACTCTTGCAAAAGTATATACTGTGCTTGGATATTCATTTTGGGATATCGAGAATTATTATTTTAGGTCATTTTTGGCTGAGTTGCAACCCATATTCAAACATATGTCAATGAATACAGTTAAAAATGATTGCATTATAGT
This sequence comes from Magnolia changhungtana, assembly GCA_030180095.1. Lineage (NCBI taxonomy): Eukaryota > Viridiplantae > Streptophyta > Magnoliopsida > Magnoliales > Magnoliaceae > Magnolia > Magnolia changhungtana. The sequence continues at coordinate 658,600 of JASAUF010000489.1, forward strand.
ATATCAAGAAGAAATCATGAAGTTGATGAAATCTTTTGCTGAGATGCGCGGGCACGTGAGCCTAACAACGGATATGTGGACCTCGAACCAAACACTGGGATATATGAGTTTTACTGCCCATTATATAGATATGGGCTGGAAGCTGCAAAAAAAGCTTATTAGTTTCAAGATGGTTCCACCTCCTCATTCTGGCATTGCTCTTAGCGATGCTATTTTATCTTATTTGAGCAAATGGGGAATCGGCAACAAGTTGTTTTCAATAACTTTGGATAATTGTAGTGCTAACAATGTTGTTGTTAGTAAACTACTTAAACAATTCAAGATGAATCTTTCACTTGAGGGCGAGTTTTTTCATGTAAGATGTTGCACACATATTCTCAATTTGATTGTGAAAGAGGGGCTGGAAGTTATAAATGGTCCACTATATAAAATTCGTGAAGCCATTAAGTATGTGAAGGGATCACAAGCTCGTTTGGAGAGCTTTAAAGAAATTATTAAGCAATTAAAGGTCTCAAGCAAGAAAGGATTACGTTTTGATATACCTACTAGGTGGAATTTTACATATCTGATGTTAGAATCTGCCTTAGTGTACAAGGATATATTCTTTCATTTGGAGGAGCGTGATTCAAATTTTAAAGGAGCACCAAGCGAAAGTGAATGGGAATTGGCAAAAGTTATTTGTGAATCTTTAAAAGTATATTATGAGGTCACCAATTCTTTCTAGTTCTAAATACCCAACTGTGAATGTATACTTCGAGGGTGTTTGGATGATCCAAAAGCAATTGATGGGCGAGGTTAAAAGTCATGATGACTTTATCAAATGCATGGCCCAGAAAATGGTCACAAAGTTTGAAAAATATTGGAGTGAGTATTCTTTGGTGTTGGCGATTTAAAGAATCTTTGATTCACGATATAAAATGCATTGGGTAAACCATTTGTTTTCAGAAGCTTTATGGATTTAGTGGTTCCGTTGAACCATATACGCAGAGAATTCACAGCAGTCTTAAAAGATTATTTGATGCATATAACATCTCCAGTGATATGGAAGAGAAGAATGTTGGTTCATTTAGCAGTACAGTTTCATCACAGAGCAGAAATTCTCGATATGACTCTGCAAAATATACTTATGATTTTGATTCATTTGTTAGTGATGCTGCTACAAGTTATCAAATCAAGTCTGAATTAGATAGTTATTTAGAAGAGATGGTATTCTCTTTCTCTCTCTTTATAAATTATATGAGTAAAAATATTTTATTCTTCTCTTTATAATAATTTTTTAATGGATGAACAGTTACATCCTCGAAGTGATGACTTGGACGTTTTAAGCTTTTGGAAGATGAATGCTTCTAAATATCTTACATTATCTAGGATGGCTTGTGACATATTGTCAATTCCTATATCGACCGTTGCATCAGAGTCGGCATTTAGTGCTAGTGGGAGAATTATTGATGATTTTCGTAGTTCTTTAGCCCCAGACACTGTAGAGGCTTTAACTTGTTTGCAAGATTGGCTTCGCGCTGCAATTCCTGAAGGTAAATTTAGTTCTTATTGTTTTAATTTATTTTATAAACTTAATATGGAAAAGTCTTTCCTAAATCTCTATTAACTAGGTTGTATGTCATGTGTAAAATTTATAGATTTGAAGGAGGAGTTGCATGTAGTAGAAGTGGATGACGATTCTAATGATTTGGAGGATTGGTCTAGAATTGAATCCTAAGGTATATCTTGTTTAATTTCTCAAATTTTTAATTTTGTTTCTATAACTTTAACATTTACAAACATTCCATTTGAATGATATTTAAAATAATTTCAAGTTTTTGAAAAAAGTTTATTTATTCAAGGCTAAAAACAGAACTACACTTCTCATGCATCAACAACCTGTTGGACCCGTTGGACCCATTTCTAAACGGGTTTAGTTCAGGGTCTGGATCTCCCTTAACCAAACCCGTTAGATCCGACCCATTTATAAATGGGTCTGGGTGGATCTCCCTCTACCAGACCCGAACCCATTTATAAATGGGTCTAATGGGTTGACTCAGACCCGACCCGGACCCGCCCATTTAGTAAAAGGGTCTGGGTCTAAAATTTGGACCCAGACCCGTTTAGTAAATGGGCGGGTCTGGTTTTGGCTAAACCCGCCCTGAACCCGACCATTTATAGCCCTATGTCTGCCTTCCACCACTGCTAAGTGGACAGGGCGAAGGTGTTGAAGGAGGAGTTTTGCCTTTGGAACAAGCTCATAACTCCTGACCTTCTACATCGATCCAAGCTCTGCAGATCTATGCCTTCCCTTTCTTCCCTTGGTGAGTCATTATTCATCAGTTAAGATTTGTTGCGTTGGTACTTGACTGACTTGAGTTTTGCCATGCAGGCATGGCTGAGCCCCATAACCCCGTTAGAGGAAGTGCCCTCTCATCGAGGAGATGATCCGGACGAAAACGGTTTTCCAGAAGAAGGTGACTCCTTCTATTGGCCAGATACTCTCCTCCACTGTGGAGGTGAGGTCAGAGGCCGAGGTTGGGCAGCCCTTGGCAAACCAGCCAGCCTCAACTGAGGCGAGAAGAGGAAAGGCTCCTGTGTTGGTCGCCCCTTCACAGATGAGTGCAGTGGAGGTAGTCGAACTGGATGTGGAGGAGGCATCTCTGGTCCTTGAGGCTCCTGTGGCTGAAGGGGCCGAGGCCGGTTTGACAGTCGAGGAGGTTGAGTACCTCATTTCAGACGAGGTCGTCTGACCAGCTGAGGGGCTGGGCCCGTCGGTGGCTGAGTCTGATCCACCGGCCCCCTGCGATGTCGATGAGACCATCATCCCGAGCCCCCAAGCTCCCGATAAGGCGAGAGTATACTCGTTGGGTCACCACATTCCTCGTGTGTCAAGTTGGGTAGTGAGACATGTTCCTGAGGAGGATATTGCTGACCTGATGGGCTCTTGCCTGGAGTCCTTCCTTACTGATGTGGTCGCTCTCTGCTACAAGGTTATTCTTTTCTTCCACCATTAAGTTTTCCTTGCATTTTCTGACATGTTCGTTCATTTCCTGTGCTCTGATCATCCCTACACTGCTATCCACTCGAGATAAGGTATTGCAGGTACCTGACGAACTTAGAGTGGTTGAGGCGGCCCTTAAAGAGAAGACTACCAAGGTCGAGGTCCTAAACAAGGTCCTCGAGGAAAGGGCGGCAAAAGTTATGACCCTTGGTGAGGGCCTTCAGGAGAAGGTGGCTGAGGTTGAGGCCATGAAGGATGCGTTAAAGTCTGCTAGGGAGGAGCAAGATGCTATGAAGATCTTGCTGGCAGAAGCTCGGGAGAAGGAGAGCTTGGTGATGGCCAAACTCGATGGGATGAAGTCTCATCTCATCTTCGCCAAGGTCGATCTGGGGAGAGTGAGGGCGCATCTTTCGTCTGTTAAGGCGGATATGGTAGGGCTGAGGGTGGAGCTGGAGAGGGTGAAGGTCATCTCAGTGGCCAGATTGGCTGAGGTCGAGAAGACTTTGGCTGATCAACAAGCCGAGTTCAAGGCATCCCTTCTGACAATCAAAGCTGTCGTTGTGGAAGAGTACAAGGCCTTAAAGGAACGGTCCGACAAGGCCGACGTCGTCTACAACTATGTCTGTGATCGTTGCATCAAGGATGTCGTTTGTATCTCGATCTGAACTTGGACGCCCTCCTCAATGATGAGGCCTCGGAGGAGCCTTCTGTAACGCCCTAAAAATTGGGGGTCGAGTAGAAACCCAACTCCCGAGTTCCAGCACATCACTTATGCAACATATTTAATGATGATTGTATATTGTCTGTATTAGTGCATAAAACATAAATAAGATTAAGCCAAATCAGCAAAACATAATTCAGGAATAGTTATAATAAGCAAGCGGAAGACTGAAACGAATATGTATAACCTTATAAACCAGTATAGGTCCCCAAAGTATGTATGTGTTACCAGGTTAATAATTACAAGTATTGTTTCAAAATACAAAATGTCAAAAAATGTGATAGTCCACTACAAGTATAACCCTGAAGCCCCGTCGAGCAGAACAGTCTATATAAACCCGCCTGAATACTGCATATATGAGAAAGCATCATCATCGTTCTTGAAGTCCGGCACTGCCTCATAGGCATCACCACCACCTGCAACTAAGACAGGGTCTGGTTGGTGTGTACAATACCGTCCCGTAACGTGAGATTGAGTGATCAACTCAGTGGAACAATAAAGCAAAGGTTAACATGTTATTAATTCAGTCAAGCAATAATGATAAAACAATACAATCAAACATCCCTAAGTACTCTGATTAATGCAGGAATGGTATGTATAAATGATACATGACCTCGCTTGCACTCCCTCTGCGATCTTCATCTAACGGTCGCGCATGTCAGTCACTTCCTCAGTGCTCTCTACTCAACGCCAAACAGCACATGTAGCGCAGTGCATGAGCGTGATTACCAAGTTCTTATTAGTCTTTTTCATACAGTAGGATTGGAAAACTAAGGTACCTCCCTTATATCAATACTCAAACAATGATCCATTCTAGGGTTGTCAGTCCTAGTAAATTTCATACGAAGTTGCGGTTCTAGGTCACTGCAAATGGCTCGTCACCTGATCAGTGCAGACCTAGTTTATACTCTAGTTGCTATGAAAAGGCTCGCCTCAATGCAGTCTCAGAGTATGCTCGAGGTCACTACAAATGGCTCGTCACCTGATCAGTGTAGGCCGACAGCTTGAATACAGTGTCTCATACCACTGTATTCAGCTCACGAGGCAGTATTGCTCACTGGTTACTTCGGGGAGGCTCGTCGCCCCAGCGTAGGCCGACAACTTGACCACAGTGTCCCATACCACCATGTCCAGCTCATAAGTCTTAGTGGATTGAGGTACCAAGGTTAACGAGGTTTCTACTAGTGAGTTTGGTACCCTAAGTTCAAGCAGTAGCGTCCAAACATGGTGAACATACATCGGGTCAATCGGGTTACTTGACGAGCTCAACTAGCACGAGCGCACGTTGAGTTGATCGACATGAAGTACATAAGCACGCCGTATGGTCTAACCACTGTCGACATCTCAAGTACGGCTCGGATTCATCGACTACATCCTTCGTGGCGAACCAACTCCAGCCACCAGTTCGAGGCTTGTTACCGATTGCCTGGACTATATAATAGCCCCAACCACATTCACTTTCAACAAACAATCTTATGAGATAACCAAAGCAGTGATGGATCAATAATTCAATTCATACAATCATTTGAGCAATTTATGAAATACAACTTAAACATGAATTCACACATATGCATTCCATACCTAAATAGACACTATAGTATAAGTACCTGGAGGAAATCATACACATGGTTAAGGTAGTTGAGAATCATATCTCAACACTCCTACAAAGTACAATTTACTAACTACTAGTTCATTCAAGCATTCTTACAAACACTTAGTCTACACACTCCAACATACATGACGTATGTTGATTATAATATGTATTAGGGTAAAACCTTTTGTCAAGGAGTTGTCGCCTACACAACAATCATATATCCACAAAATTTGTCATGGCGAGTACGACTGCAAATCCTACACTCATTCAGACATTTTCACAAACACCTAGGCTACACATTATAACATACACGACGTATGTTGGGATAACATGTCTTAAGACAAATCCTTTCATTAAGGAGTTGTTACACATACAACTAGCATATATACACGACAAATAATCATGGCAAACACAATTTTAAATTCCATACATATACGATGATTTCTACAAACACATGGATTACAATATATTCAACATAGTTCATATATATCTGTATCGCAAAACAAACAATGCATTTAGCATGTGAAATGACACTCACGTCAGTAATAAATCATAAACCGACATTGAAAGCCTTGAAAACCATAACCTATGTCCGCACCTTACGCCGATAAACGCATAACGAATTCAGTTTAAATGTTACGTCTTTGTCTGTGGCACCACAACAACTTATAACAGGGAATATGTTAGCAATTCACCTATTACACTTTCTGAAACCCTAAAGTAGATTAGGGTTAGGTTTTCTTACCTAAGAACGGAATCGGTATCACCTGTATAGCGATGCAAGAATGGCGGTTAAGCACGTGGAGCGTCAGGGAATGATCCCTATGACTATCTCTCAGCCTCTCTTTCTCTTCCTCACTTTCTTCTTCTATTTTCTCTCTTCTCTCCCTTAGGGTTTGCAAAATTCGTATAGCATGGGAGAGAGAGGGTTTAAGCCTTTTATATAGGCTCAAAAGTGAGCTCAATGGCCCCAGGGCCATGGTATACTTGGGTTATAGCCAAAATCCTTCCGTCTGGCTCAACGGAGCACTTCTGGAGGCCCCTTTTCTACGTGCGGTCGGACTTAAACTCCCTGACCTTGGAACTAGGTCAAGCTGAGTTTTTGGTGTAATCGGATTTACAAATCGACCGTGGCGGACCAGTTCCAATTCAACGGTCACCGGTACTCGATTAGGGCCACAAGTGCACTGACATGTGTGGGAAATTTCTCCTGATCTGAGGGTGTATTTGGGCCAGATTCTGACGGTCTGACTCCTTATATTTGGCCCGCAAGTGACATGTCTCAGTTTACTTAATTTTAGATTTTATTTCTAAATATATTCACATTCCTCACACACTATATTCTGGGCTCAAGTTGTGCATTTCTGGACACAGTCAGGACTTGATTTCTGAGATGGTTGTCAAGCCCCGCAAGGCGGTCATAATCATTTAGTTTCGCGATAGCCGGACTTTCGATGTGCAGTCCAGGTCCGATACGGAGTTTCGCAATGCTCCCGAGAGCAACTGGGTAATGAGATTGATCCTAGATTATAAGGTAATGTAGCGTCAACGATTCTGTAAGTTTTGGATCTTGCAGTTCGTATTTAAAGTGATTAGTGCTAATTTCACAAGTAAACTAGTTTAGCACTAGCTAATACTTGCCTAATTTCTAAAGGATTTAGTCCTGCATGATTTTTGCCTGATGTGGTACTTGGGCCTTTGTAATTTGTATGAAAGGTAGTACTCGCCTAATACTCAATTAAATTACGCCCTAATCATGGTAGAATAAGGTCCTAGGGTAGTTATACATCCAAGGATGTCCATTGCCAAGTTAGAAAAAATTCAGAGCGTTACACCTTCGCAGGCTGAAGTCGAGCAGCCTCCTCCATCCGGATAGCTCGCTTCTCGAACGGATTAGATATATTTATGTAAGAATTTTGCAACCTGCCCTGTTTTTAATGAATAGATAATTTCTTATCCTATCCTGTCGCCTTTACATTTCTATGTATTTCTTTGGTTGATATGTTGAGCCGCGCACTTGTATGTAGTGGCAGTGCGGTTAGCTGCGCTGGTTTGTGAGCATTGATTTGGCTTATTCATTGACATGTGTAGTTATAATTAATGGACCGACCACTTCTCTAAGGGTTGGTGTTAAGGGTCAAATATTGCATATTATCCCCCATTTATTACTTGATTTTATGAACATGATAATGCTTAATGTTCTATTTTAATTATGTTTATATTATAAGGTGAGTTTAAGAGCTCGAATTGAAAATGATGCTAAAAGCATGAATTTAACGCTCAAGATCACCAAAGCCAAGGATGGATTTTGTGAGACCAAGAATGAAGAATTCACGTGCTAAAGATCTAAGAAAACCAAGTGAGTAATGAAGAGCATTGAAGACTTGAAGTGAAGAAAAGGAATCTTGAAATTGTTCTGAAAACAAACATATTCTTGAAAGTGTCCTGAAGAAGCATATTCTAAAACTCTGGGTCATTCTGTGAAATTGTACAGAGTGAAGTCTATTTTGAGAACTTGCATAAATTTGAGACGGTTTTGCAAATCTACGCGGACAAGGCTATAAATATGGGTTTCCTATGAACTTTTAGGGATATCTAGGATTTGAGGAGTAGATCAAAAGCATGGAGAAGCCATCACCAAGAGTTTTTCTTCCTTTTCCTTAGTTGTTTTTATGTTTTTTTAAAGAGATTTTAGTTCAATCATGTCTATGGTTGGCTAAATCTCTTAGTTATAGCTAAGAGGTGAAGCTTGTAGCGTGATGAAATGTTTTCTATTGCTTTGATTCATGTTTATGTTGAACTTTCTTTTATTCTAGTTTGATTCTTAAGAAATACTTTCAGTTTTTAATAATTTATTGTGACTCAAATTACAGTAGATCTGCAATAGCTTTGAGTATATTCTTTTCATGTATTGAGATTTTGAAATTAGGAAATCTTGTTATTCACCATCGTCCCATAGGCATGATTAGGTGATGAAATTTCTTCTAATCTTCATAGTTCTCCCATGTTGGTTGTGAATTGGTATATCTTATTGTGAGTCATTGTCTCCTGGGCATGGTTTTGTGATGGAATCACCTCTAGTTCTCACACCTCTCATCCATTGAGAATTATGTCAAATGAAGTTCAGATTTTGTTATACAAGATATCTTCCAATTGGATAAGATGGGACTCTGATTCTAGTTGTGTCCTTGAATTAAGCATATATCTCCTTGATTTATACAAGTGAATCCTTGGAAACCCTAGTTACCACCTTTGAATTTGTTAGTTTTAAGCACAATTACTCTCTCAATTAATTCAGATTTAGATTTACATCTTCTTCTAGTTACTTTCAGAAGACACACAAGTCAATCCCTGTGGATTCGACCTCGGTCTCACCAAGATTATCACTGCATCGCGACCCTACACTTGGGGTTGTGAACAATCGGGCCATCAGAGGAATGTTCCCCTCAGTAGCATGAATAAATAGACTCAAAGTCCAAATGAAAAATCTTCCGTGTCAAAGAGTTTTTATTATGAAAACCCAAAGAAATTTACACGTTGCACAAGTAGTTCCTAACCTTAGTTGCTTTTTTCTACAACTTGTCTTATGAGTGATAGATTTTCAGATGTTCGGCATTCCATGGATGAGGTAGAGGTCGATTCTCTAAATCTTCAAGTCGGTAGGACCCGAGCCGAACCGCACTGACTATCCGATAAGGTCTCTCCCAGGTTGGTATTAGGGCTCCCGTTCCAGGCTCCGCAGTGTTCTGAAATGTCTTGTGGAGGACTAGGTCCCTTGGTGGGAACCTCCAATTTTTTACTCTAGCGCTGTAACATCAAGCAACCTGTTGTTGTCGAGCCGCGATTCTGAGCCTGGCCAGTTCCCTTATTTCCTTAAGGAGATCGAGGCACATGGTTATTCGCTCAACATTCTGGTCCTTGTTGTAACCGCATGCTCGCCGTAGGGAGTCCCACTTTGACCAGTACAACGGCCTTGACTCCGAATGAGAGGGAGAATAGAGTTTCTCCTGTTGAAGACCGAGTTGTGGTCCTATAAGCCCAGAGCACGAAAGGGAGTTCCTCAGCCCAGATGGCTTTCACCTTTTCGAGCTTGGTTTTGAAGTGGTTTTTTATTATCTTATTGATCGCTTCGACCTGTCCATTTAATTGAGGGTGTCGAGGTGACGAATAGGCATTTCGGATGCCGAGCCTTTGACACATGCTACAGAATTTATCATTGTCGAACTATCTCCCATTGTCTGAGACGATGGTGTGTGGGATACTGAACTGACAGATGATGGTCTTCCATACGAAATCAGTTACTTTTTACTCGGTGATTCTGGCCACGGGCTCGGCTTCCACTGACTTTGTGAAATAATCAACCGCTACAATGGCGTATCGAGTTTGCCTTTTGCTTGGGGGTAATGGTCTTATGATGTTGATACCCCACTGAGCGAACGACCATGGTCCAGTCATAGGGGTCAACTCTTCAGTGGGATTGTCTGGGAATGGCCACGAATCTTTGACACTTATCACACTTCTGAGCAAAACACTTGGCGTCTTCTTGGAGGTCGGCTAGAAGTAACCCTACCGGATGACCTTGTGGGCTAAGGCTTGGCCGATAGAGTGCTTGCCACATATTCCTTCATAAGTTTCTCTCAAGACGTAGTCAGACTCTTCTAGTTGGAGGCACCTGAGATAGGGCAAGGAGAACCCTTTTTTATACAGGACGTCCCCGATCATCACATAACGGGCTGATCTAAGTCTGAGTCGTCCTGCCTCCAATTTGTCTTCGGGGAGCTTTCCTTCCTTAAGGTACTAAATGATCAGGTTCATCCAGCTTGGGGTCGTGTGTGCGACGAGTTGAATGGTTTCCCAGCTGGCCCGATTAAGCTTGGCTCGACTAGAAATTCTATCGGGACAGTCTTTGGGATGACCCCCTCAATTGTGGATGCTAGTTTTACTAGAGCATCTACCCATGAATTTTCTGCCCTTGGGATTAAATTGACGCTACATTTCCAGAATTTGCTCATCAATTCCCGAGCCTCGCTCAGGTATGCGATCATTTGCGTCTCATTCGTCTGGTATTCTTCAGATATTTAGTTGACAACAAGCTGAGAGTCGCAATAGACTTCGAGGACCTGAGCCCCCATGGTCATTGCTAATCTGAGCCCTGCTAGCAGCACTTTGTATTCAGTCATGTTGTTCGAAGTGTGGAAGCTGAACCTTATAACGTACTAGATTGACGTTAGGTCGGGGGTTAGGAGGACAATTCTAGCCTCGCCGCGCTTGGAGTTGGACGATCCATCCACATACAATGTTCAGATGCTCTGGTCAGCTTCTGTCACCTAGGCGTTCTTAGTCAGCTGATTGAGCCCCATATCATTTGGCACAACAGTTGATTTGTTGGCTTCGCTCTCTTGGTTAGATCCGCTGGCCGGGTCGAGAGTTTCTTTCGGGCTATCTGGGGCAACCTTGTTCTCCTAGTCAGTAAGTTCGACGATGAAGTCAGCCATTGCCTGGCCCTTGATGGCACTTCTAGGCTGGTACTTGATATCGAACTCGCTGAGCTTGATCACCCATTTAGTGAACCTTCCCGATACCTTGGGCCTCTAAAGTACCTGGTGGAGAAGCTGGTCGATTAAGACCATTATCGTGTGAGCTTGGAAATACAGGCGAAGTCATCAAGATAATATTATCAAAGCCAATGCCAATTTTTCCAGGTCTGGGTATCGCGTCTCGGCCTGAACCAAGGCTTTGCTGACATAGTACACTAGATGTTGCTTCCCTTTAGATTCTCGAATGAGGGCAGAGCTGACTGCGATCGTGGACACCGCTAGGTACAGTAGCAAGGGTTCTCCCTGTTATGGCTTTGATAGCAGTGGGGGTGATCCCAAGTACTGTTTCAACTACTAGAACGCTAGTTCACAATCTGGGGTCCACTCTGCCTTCTTATTGCCTTTCGGTTACTGGAAGAGGGGGAAACATTTGTCGGTTGGTATGGACACGAAACGATTGAGGGTGACGACTCTACCAGTGAGGCGCAAGATTTCCTTCAATGTTTGAGGCGATTTCATATCTAGCAGAGCTTTGATCTTGTTAGGATTTGCTTCGATTTTCCATTAGCTGACCTGGAAACCGAGGAACTTACCCGAGCTTACTCCGAATGTGCATTTGGTCAGGTTCAGCTTCATTTGGTATTGCCTCACGTGGATCGCACTAAACTCGACCAAAACTACCCCTTTCCTACTGAAATCGCACCAGGAATCCAATGGACGGGGTGGATTTCTCTAAAAAAATCACTGTGGGGCCCACTGAGCATCTCAGTGCAGTAAAATTCGCATGCAACGCATGTCCGATTTTTTCAAACGTTGTGGGGCGTTGTACGACCCAGATGATGGTCAGATCTCTGATCTGAACCGTCCAAAAGCTCGGGTACGGGGTCCTTACCCTAACCATGGAGCCAAAATTCATTCTTGGAGCGTCCACCGTCCGAAAATCCACTCCAAACGCAAGTTGATTTGCGTTTCTTGCTGCCTAAAGGAGATCTTCGTACCGACTCCAGTAGCTCTCCAGCCACAAACCGACCTTTCATGCCTATAAAAGAGGAGGAGAAACATGGAGAGGGATCATTCATCATCCAGGCAGCCGTGGAGGCATGAACGTGAAGAAGGGAGAGAGAGCGTGGAGTGTGGGCCAGCCATTTCAAGAGTTTTTCTTTCTTCTTTTCCTTAGTTATTTTTCTTTTTGTTTTGTTTAAGAGATTATAGTTAATCATGTCTATGGTTGGCTAAACCTCTTAGCTAGGGCTAAGAGGTGAAGCTTGTAGTGTGATGGGGTATTTTTCTATTCTTTGATTCATGTTTATTGAACTCTCTTTGATTCTTGTTTGATTATAAGGTATCCTCATAGTTTTAATGGTTTGTTGTTACTCAAATTACAATAGATCTGCGATAGCTTGAGATATTTTCTTTTCATATATTGAGATTTTGGAATTAGGCAATCCCGTTGTTCACCATCGTCTTATGGGAATGGTTGGGTGATGGAATCCTCCTAATCTTCTCAATTCTCTTATGATTGATTGTGGGTTTGGTAAGTTGTTGTTGTTTGCCTTGTCTCCTGGGCATGGTTTGGTAATGGAATCACTTCCAAAACCCCACCACTCTTATCCATTGATGATTAGATCCATGAGAAGTTCATAAATCTGACAAATCTCTTCTTACCAATTGGATAAGATAGGACTCCGATTCCGGTTGTGTCCTTGAATCATGCAAGATAGCTTCCCAATTGCTACAAGTGCATCCTTGGCACCCTAGTTTTCCACCTTTGAATTTACAAGCTTTTAGTTTAATAATTCACTATCATTCTCTTAATTTTCCTGATTTAGATTACATCTTCTTCTAGTTCTAATTCTGGTTACTTTCAGATTACGTACAAGGTTCAGTCCCTGTGGATTCGACCTCGGTCTTACCAAGATTATTACTACATCGCAACCCTATACTTAGGGTGTGAATACTGGTCAATTCTGGGGAGAGGAAAACTATCCTTGGGGTAATCTTTATTTATGTCGGTGTAGTCGACGCAAACCCGCCACTTCCCATTGGACTTCTTTACTAGGACGACGTTGGCGATCCAGTCGGGGTAGTAGACTTCTTCGATGAATCTTGCATCCATGAGTTTGTAGACCTCTTCGAAAATCATAGCATACCACTCTGGCTCGAAGGCTCTCCTTCTTTCCCTGACTGGTCTACGGTTTGGGTCTACGTTCAATTTATGAACCATCACCTCAGGGCTGATACCCAACATATCCCGATGGGACCAGGTAAACACGTCAACATTACGTTAGAGGAGATCCATTATTTGCTTGTAGTAGTCGGGAGTTAGCAATGATCCGATCTGAATTGCTCAGGTCGGGTCAGCTCATCGAGGGGAACAATTAGGAGATCTTCTATCGGAGAACCTCTTTCTGATGAATCCTCCCTAGGATCAAGCGAGTTTCATACAGCTCAGCTATTTCAGTAACTGTCGATCTCGTACTTCCAGAAGGACTTACTCTGGTGAGACGTTGAGAGGGTGTATGAACTGAATCGGCTCTCTGGATGTCTGCTCGGTTGTTGTCCTCTTGTCGTACCCTCATCCGATCTCTTTTTGTTGGAGGGCGCTTGGGATGGGGCTTCCTCTCTACGCTTTTTGTTCTGCGCCGAGCTCTCGATGTTTCGAGTAACTTTCCGAAAACTAAAGAGGTCCTCGACATTAAAGTACTTTTGTGCTTAATTCATGAGCTCCCCCAGGGTTGTCGGAGGGTTCTTTCCTATTGAAAAGAGGAACCTTCCCTCCCTGAGACCAGTTATCATAGTGGTCAGAGCTATTTTGTCCGAGTAATCTTTAACTTGCACTGCCTCCCCATTGAATCGCATAATGTAGTCTTTCAAGGTTTCACTCTTTTTGTTTGATGGTGAGTAGGTGAGTAGACGATTTATGTCGTTCATTCCCGACAACAAACTGTGTCAGGAATGCCTTGCTGAGGTCGAGGAAGGAACTGATCGACCTTGGCTTCAGTTGTTTGTACCAACTCCGCGTGGCTCCTATAAGGCTAAGGAGAAGGTGCGACACATAATTGACTTGGACGCCGACTGGAGTTCCATCTAAGCTTTATAGGATTCTAGATGCGTAGTAGGGTCTCCAGTACTTAGGGGTGTACATCGAATCGAACCGAGTCGAACCGAGTCGAGCTAGCCTCAACTCGACTTGGCTAGACCATTGGCTGACCTCAGGTTGAACTCGGCTCGGCTCAGTCCTCGAGCCTGATTGGCCAACTCGGTTCGGTTCGGTCAGCAACTTGGGCCAGCTCGGGCCTAGTTCAAGCCAAGACCGAGCCGAGTTTGCCATTAAGGCATTTCCACAAACACCTGAACTGCAACTTCAAAATCCTACTGTTTTACAAACAAAGGCAATGATTTTATAGGTATTTTATCAAACACCTTCTAAGCAACATAACAACCAAGAAAAACAAAGAGAAAAAGGGTATTTGTTTCATTTACATACCTTCCTTGCCACCAACCACATTTCGTTGAGTCATTTTATCAAGTAATTGGTGAGCAACATTAATGGCAAAGTAACCGAGCCATCAAACTAGTTTGATCCGAGCTGGATTCGAGTTGGATTCAATCTGAGTCGAGTCGAGCTGGGGCCTGCTCGAACTCAGCTCGAACTCATTTTTGAGCTCAAAAAATCAGCTCGACTCGACTCAAACTCAGCTTCGAACCGAGTTGAATTGAGCTTTTTTGAGTCGAGTCGAGCGAGCTAACCAAGCTAGCTCGGTTCGTGTACACCCCTACTAGTACCTAAATACGGGGTGATGGGCGGCATTCAGAACCTCAAGGCTAGAGCAGAGCTCATGATCTCATTGGTGAATGACGGTTCTGTTTCTTCCATCATCGCATCCATCGAAACTGGGGCTTGCGCCCGATAAGCTTGATGCATGACACCGATCTAACCGTGCAGCTCGTCAAGCTGGACTTCCCAGGGATCCTTGTTTTCGGCGACAGTTTCGGGGGCCAGATCTTCCTCGGGTGCTTTCCCGCGTCTCCTCTTCTCCAGTTTGTGACGTTGGTCAAAAGGAGCCAACAATGAGGTTCTCGAAACATGAGACGGTACCTGAGCGGATACGCCCCGAGACACTTCTATTCGAGAATTAGCTTGCCTAGAGTTCTCGGCAGCTGCTCGGGTAGTTGTGTCTCGATTAGGGATGGGGAGTTGTCTTTCTAGCATCTATCTCATCTGACCGAGCTCACTGGCCATCTTTCGACCTAGTTCTGTAAGGAAATGTAACGGCCTTCCCGGTTCCGAGATCGCTGTGCCATGCTCGTAGGAGCATACTCGGCCTGGAGTTGGGAAGACAAGTTTTGATGATTGGGCTATCTAGCAAGCTCAAGTCCAGCAGCAGCAGTGGTAAGAGGAGCTTTCTTTCTTCCTTTTGCCATTATTCTCTTCTGGTAAAGTAGGAACGACTTTGATGTCGTTCCCATAGACGGTGCCAAAATGTTGATGCAAGAATCTGGATTGCCCTCTTCAAACCTCTGAGCACCTGCACAAGAGAAGAATAGAGGAGACCCTGGCTAGAGTAGGGGACCCATTCGATGCCAAAGTCAGGCTAGGAATCTAGGTTTGGTAGTGTAGAAGGGTTTAGGGCGAGAGACTCTGCATACCTTTTTATGTAGATGGTCTTCTTATTTATAGTGTTTGTAGGATGAGGTGGTCCACAATTTTAGGCACGATCTTAGCCGTTGGGCTAGATGTGCGCGAGTGGTAAATGTGGGTAGTTATCCTGGAATTACGTAGTAGACGGTTAAGCAAGTAATGGGCATCAATGGTTACTACGGAGCCCTGACAACCTGGATAAAGTTGACCCGAAGATAGTCGAGCCGAACTTGTTGATCAACCGGCCGGATTAGGCCGAGCACCGAACTGTGCCGAGGTGAACTCAACGGTTAGTCGGTCATGGATTGTTCTGAGGAGCTTGGGAGATCTGTGTTGGTCGAGCCGAGCTTAAGATTGGACTTATCTTCTCATCGGTCCTATTTGCCCTCAACGAGCTCTTCCTCAAATTCACCTAGCCGATCACCTCCTCGGCTTCTCCTCGAGGGAGTGAGCTCTAGTATTTTTGGGTGAGAAGGTGCATCTGTGTATGCTCGTGGGCCTGAGCTGACCCTGGGGACGGTCAGACCATATTTCCCATAACAGTTACATTCATAACAACCTTGTATAATCGACAATTTTTTATTTTCTAATTGCAAGGGGTGTATGCATTTATATCATTGTAAAAGCCCAAATCTAACTCCTAGAGCTGCAACGCGTCACAATCCAGTACGTAAGATGTATTCAGGCGAACTGCTTCTAATAAAAATTCAACATTGTTTTGTTGGTCGAGTGAAGAACCGAAAGAGAAAAGGCATGAAGTGTCTGAATTTCTTTTCCTTAAAATTTTAATTTTTTTATACTCATATTTTTTATATTATTCTTGAAACCATGGTCTAATTACCAACTAAAACATTATCATGCAATAAGATTGGACAATTTAAAGACACTTGTTAGCAATACCCGTTAATGATATTTGTTTGGATGCGGATTATATATGTTCAAGTATCCAAACCATTTATACGATGAGATGACACAACAAATTTCTTTAATTAGACTATTTTTCAAACGGTCGATCAACTAAATCCATACGCGTCAGCCCTAGTCCAGCCTGCCCTATATGTTCACTTTCACTTCTAGGAGGAATGCTAATTTCACTAGGAGCTGCCCCCATCCGCACATATGCATAAGATACCAAGATGGAAATGCGTATTTTAGATCTGATCTTTCTATTAGGTGGGATTGTTTATGATCTTCGAACAAAAATATATCCAAGCCTTTTACAATCTGAGGTGGGAACAATATTAAAAATGGATGGCCAAAATCATTGGTTTACTTTCTATATTATGGCCCAACTGAGTTAAAAATGCATTGACTTTTTAGTAATAAAATCATGATAACCTTTAGTAGATGTTAGTACCAACTAATTTCACATGGTGTTTTATATAAATCGTAATTTGTTTTGGAATAATATGTAGTGTGTCGTGAGAAAAAGAGAAATTATTGTATTGAGAGCTATTTCTTTATTTTGGCCTTTGAGTATAATAAATTGGTGTAAATTTATAAATGTACCAAAGGAGAACCATGTAAATCTTTATATTGTGGTTTGCATCTCTCTCTCTCTCTTTCTTTTTCTTTTGATAGATATTGCTGGGTATGTTCGTGTGGTCGAGAAGAGATCTTTCTCCCAACACGATGGGGTGCCCCACATGCAGTAAGATGACATGACATAAGGTCCATTGATTATGCTATTGCAACATGAAAGTTAAATTGACCAAAACCCATGATGGTCATGTAAAAACGTCACCAAGCATGTATTAAGAACTTTTAGACATGCGTCATTTAATGGGCCAATCACACCTGCAAACATAGGCGTACAAAAAGCCATGATTCAATATAGAGCCCATGGACAATATCTATACAAACAAGGTCAAAGTCTAGTCCATGCAACATGTTGGGTAAGTTGTTATCTTGTAACCAAGTAGAGGACCCTAGAAAAATAGGGTTTTGGCACATGAGCCTAGCATCCAAATTTTTAGTTTATATCATGTTTTTATTCACATTGACAGAAACGATGAATGATCAATGCTGTTCATGGATTAGATATCGTAAGGTCTCAAGTGAAGGCTGAAGCCATGTTATGAAATTGGTTTTTGGCCCACCAGCTAGTTTAGATAGGCCCATGCCCAAAACACCTAGTGTAGGGCCAATTGTGAGTTGAGAACCTTATACAATCTTAGGGTTTGTTTGGGCAGTGGTATTAAAAGGGATTAGGTGGGGTGGGATTCATCGCAACCCGTGCCAATTCAACTCTATGTTTGAGAAGAATGGAAAAGCATGCAATTACATTAAATGGAATTGCATTGGGTCTTGTGCTAATTTTTACTCAATGTTTAGGAAGTTGTGTAGGTCCCACCATCATGTGTGGGCTATATCCGCACCGTCCACCCGTTTATCGAGATTATTTTAGAGCATGGGCCAAAAAATCAGGTAAATCTAAAGCTCGCGTGGACCCCACCATAGAAAGCAATGGGGATTAATATTTACTATTGAAAACTTCTTTGGGGCCACGTAAGTTTTGGTTCTACCTTATTTTTAGGCCCATGTCATAAAATGAGATTACAAAACAAATGAAACATTTAGATATAACACGTGTGTTATTCTAAGTAATTTCAAATGATAGTGGGTAGATCCATTCAATGTACCACCATATTATCATGAAAGCATGACATTAATTCAACAGCCATGGGTAATTATTATGTTTTTTTGAATCCATCCCACCTAATCCCTTCTACCACCATATTAGGGTCAGTGGTAGAAGGGATTAGGTGGGATGAGATTCAAAAAACATAATTATTAGCCTTTGCAGGGATTGTCCCATGCTTCCATGGAATAAAATTAATGCCATGCTTTGTTGATGATACAGTGGTACATTGAATGGATATACCGACCATCATTTGAAATTACTTAGAATAACACACATGTGTTATATCTAAACCGTTCATTTGTTTTGTAACCTCATTTTATGGCATAGGCCTAAAAATGAGTAGATCCAAAACTTATGTAGCCTCGAAGAAGTTTTCAACGGTAAGTATTCAATCCCCGTTGCTTTCTATGGTGGGATCCACTTGAGCTTTAGATTTACCTGATTTTTTGGCCCATGTTCTAAAATAATCTTTATAAATGGGTGGACGGTGTGGATATAGCCCATACATCATGGTGGGACCTACACAACTTCTCAAACATTGAGTGAAATTGGCACGAACCAATGCAAGTCCATTTAATGTAATTCCAAGCTTTTCCATTCTTCCCAACATGGAGTGGAATTGGCACAGGACCAAATGAATCCCATCCCACCTAATCCCTTGTAATCCCACTACCCAAACTGACAGCCTGTTTGCCAGTTGCATTAGAAAGTATTGGGGGGATTGAATTCAAAAAACATAATTATTACCCATGGCAGGGGTTGTCCCCTGTTACCATGGGATAAGCTAAGAGAAATTTACGACTGTGGACCCTACCTTTTATCCAGCGGTTTTTTTGAAACAATACAAACTTAGAATACGCGCTTGGACCTCCTCGTACGGACTCAAAATTTCAGGACGAAAATACCCCTCCTTTTAGCGGAAACAAATTCAGTACTCTCCGTGCCACCAGCTAACGGCGGATGGTCGGTGGTCTGTGGGCCCCACCATGATGTATTCTTTTCATCCATGCCGTCCATATACTTTTTCAGATGATTTTATGATATGAGACCAAAAAATGAGGTATATCCAAATCTCAAGTGTACCACATTACAGAAAACAGTGTTGAATGAGCGTCAACCATTATAAACCATTAGGGGGCTATAAAAGTTTCGGATGAAGCTGATTTTTGGTTTTTACCTTAATCTAGGACTGTATGAACTAATCAACAGATTAGATGTGAAATAAACAGTTCATTGGGCCTTAGGAGAATTTTAATTGTCAATATCCAATCAATATTATCTTCTTGTGGTGTGGTCCACCTGAGATTTATATCCCTCTCATTTTCTGGAGTAAGCCCTAAAATGAACTGTAAAAATGGATGAACGGAATGGATGAAACACATACATCATGGTGGGGCTCAATGAACACCGACCACGGCCATTGGATGGTGGTAGGGTGAGTAGTCAATCCGTTTTTGCATTGCTTAGCTTTCATTCGTTGTTTTCACTCCCTTAACGAAAAAACCTCCTCAACATAACAGCATTTCACTCCCTTTCAACTATAAACCAACGTATGGAGGTTATTCTTTTCATTTTTCTCATCGAATTCTCCATGAATCATCTAGATATCATCATTCTACGTTTGTCATTTTTCGTCTTGACTAGGGTTATGTAAAATCCCACGAAATGGCTGCACTTGCAATCCTTGGAAAGGTTCAAAATATTCTGTCACTCCAAAGCACCTCTCTTCAACCTACATTTGACCTGTACTACGGTAGTTGGTGATATAAATTTTTTTTTTTTTTTAAATGCTCGAAGAGTACAATTGCATTGCATGCGAAGTTCGGTCAATTCTATGTGTTAGGCTTACTCAAATTCATGTGTTAGGCTTAGTTAATTTTATGCTTTGATCGGTCAAATCCATGTGAAACTCACTGAATTCCATTTAAAGCCCACTCAATTCCATGTTAGGGTTCACTTGATCTCATGCTATGCTCGCTGAAATTCATGTTTACGCTGCGCAATTTTATGCTAGGATTGCTCAATTTAATGTTTGCCCAACTTAATTTCATGGTAGATAAGATAAAGTCAATTTAATGTTTGCCCTGATAAATTTCATGCTAGGATCACTCAATTTAATGTTTACCCAGCTTAATTTCATGCTAGATAAGATAAGGTCAATTTAATATTTGCCTTGATAAATTTCATGCTAGGATCACTCAATTTAATGTTTGCCCAGCTTAATTTCATGGTAGATAAGATAATGTCAATTTAATGTTTGCCCAACTTAATTTCATGGTAGATAAGATAAGGTCAATTTAATGTTTGCCTCAATCAATTTCATAGTAGGATCGCTCAATTTAATAGTTACCCAGCTCAATTTAATGGTAGATAAGGTCAATTTAATGTTTGCATCGATAAATTTCATGCCAGGATAGCATAATTTAATGTTTGCCTAGCTCAATATCATGCTATGTTTGCTCGATTTAATTTTTGCCCCGCCCAATATCATGCTATGTTTGCTCGATTTAATGTTTGCCCCGCTGAATATCATGCTATGTTTACTCAATTTAATGTTTGCCCCGATAAATATCATGCTATGTTTGCTCGATTCAATGTTTGCCCCACTAAATATCATACTACGGTCACTCGATTTAATGTTTGCCCAGCTCAATATCATACTATGCTCGCTCGAAATATTGTTTGTCTAGCTCAATATGATGCTATGCTCGCTCGATTCAATGTTTGCTTGCATGCTATATTTATAGTTTGTCCCACTCAATTTTCTGGTTGCCCTGTTCAATTTCTAATTTGCCTCGCTGATTTTTCGAATTTTGTCATTTTTGCCCCAGTCAATTTCTACTTTGTCCCACTCAATTTTCATGTTTGCCCTGCTGATTTTCATGTTTGCCTTGCCAAATTTCATGTTTGCCCCGCTGATTTTCTAGTTTGCCCCGCTGATATTCATGTTTCACCCGCTGATTTTCTAGTTTGCCCCGCTGATTTTCATGTTTCCCCCGCTGATTTTCTAGTTTGCCCAGCTCAATTTCATGTTTCTCCCGCTGATTTTCATGTTTCCTCTGCTGATTTTCTAATTTGGCCCACCGATTTTCTACTTTACGCCGCTGAATTTCTAGTTTGCCCTGCTGAAATTTCATACTTCCCTCGATCAATTCCTAGTTTGCATTGATCAAGTTCCATGCGTGCCTTACTCAATGTAATGATAGCTAGTGTCACAAAATTAAACGAGCACCATATGAAATCATTCGTAACATTGAAGGCCTAATCCGTACGAGCTCTGGTTGTTTATTTCATGGTAGCGCGGTGAATTTACCGATGGACTTATTTGATGGTAGCTAAGGTCAATTTAATGCAAGTTGATGCGCATGTGTTAGACTTAATCAATTCCATGCGTTAGACTTATTGAATTTTATGCGTTGATGGGGATTACATACATTCGATTAAATGTTTGCTTGCATAACTTATTTTATAGTTTGCCCTGGTAAATTTCATGCTATGGTCGTTGAATTTCATGTTTGCCTCGCTCAATTTCATATTTGCCCTACTGAATTTCATGCTTACCCCCTACTGAATTTCATATTTGCCCTGCTTAATTTGTACGTTGTCTCGCGCATTTTTCCAGCTTACTCTTTATTTCCTTAAGATTTATATCATTGTCATCTATAAGGGAAAGCGAGTTTTCGGTATTCTACTATTTAATTGAGTTTTGTCATATGGCAAGCTTCCATTGTTTAACGTTTTATTGATAAGTTGTCATTGTATTGATTTCCAAATTATGGTTACGAGAATCATCTGTTGCTATGGCGAGGAGTTAGAATGTGAAAACAAGCAATGGATGTACAAGAATGGAAGTACGAAAACTATTTCGCTAGATGTTGATACTACGTACGAGGAACTTCTATCCAGAATGTACAAGATTATTAAGAGTACACCAACAGATTGTAATATTTGGATGAAAGTTTTGTATCCCTGCTCCAATAAATCAATCCCTCCAACCGTACTTGAGGACGACGATAACGTGAAAGAGTTCCTGGCAACACAGCTGGAGCATTTGAAAAAGTTTATCCCTTTGGTCATCGAGACAATCCAACACATAAATATGACAACACACGTTGACAGTGTGGCAGAAGAGCATGGCGTGGAATTTGAATATAAGCCAAATCCATTACAAGTAGGAGGAACAAATGATCGACTGCCCAAACCGCCCCAAACATCAAAATTTGTTAGTGCCCAAGTTAGTGATGCATGTGACCTCGACCTCATTTGTGATTACATGACACCGCTTCTAGTAACAACAGCAGATTTGTTGTCATCATCTACAGCCCGAAGATACATCAATCCTGAAAACGACATCCCGCATCCAGACCTTCCCGAAACATCAAACTTCAACACCCGTCAACTTCCCGTGCCCTTTGATGATGCTGCATTCACCAATGCAGCAATGCTGGAATATACGGATTTGTTAAGTGAATCGATCGAGATAGCTAAAGGGCAAACATTCAAGGATAAGAGTCGGTGCCAGCATGTTTTGAGCCTAGTTGCCCTTCAAAATAAATTCCAGTACAGGGTACTGTACTCAAATTCTAGGAGATTTATGGTTGTATGCTTCGAAAATAGATGTGAATGGAGGGTTCATGCATCACGCATTGGTGATTCGGGGATTTTCAAGATACGGACTTATACGACAAATCACACGTGTGGCATGTCATGGATGAGGAGTGATCACCGGCAAGCAAGCAGTAAGTTAGCATGTGATTTGGTTGTTAGCCGCATCGAGCAACGCCTAGGGTTGAGGCCACATGATA
This sequence comes from Magnolia changhungtana, assembly GCA_030180095.1. Taxonomy (NCBI): domain Eukaryota; kingdom Viridiplantae; phylum Streptophyta; class Magnoliopsida; order Magnoliales; family Magnoliaceae; genus Magnolia; species Magnolia changhungtana. The sequence goes on from JASAUF010000489.1 coordinate 681,526, forward strand.
TTATCTTCGCCATGAAAGTGAAGTATAATATTGTTATCAGTTATAGGAAGGCATGGGCAGCCAGGGAGCTTGCAATCAATCAGGTTATGGGGTTTTATGAAGACTCTTACAATCAACTCCCCTTGTATTTGCATGAGTTGAAGACGGTCAACCCAGGGACAGTGACTGCACTGCGTGTTAACAAAGAGACTTTTAGGTTCGAAAGATGTTTTGTTGCGCTCGGTCAATGTGTTAGAAGTTTTCAAAATTCATTGCAGAGGGTATTAGCCATTGACGGGACACACCTAAAGGGCAAATACAAGGGTGTTCTATTCATCGCCACGGCCTTAGATGGGGACAACCATATATTTCCAGTTGCATTTGGCATCAGGGAATCAGAGAACGGTAGTAGTTGAAATTGGTTCCTTACTTACCTTAGCGATGCGATAGGGTCTCTAGAGGATCTTGTTATTATATCTGATCGACATAAAGGTTTACTGAAAGAGGTTCCCCAAGTCTTCCCACATGTAATTCATGGCTACTGTGCATATCATATCTACAGAAACTTGGTGGACACCTTTAAAGACAAGTCATTGGAGATGTACTTCTGGCGGGTAGTGAAAACATGTAGGGTGGCTGAATTCAAAAAATTAATGCATGATATCGAAATGGCCAATCCCGCAGTACATGCATGGCTGACAGAAATTAGATACGAGAGATGGGCATCTTCGCACTTTCCAGGAAAAAGATTCAACTTGGTTACTACAAACATTTCTGAGTGTGTTAATGCCCTCTTCAAAGAAGCACGCGAATACCCTGTTACGAAATTGATAGAAGGGGTTAGATTGAAGATACAAGAGTTGTTTTATAAGAGGAGAGAATCTGCGGCATTGTTTATAGGGCCATTGACTCCATAGGCGGAGCAACAGTTAAAGGATCTTGTGCAGAAGGCGCGAGATATTCGCTGTCATCCTATTTCTCGAAATGAGCATTATGTTGTGGGAGATTATAATGATACAGTCAAGCTCAGTGAGTTTTCGTGTACATGTCGCGAGTTTGACGTGAAGGGGTACCCTTGTATGCATGTCCTGTCAGCATGTATAAACTATAATCTCCTTCATTACTCATACTGCTCCCCATTCTACACGGTGCAAAATTACATAGCTACGTATAACGAATCGGTGTACCCAGTACGTGACAAGAGTGAGTGGGAAGAAATTTCAGTGGGCTTCAAGGAGTATTGTGCGCAAATTAAACCCCCAGGACAAAGGAGGTCAGCTGGAAGACCCAAAAAGCTTAGAATTCCATCTCGTGGAGAGGAATCGAATACAACAAAGTGTGGGCGATGCAAACAAACTGGGCATAATCGCCGAAAGTGCAAGTTTTCCATACCTGAAAAATAGCGTACTTTGTAATTTATTTTATTTTTTGATGTATAGCATACTTTATAAATGAATGGAATTTTTACCTTGTCCCACTGTATTTTTTGCTTGTCCCGTTTGACTCGTCGAAAAGGAAAATGCACATGGAAATCAATGCAAAGCAATCGCGCATATACTAGAATAAGCAAAACCTCAAACATGTCTGGTAGACAAGAACTTCACAGGCATAGAAGGGAACTCCTTGGCCCACTCATTTTCAGCGGGGCCTCGCTCAATTTCTACGTTTCTTGAAATAGGAAATAACCTTCCAAGTCCAAATAGAAGATGTGATATCTATCTTATTCAAATATTCTAATCAAATGTTAAACACGTAAAAAATAACAAGTACGAAAATTACAACATATTGAACACTGACAATGACAACAAGGACTGGAAAGACAAACGCATCCATATTTAACGTACCTATTCATCCACACTATTGTTGGCATGCTGCGCAACATCAACTACAAATTATATCTAATCATATTATGAACTCTATACTATTTGGGCTATTTTAAGAAGCACTTGTTGGACTGCTGATTTGTGTATGAAGGTAAATATTTAGAGACTCATATTCATATGTATCCAATGTTCGAAGGCCGAAATCATGAATGAAGCACTATATTTCAGATTATGGCTTCCAAATGATGTAGGGAACAAGAACGGTTCAGATCATTCAAAGAATGCAATCCCCAATATAAAGTCCAAAATGGAATTAGAGAAAATGAATTCAGAAAATAAACAAAAACCAATGTGATTTGTCCAGTTGATATAGTAGGTCAAACAAGATCCCATGATTCTTAATCCAATCCACTGACACCACCATCAATCCGCTTAATTAGCTGTTTTTCTAGTTTGCCACGCCCATATTTCAGTTTGCCCCGCTGTTTTGCTAGTTTGCCCTACTGATATTTCAGCTTACCCCGCTTTTTTTCTAGTTTGCCCCGCTGATATTTCAGTTTGCCTCGTTGTTTTTCTAGTTTGCCCCCGATAATATTTTTGCCCGCTATTTTTCTAGTTTGCCCGCTCATTTTCATGTTTCCCTCCGATTTGATAGTTTGCCCATGAATTTCATGTACGGCCAGGGGTGTACAGGTCGGGGCCGATCGAACCGGCTCATCCCGTCCAGCCCGTTTCATTAGCCGGTTGCCTCTTTTTTCGAGTTAGTTTGAACCTTCAGTTCGGGCCGAACCGAGTTAGGGCCGATTTCGAACCTTACTTTTGAGTGATCTACACAAATTTCTAAGGTGTGTGCATATAATTGGATAGACCTCACTTTTGAGTCGTCTAATCATGGTTTAGGATGCACTAGTTTAGTTCGGATGTCATACATGTTCCACGATAATAAACTCCTTTCGTTAGGTTTAAGAATTTTGCTTTCAACCTAGGACTATCACAACTATTTTTATGAAGTTGTAAACTATTCAAAATAAATGACACTTCATGTGCTCAAGAATTTCATTGAATCATTAACTACTAAAATCCTTCGCCTAAGTAATTCTCTATTATTTCCTTAGAGGTTTTATAACCTTCAAAGATCTTAATGAAATCTTCTTATATAAAGGTCAACATAGATGTGCTTGCAATCAAGTCTTCTTCCTTGAATTTTTCTAAAGTCTTTTTTACTTCTTCGAAATTTTAATTAAGCTTAGATGGATCTATTTCAAAGATATGCATGAATATCCTAAATGAGGAAATATTGAACAAAAAAAAAAAAAAATTCATATGGTAATTTTAGTGCTCATCTAGCTTGTCACTTTTTTTTTTTTAAATTAGTTATGACTATACGCCCGCATTTTTAAGAACTTCTAAAGTCAAGTTTGTATGTGGAAAGTACTAATGCATGCAATAATGCAAAAGTCGGGGGCCAGGAATTGGAGTCGGGCTTCTGAAGCTCTAAAAAGATCCGAAGAACTCAAAAGGGCTTTGATTTGATCTCCGTCTCACTGAACTATGCCGAGTCGAGTTACGATGTCACCGAAAGTTAAGGGTTCAACCCGACCAGACCCGACATTGGGTTGGGCTCGGGCAGATATATCGGGTTCGATCTCAAGTTTGGGCTATACAAACACCAACCCGATAAATAGACAAAGAAATGAATTAAAAGATAGAAAATTATTTTTATATACTTATATATATTTACATAATTATGTACTATACAAAAATGTAAGGGCCCGTTTGGCCGGGCGGATTGGAAGGGATTGGAAGTTAAATCCCAGGATTGGCCCGGAGTGCCAAACCATTGACAGGGTGACTCGATCCTCCCATGGATCTTAAGACAATCCACTGACAACACTATCATTACCTTTAAATCCCATCCAATCCACCCTAATCCGTTCAAATTTGCTTGGGACGTGTTTGGTTCAAGGGATTGAAAGGGATGGGAAGGTTTAATCCCCGGATTGGCCGGGCGTGCCAAACAGACTCTATATAGTAATCCTGGGATGGTTTACACGAATAAAACATATACGTCACGATTAGCCCCATAAAGTCTTAATGCAACCATCCATCTCTTGCTAAGTCCTGATGGAAGTAATAACCAAGCCATGCCCATAAGTGTTCTAGATAGCTTGATGCGGTAGCTTGTTCAAAATAAAATGACCTAGATAGTAAAAATAGTTTCCTAGTCCCTCATTTATCATTTCCCTTGTAATCTATTCTGGTTGTTTGGGACACACCAGCTTATCAGATGGATTTTACATGCCCAGCTATAAATAGGTGGGTTTCATTCTCTCAATTTGAGCAAAGAGCATTACAAGAGGGACATATTCAATCCTCAAGTGGATCATGCAAGGGATTCAACTCCCATCATTTAAAAAAAACAAAAATTGGGAGTTGTAGAAGTTTTGGATATTTGTATTTGCCTTCGTCTCAGTATCATGCAACTTTATGAACAGTTTGGATGGAAAATAAATATCTCTGTAGGCCACATAAGGGTTTCAAGGGTGGACATCATTATCACAGTTGCTTCATGTGGTGTGGTCCCACTTGAGTCTTGTATTTACCTCATTTTTTAATTTATACTCTAAAATGACATGAAAAAAAATAGATGGACAGTGTAGACAAACCCATACATCACAGTGGGCCCCTCGTAGTCCCAGCCCCTCGAGCCCACATGTGCTAACCTCACTAAAATAAGGCCCCACACACCAAATAGAAAACCTCATAACACCATCTCCATCTCATGTAAGGGTCACAACTTGGATGGTCTGAATTGTCATGCAAGTATGCTGCATATAAGATGGTTTGTAGTTTTTTTTTTTCGTTAGCTTGTTAGTACACCCGCTATCAGTTCATACTTCACTGTTAGCCACCCCATCTAGGGAATCGATACCAATACCTCAGTGTTGAAACGAGGTATCTTTCACTCGGTCTACAACTTGAGCTATGGATATGGGTGTATGGTTTGTAGTCTTAAAACTTAAGAAATTAACTCTAGTTGAGTGATTCAACTAAGTTGTTTAAAGTATAGGGCACAAAACCCATTAATATTTAAGTTTTAAAATTTAGAGATCATAAAGATTGATAATTGAAGAAAGGGACTGGTGTGAAGATCAACCTTGTCAAAGAAGGCTTGATTTGTCATTTGCCTAGATCGTCGAGTAATAGGCAATTCTCCCCTCCTTAGACTAGTCTTCTTAACCTATCCAAAAGCTTATTTTTTTAATTTGATTTATATAATTTTAACTACTCACCTTTACATTAGTTATGTTACTTATTTATGCATGTATAAGATTTTACCTATTGAGGTTCATATTTCAGTTTGTCTCGCTCATATTTCAGTTTATCCTAGTCTGCCTTACTGTTTTTCTAGTTTGCCCCGCTCATATTTCAGTTTGCCCCGTTGTTTTCCTAGTTTGCCCCGCTGTTTTTCTAGTTTGTCCCACTGTTTTTCTTGTTTGCCCTGCTCATATTTCAGTTTGCGCTGCTGTTTTTCTAGTTTGCCCCGTTGTTTTTCTAGTTTGCCCCGTTGTTTTTCTTGTTTGCCCCGCTTATATTTCTGTTTGCCTCATTGTTTTTCTAGTTTGCCCCGTTGTTTTTCTTATTTGCCCCGCTTATATTTCTGTTTGCCCCGCTGTTTTTCTTGTTTGCCCCGCTCATATTTTAATTTGCCCCGCTGTTTTTCTCTTCGTTAACCATCCAGATGCCTCTTTTTAAGGTTTTGGGGATTTACAAGTCAACAAGAACTTCCATATAAGTGGGATGAATAGCATTCTTTGGACTCTTAGCTTGTTGTATCATGGTGGAACGAACTTTGGCAGAATAGATTCCTTGTTTGTAACAACTCGCTGTTACGATGAAGCTCCTCTCGACGAATATGGTTAGAAAACTGGAAACCTTATATATTTTAAGTAATTTGGAGATTTTATAGGAAATGTTGACAGTCATTACTAACTCAAGATGTTTAGTTGGGAATTAGAATTAGGAGTTCCTCTAAAGGGTGGAACCAATTCATTAATCAGTTTTATTTTTTCTTTGATGATATTAATTAACCAATGTGACAATCACTACCATTTATAAAAATTTACAGTATGGAGATGTTGGGAATATTAGAAGTAGAAAAATATGAAAGCCAAGTTTAGAATCTTGCATATCTTTTGACATGGATTAAACATGTGGCATTAATTTCTAAGGAACTCCTTGACCAGCGACAAATACAAGAAGTCATTACAAGCAATAATGTCCCTATCAACAAGTAGCAGATGGCTATGAAATTACCTGTTTGATCTTATCTTTTTGTGGAGATAATGCCTTGTTAGATTTCTTAAGTACATTATTTTCCTTAAGAGAGTAGTCTAAAATAGTTGGAAATGAATGAGATGATTTCTTTAACTTTTATTTTTTAAAATGAATGAGAACCTTGAAGGAATGACTCCCACACCATTTGCCCATTAGCAGCCATAAAAATCTTGTCTACTTTGATTCAAGCATTCAATGAGCTAATACATGTTGAACTTAGGTTTCTTAATAGGAATTTCACCAATTATGGCACTCGAACCCTTGACCGGGAGTTGAAACTCCTGAGAGTTTACCACCCGAGCAAGAGTAAGGACCCCAGAACAAGTATATTTTAAACTCAGTTGGCCCACATTGAATGTATGTAGTATATCCACACCGTTAATTCGTTTTTCATCTATTTTAAGGGGTTGAGCCCCAAATTGAAGCATATCAAAAGATCAAGTGGATCATACTATGAGAAACAGTAGGCAAAATGATTTTCATGTTTATCCCGTTTAATTCAAAATTTCATGTGGTGTGGTCCATTTGAACATTGGATATGTTTAGATTTTTCGGTTCAAGCCACGAAATTATTTGTTAAGTTTGCCCCGCTCATTTTCATGTCTACCCCACTGATATCCTAGTTTGCCCCGCTGATTTTCTAGTTTGCCCCGCTGAATTTTTAGTTTGCCCCGCTGAGTTTCTAGTTTGCCCCGCTGATTTTTCAGTTTGGCCCGCTGAGTTTCTAGTTTGCCCCGCTATTTTTTAGTTTTCCCAGCTGATTTTCTAGTTTGCCTCGCTGATTTTCTAGTTTTCTGTGGATGAACATATTCCACACATGGAAGCAGACCCATTCCAAAAGAACCCCAAATACATGCAAGGTTCATGTTAGATCATATTGAGAATGTTGGAAGTTATCAACATGAATGATTTGGCAGATTGAGAATCTTGGAAGCTATCAACATGAATGATTTTGCATGTAATCTGATTACTTACAAGCACACAGTAGAACTCAAATGCATCTATTTGTTTACACTTCCAAATAAGTTGGTTATACTCTTCTATTCCTTATCCATATGTGATGTAATGAATCTGTATTTTGAGTTGTTTGGAAACTAGGAATTTACAAGTTGCTAAAGAATTTATTTTCTGGAAACAAATTCTTTATGAGAAACTGATTGGGTGTACCTTACCATCTAAGTTCTCTTTGACCATATAGGAATTTATAAGTTCTCTTTTTTCAGTTTGCCTCGCCCATATTTCAGTTTGCCCTGCTGTTTTACTAGTTTACCCCGCTGATATTTCAGCTTGCCCGCTGTTTCTCTAGTTTACCCCGCTGATATTTCAGTTTGCCCCGCTGTTTTTCTAGTTTGCCCTTCTCATTTCTTTTTAGTTTCCAAGAATATTCGTCATGCGTACGGATGCCCTTGTAAATGACAAAAATGCCCCTGCTCTAAAACATACGCCCCTTCCAACGCTCCCATACCCATCTCCACCGAAAATCTGATTACTTCTTATCTCATCTTCCTGCTCCTTCATCCTATCCGAGCAGATCTGATTATCCGATTACTTCTCCCCCTCCGTGAACTGAGTTATAATTCCATGCATTTCACAGACAGTTCTCCTCATTTCACGGTCAAATTTATTCATTGCAGGACAATTCCTATAAATTCACGGTCATTTCCCTTCAATTCACAGTGTGTACTGAATGCCATCAGCATAAAAATTAAAATTAAAAATATATATATTAGAATTTATTAAAAAAAATTTTAAAAAAAGAGTCGGGGTCGACCAGGTCATACCCGGTCGACCCCAACTCTCTGGACATCTACCCGGTCGACCGGGTAGTGACCCGGTCGACCCCATTTTGATAAAATATACCTAAATGGGGTCAATCGGTCATCATCATCCCCGACGGGTACATGTCCAGCGAGTTGGGGTCGACCGGGTATGACCCGGTCGACCGGGTCCGCCTTTCTCATTTCCCCAAATGCCCATTTCTTATTTATTTTCCGTCGTGCTCCCATTTTCATTTTTATTCCTCCCATCCGGCCGAAAACCCTCTTCTACCTTCTCGAGTCTCTTCTTCCACGATTTGGGCGACGGAATCTTTCGATCCTTCCAGCGGGGAAGATTCTCACCACCTCCTTTTCTCGAGTCTCTTCTTCCACGATTCTGATGACGGAATCTTTCGATCCCTCTAGCGGGGAAGATTCTCAGCACCTCCTTTTCTACATCGTCCCTCTTATCTTCCCTATGGCCAAGAAGCGTGACGCATAGGACGCCGCTGGTACAGAGTTTAATCATCGCTCCAAGAGAAGGGAAGACATTGGCGCGGCTACCCAGGCTACGAGATTGAGACCTCGCTCAGGTCCATCCACGTCTCAGGCCGGACCGTCAACAACTCGCAGCCGGGGAGTCGATGTACAACAACCTATTGATTTCGGAAGATTCGCCGAACGCAAGATAACATTTGAGAGGTATGTGGAGAAAGACTTGTTCGCTGATACGACAGAGCTCAAGTGGCTTGCCAAGATGGGGTGGAATTCTATATTCACACCTTACAACAATGCCAATGCCGAGACGGTACGCCATTTCTATGCTTCAATTCAGAATCCAAATCTACAGTCAATGACCTTCGACGTAGCAATCTGTAATTCCTTGGCAACATTTAAAGTGTCTGAATTGAGAGGATTAGTGGGGTGCCATGTGGGACAGTGATTGTTCCATATAGGGATGCGAAGAGGCATAGGTATAGGGATGAGAGGACTGTTTTGTTTGTGACGAACTTAAGCATTGGGTCACGGGTGATAACTATTTAGAATCAGCAAGGATGCTTTCGATTTACAGGTTCCTCCACCTTGTCTTCACGTACAATCTGTATCCTAGATCGAGAAATCATACACAAGTAACACAATATATGTTGGAGGTTTTGTATTTACTGGGTACGGGCGTGAAGGTTTGCTACCCATCTATTGTAATGCGTCACATCTTGAATGCCACTACCACCAAAACCAATCTATCCTTACCCTTCGGACGGTTGATTTGTAAGATGGCCAAAGATTGTGGGTTTGGTTTCATCCTCGATGTGCCGCTAGAGCCGCAAAATTTCATTGACGACAATACTATCAAAAGAATGAAATTGATTCAGCAAGAAGATGTTGAAAGAGGAGAAGAATCGAAGGAAGAAGAAGAAGAAAACGACGAGGAAGAAGAAGAGGAGGAGGAGGAGGAAGATAATGACGAAGACATTGATGAGGATTTTATGGCCCCCCCACGTATACACGAGCGCTTCAGCCGGATCGAAGAGGAACTGGCCTCTCGTTCGATCCGAAATAGCGATATGAAGGCTGAAATGAAGACCCAAAGGACCGAACAGGAGCAATGGAATGAGAAGATCTTTCGCATCCTGAAGGATCTGTTATGCTGTGTTCAAAAGGATGGAGCAGCACTGCATCAGACTGATTCACAAACTAGATGATTAATATACGTGATCCAATAGACCAGTCCTTCAGATCCTTGACGAAGAAGCGGGGAGCTAAAGAGCATACAGATCCATCGACATCTATTTTTGTTTTGTATGTTTGGAGCTGTGTTAGCAATTGTGGAACACTCATTTTTTTTTTTGTTTGGTTTTGACGTTTTGCCTGACTGCTAATTTTGGGATTGTTTATTAGGTTTGGTGAACAAAATGGGTTTTATCCTTCCTTTTATTTGTTTAGTGAGTTTGGTGAGTTTCATGTTCTAGTAACAATAGACTGAACCCCTTATAACAATGTGTATGTCAACACGCGCTGCCAAATTTATCTCATGCACAGTTCCCCCATCCATATGTATTCCTTAGCATTGTACAGTGAAGAAACCCTAATTAACATGTTCATAGGCTTTTTTTCAGAATCTAACTTATTCCTACCTACTCTGTGTCTCGAGTAAATGCATTCATGAGCTATAAGAGCTCCATCTAGAATTTTCCTTCCACAGACGAATGCACCTTGTGACTCTCAAATGACTCCACCTAGAACTTTACGAAGCCTAGATGCAAGACTTTTGCTAGAATCTTGTACAGGCTACCTGTAAGAGTAATTACAGAAAAATCCTTCAAACTTTCAGCTTGTTCCTTCTTTGGAAGCAAGGCGATAAATGAAGCCCCTAGATCTTTAGATAGCCAGCTTTTTTTGAAAAATTCTGACAGGAACGACATCACATCCCTTAGATTTCTCCCAAAAAGATTTGAAAGAATGCTATTGGAAAGTCGTTTGGACCGGAGCTTTATCTCTGCCTAGGTTCTGCATTGCTTCCCAAACTTCTTCCTCTTCAAAATTCCTTTCCAACCATACTGCTTCTGGATCACTCATTTGGTTGAAATGGAGGGAATCTGTGGACAGACCCATCCATCATTCAAGAGGAGGCTAGAGAAAAACTACATAGAAGCTTCACAAATATTTTTCTTATCCTCTATGTTGACATTATCAATTAAGAGATTTCATATTCGATCGGTCCCCTTTCTAGCATTTTCAATACAATGAAAATACTTAGTATTCTAATCTTCTTCTTTGAGCCGAACTACTCTCAATCTTTGTCTACAGCTTATCTCCTCTTGAAGAAGATGTTTGTCCATCTCCACCTGTAGAATGTATCTCTCTTCTTAGGCCCGCAACTTGGGTTTGTCGACCCTAACCTATTTGACCCAACTCGAGTTTGGGTTGGGTTGTCAATGCCCTCATGTTGGGTTTCTATTGAAGGATGCCAAGTCAATCTGAATTCAGGTTGGGTTCGGGTTGCAAATTTATGTCGGTATGTCGAGTTGGGAATAATCACATGTATTTGGGTCGAGTCAAGCATAGACTTTGGGTTGGGAACCTCGGGGCGGGTTAGGTTGCGAGTTAGGTTCCCTAGAGCTTTGGTTGACCCTCAAACCAACACAACCTACACAAGTTGCACCCCATTCAATGCTAAGAAATCTAAGGCAACATTTAGTTTAATTTCGTTTATACTAGGGTTGGCGATGGAAGATGGTGGCAAGTTTCTCCATTTCTCGACCCGAACCCAGTTAGAGGCAGACTATCACAAGGCAAGCTTAATTGTTGCCCTACCCGAAGAGTACTAACAATGCTGGAAATATATATGGATTAGTGTCATTCAAGGATGCTATTTATGTAGGGGCCCTGATTGTTTCTATCCTCACTGTTAATACGGAGTTCATCTTCTAAGGTCCCACCTATCTTTCAGCCTTGAGCAATCAAGTTTGACACATTTTGTGTGGGTTGGGGCAGCTTAGTCATCCAACCAAGGATGTGGATCATTACAAGCACTTGTTGCAATCCGACAGTTGAGCCAGATAGATGACTTATAGGCCCTTCTGTTATCATATCATGTGAGTTACGGGCAGTGTTTTAAGTATTCTACAGAGTTTTCTGAGCTCTCTATAAAATCGAGATTTGCTGTTTTAGCTATGCCTTTAGCACGAATCATGTTCAATCATCTTTAATATTTACAGGGTTTTGAATTTAATTACTAAATCATCTTTAATATCCTCAATTAGTGGGATATATAATTTTTGACACTATGGTTGTGATAAGCCCGCTAAAATATATGTTTTGCCTAAAAACGATGAAATTCCAAGTCTCAGATGGACGGCAAGCATAAGATCATGTCTCAGATGAACAGGGTGTTTTTGCATATGCAGATTTTTTTGAATCCTCTATACTTGCTGGGATTTCACATCACATCATCGCATTTCGACACGAAAGTTTGACCCCTCACAAGGAAATATCTATAGCTGGGATGTTCAATATAGAAGGCTCCATCATTTTAAACATGGTGATCAAGGTGCGGTTTCAAAATTTGCTTCTGCTGGTAGATGGGATGTTCTTCTCACAAATTGCTTTGTAATGACAGCAGGTTTAGAAACTAACTCCACCTTTTCGTTCTCAGAAGTTACATTGGTGGTGGAAAAAGTTAGAAAACAGAATCCCACATAATTCAAGTTCTGTTTTCCTTGCAGCACCAAATTGAAAAGGAGATGGTTCAACTAACAGCGGTGCAGAAATGAACTAATACTGATTTGAATGTGCATCCAAATGCCCAGTGTTGGACAGTTGCTGTGAGGTTAATGGAAAATGGGCCAATGGTTCTAGTAACAAAATTGGGTGGGGCTCTTTGACAAGAAGAGGTTCTCAGACCGAGTGAGAGAGTTGCTTTCTGAACCCAATCAACTGACACCACCATCAGTTTGCCCCGCTCATATTTTCCTACTTGCCTAGCTGTTTTTCCAGTTTACCCCGCTGATATTTTAGTTTGCCCCGTTGTTTTTCTAATTTGCCCCACTGTTTTTCTAGTTTGCCCCGCTGATATTTCAGTTTGCCCCGCTGTTTTTCTAGTTTGCCCTGTTGTTTTTCTAGTTTGCCCCGCTGTTTTTCTAGTTTGCCCCGCTGATATTTCAGTTTGCCCCACTGTTTTTCTGGTTTACCCCGCTGATATTTCAGTTTGCCCCACCGTTTTTCTAGTTTACCCTGCTGATATTTCGATTTGCCGCATTTTTTTCTAGTTTTTGCCATTGATATTCAGATTTGCCTCGCTATTTTTCTAGTTTTGCTTGATTTTCGATTTGCCATTGTTTTTCTAGTTTGCCTACGATATTTCAGATTCACCTTATTTTTCTAGTTTGCCCCACTGATATTTCAGTTTGCCCTGCTGTTTTTCTAGTTTGCCTCGCTGTTTTTCTAGTTTGCCCCGCTAATAATATTTCACTTTACCGTCACTAATTGTTAACCAACAACACATTGGCCACATTGCTTTAATTGATCGTCTATTAACATGTAATATGAAATTTTTGAGAGGAGTAACAGGTCGACGGTCTAGATTACCGAGCATTGACATATTAGTTAGGATTGTTGACACCCCGGCCCACCTTTATTTATGGCGGACGTCCATCGATTTTGCCAAATTATTTCAGACATGAGACAAAGATGAGGCCGATACAAATTTTATAAGGACGCCCACCATTAAAAACTTCCTTTACAAATTTCAGAAGGACGTCCGCCATGCAAAACTTCCAACGGCCTGTTATAATGTTTATTTGCCATCCAACCTATTGACTAGTTTACATGGGCATGGATGAAAGGAAAATAAGAATATTAACTTGATCCATAACTTTTGTGGCCCCGGGAAGTTTTTAACTGTAGGTGTTAAATCATCATAATTCCTTCTGGTATGGTCCACTAGTGCGCAAGGTTCTATGAGGAATTTTGACGCATGAATGAACGTGATGACGATAAATACTTCGAATCCACGGAGCTTCTCTGGACTCCTCATAGAGACTTCTCGAATCCACGAGGAAAGAAAGCAGAAAATAGAAATAAATTCTAATAAATTCGAAACTGATTAATTGCTGAATAAAAACGAGTTCACAACCCTTTAAATAGGGATACCAAGCAATAGGAAAGAAATCGGAATCAAACTACAACTAAAACTCCTAGAATTCGCGACTTACTATAAATAGTAAACTTACTATTTATAGACGGTCGTGATGTCTACTAGTGCGCAAGGTTTTCGGCCAAAAATAGTAAGTGTCCTATTTGGCTTCCCCAAACCGTTCTCCTAATTATTCTAAGCTCTTTTCACGTTGCGCGCAACTCCTAAAGCCCAACGGATGAAGAGTTATAATCAAACTAAAACTTATTATTTATAGTAAAAACAAAATTAAAAACAGGGAAACGACAGTCGATCTAGGGTTTTTTCGCAATTTCGAGTGTTGTAACCCGGTATATCTGGGTTGGTTGGCTAAAGTAGTTCGTTCTACCCCAAAATCATATATTTTACGTCAGCTAACCCATTCCGGATTGTGAGATACGCCCGATTTAAGGTCCGATGGTCTGGATCACTTCTGTCGCCGACCGGGCCTTTTCTGATCCATCTTGGGCATGAAACTGTCTACAACCCGCTCTACATCAAATCTGAGTCACTTGCAAGTGGGCCACGTGATGAAAACAATGCAGATAGGAAGCTCGCAATTTAAAAAAAAAAACAAAAAAACAGTCGGGGTTGACCGGGTCGTACCCGGTCGACCCCAAGTCGCTGGACATGTACCCGGTCGATCGGGTATGACCCGGTCGACCCCATTTTGGCAAATTTTACCAAAATGGGGTCGACCAGGTCAATACACGGTCGACCTGAACATGTCCAGCGAGTCGGGTTCGTACCCGATCGACCGGGTACATGTCCAGCGATTTGGGGTCGACCGGGTACGACCTGGTCGACCCATTTTAGTAAATTTTACCAAAATGGGGTCGACCGGGTCATACCCGGTCAATCGGGTACATGTCTAGCGATTTGGGGTCGACCGGGTACGACCCGGTCGACCCCGACTGTTATTTTATTTTATTTTTTTTAATTGCGAGCTTCTTATCTGCATTGTTTTCATCACGTGGCCCACTTGCAAGTGATTCAAATTTGATATAGAGCAGGTCGCGGACAGTTTCATGGCCAAGATGGATTAGAAAAGGCCCGGTCGGCGCAAGTGATCCAGACCATCGGACCTTAAATCGGGCATATCTCACAATCCGGAATGAGTTAGCTGACGTAAAATATATGATTTTGGGGTAGAACGAGCTACTTTAGCCAACCAACCCAGATATACCAGGTTACAACGCTCGGAATTGCGAAAAAACCCTAGATCGACGGTCGTTTCCCTGTTTTAATTTCGTTTTTACTATAAATAGTAAGTTTTAGTTTGATTATAACTCTTCATCCGTCGGGCTTTAAGAGTTGCGCGCAACGTGAAAAGAGCTTAGAATAATTAGGAGAACGGTTTGGGGAAGCCAAATAGGACACTTACTATTTTTGGCCGAAAACCTTGCGCACTAGTAGACATCACGACCGTCTATAAATAGTAAGTTTACTATTTATAGTAAGTCACGAATTCTAGGAGTTTTAGTTGTAGTTTGATTCCGATTTCTTTCCTATTGCTTGGTATCCCTATTTAAAGGGTTGTGAACTTGTTTTTATTTAGCAATTAATCAGTTTCGAATTTATTAGAATTTATTTCTATTTTCTGCTTTCT
The DNA here is from genome assembly GCA_030180095.1 of Magnolia changhungtana. NCBI lineage: Eukaryota > Viridiplantae > Streptophyta > Magnoliopsida > Magnoliales > Magnoliaceae > Magnolia > Magnolia changhungtana. The sequence continues at coordinate 696,706 of JASAUF010000489.1, forward strand.
TTCCTCGTGGATTCAAGAAGTCTCTGTGAGGAGTCCAGAGAAGCTCCGTAGATTCGGAGTATTTATCGTCATCACGTTCATTCATGCGTCAAAATTCCTAATAGAACCTTGCGCACTAATGGACCATACCATAAGGAATTATGATGATTTAACACCTACAGTTAAAAACTTCTCGGGGCCACAAAAGTTATGGATCAAGTTAATATTCTTATTTTCCTTTCATCCATGCCCATGTAAACTAGTCAACAGGTTGGATGACAAATAAACATTATAACAGGCCGTTGGAAGTTTTGCATGGCGGACGTCCTTCTGAAATTTGTAAAGGAAGTTTTTAATGGCGGGCGTCCTTATAAAATTTGTATCGGCCTCATCTTTGTCTCATGTCTGAAATAATTTGGCAAAACCGATGGACGTCCGCCATAAATAAAGGTGGGCTGAGGTGTCAACAATCCTAACTAATATGCCAATGCTCGATAATCCAGACCGTCGACCTGTTACTCCTCTCAAAAATTTCATATTACATGTTAATAGACGATCAATTAAAGCAATGTGGCCAATGTGTTGTTGGTTAACAATTAGTGACGATAAAGTGAAATATTATCAGTGGGGCAAACTAGAAAAACAGCGAGGCAAACTAGAAAAATAGCGGGGCAAACTGAAATATCAGCGGGGCAAACTAGAAAAACGGCGGGGCAAACTGAAATATTAGCGGGGCAAACTAGAAAAACAGTGGGGTAAATCAAATATCAATGGGCAAACTAGAAAACAATGAAAACCTGAAAATATCGGCAAACTAGAAAAACAATGGCAAATCGAAATATCAAGCAGGCAAACTAGAAAAACAGCGGGGTAAACTGAAATATCAGCGGGGCAAACTAGAAAACGGTGGGGGTAAATCAAATATCGGCGGGGTAAGCTAGAAAAACAATGGGCAAATCAAAATATCAACTGGGTAAACTAGAAAACAATAGGTAAATCGAAATATCAGCGGGGCAAACTAGAAAAACAACGGGGCAAACTAGAAAAACAATGGGGCAAACTAAAAAAATAGCGGGGCAAACTGAAATATCAGCAGGGCAAACTAGAAAAACAGTAGGACAAACTAGAAAAACAATGGGGCAAACTGAAATATCAGCGGGGCAAACTGGAAAAACAGCTAGGCAAGTAGGAAAATATGAGCGGGGCAAACTGATGGTGGTGTCAGTTGATTGGTTTAAAAAGGCTGAGATCTTATTTGACCTACTATATCAACTAGACAAATCACATTGGTTTTTGTTTATTTTCTGGATTCATTTTCTATAATTCCATTTTGGACTGTATCTTGCAGATTGCATTATTTGAATGATTTGAACCGTTCTTGTTCCCTACATCATTTAGAAGCCATAATCTACCTGTCATGCTTCATTAATGATTCCGGCCTTCGACCATTGGATACATATGAATATGAGTCTTTAAATATTCACCTTCATACAAAAATCAGTAGTCCAACAAGTGTTTCTTAAAATATCCCAGCCCAGATAGGGCTGAAAGTCGGGCGGGTTGGGTTGGGTTGGTGCTCAACCCTAACCCAACTCAAGGTTCCTATACCTCAACCCTAATCCAACCCAACCCAATCTCGGGTTGGGAATTCTCAACCCAAGCCCAACCCGAGCGGGCTCGGTCGGGTATATACATGCTAATATTTTCGTTATTACATTAGTTTATTATATATCAATATAGAACTTATTTTCTATATCTATAATTTTATTAATTATATATGTGACTATTCATTATAAACAACTTCATTTTTTCCTTTAAAAAACAAGCTTAAATATAAGACAACTACTCCTTTAAAAGTCATGTAGCATAGCATAGTGTCTATTTGGGAGAGAGAGATCTGGCATATCTTGTTAGCTTGAGTCCTTGAAAATGACATGGACAAATGAGACTCAACATCACTAGTGTGCCTTCGACACAAACGATCCACACTCAATTATAATTTATAAGTAACTTATATATTGATTGGGTTCGGGTTGGGTCGAGCAACCGGAGACCTCAACCCGAGCCCAACCCAAGATTTATCAGTCTGGTGTTTGTATAGCCCAAGCTTAAGGCAGGACCCGAAATATCCTGCCCGAGCCCAACCCAATGTCGGGTCAGTTACGAGTCGGTCGGGTTGAACCCGCCCAACTTTCAGCCCTAAGCCCGGATAGTATGCTATACATCATAACTTACATTTCCGGTGAATATACAAAAAATCTTCAAAGTATGCTATCCACCAAAATTATAAAGTACGCTATACATCAAAACTTACAAAGTATGCTATACATCATGACTATATTCAACAATGTATACAACACCTTTTCAGAATTCTGTAAGACCCGTATCCTTGACCGTACCGTTACATAGACTTCCGCGGTCTTTCCGGTCAAATTCTAGCAACCTTTGACCCTTAACCGGCATTGCGCGTGACCCTGATTCACACGTCGTTAATCTGATTCGACTCAACCCGAGACTTGTACCATTGCGACTGCACCGTCACCGCGGTTCCGATGTCGTGACTCGCGCGCCGAGGCAATACTCTGGCCAGGAGATGTGGGCCAGCGTTCGGTGTGAGGAAAACGCCGCGCGTTGCGAAACACAAGAGAATCTCAACGAGATGTTACATCAATTAACCATCAATCAATCCTATCAAGTCAAGTACACATCACTTCACACTCTTCCCCAAGCAACCCCTAAAGTCAAGAATTTCTTACACCACCCATGCTTTTCTTACACAATTTACCACAAAAGTCAAAAAGTAGCTCTTACACCCATCACCACCACATCAAACATCACCCATCTCTCTCTCCCTTTTACAAACCTCTCTCTCTCATTTTCAAACTTCATTCCCAAGCAAGAGAGAAAAACTCCATACGTATGAGCCTCTCCCTCTCTTTCTAAGCTCCAAGTGTGGCCCACCTTTCTATCCCAAGATCTCCCATCCTAGCCATCCATTCATCATCTCCTCCATTGGAATCGAAGCTAAGGAGCTAAGGAACCCATAGGAGCAAGAAGATCAAGTGGTGGGTGCTTTAATAGAGTAGTTTTCATTTCTTTTAAGATGGGCCAAGTGAGGCCAACCGATCAATGGTTTGGATCTCACTTGGGACCCTAAAATGTGGCCGATGGCCCACTTGGATCATCATGATATTTATTTTCTTATATACCTAGGGTCATCTAGACCGTCTACTTTGGTGGAGAAGGGATCCCCACCGTTGGATTTTGGATTTAATGGGCCTATGTGCAGCGGGACCCACCTTGATGTATGTTGAATGCAAGGGGGGCCCATAGTGGCGGGGTCCCTCCGATATTGCCGATGTCTCCCTCTCTCCCTCTCTCTCTCTCTCTTTCTATGATTGTGGCCCTCCTAACATGTATGTTATCATCCATGCCATTTTCGGTGGACCCCATCCATGTGGGACACACCATGATGTTTTTGTACCATCCCAACCATCTATTGGGGGCCCACCTTTAGATGGCTAACAATGGCAGTGGCCGTCAGTCGGTGAAATGTAAACTGAGGTGGGCCCACTCAGCCCCTTGCTCAAGTAGTAGACCGAGTGAAGATACCTCGTTGCAACGCTGGCCCACGCCCAGCTGACCGAGTGAAGGATACCTCGTTTCACACCAGAGGTCTTAGCACCGATCCTATGGAGGTGGCTACAGTAGAGGAAAAAAAAAAAGACAGAGAAGGGTTTTTTTGGTGGGCCACTTATGCAGGCCCCACCTTGATATATATATATATATATATATATATATATATATATATATATATATATATTCAATCCACGCCGTCCATCCTATTCCTTGCCTCATTTTAGGCGTTGAGCCGAAAAATGAGGTAAATCCGATAATCAGGCGGGCCATACTATGGAAAACTCAGTTTTTTTATCGTTCAAAACTTTTACGGCCCACCTTGCTGTATCTACACACCAAATATATTGTATATTAGGCTTATTTTGTGTATTTTGAGCCCTAGAATCTGTTGGACGGTGTCGATTTACCTAAAGCGGGCCCCACATGTAATTTTCCCAAAAAAATAAAAAAATAAAAAAAGAGAAAGGAGGCGGTCGCGGGATTGCCATTTGTCGAGGGCGGGTGCACATGGCGGCGCGGAGTGCGACCACCACGGCTCCATCCGTGGGCCCCACCATGATGTATATGTGTCATCCCAGCCGTTCATTGGGTGGGCCACCTCCTGAGGTGGGCCCCCTCCAAAGATCAGGCCCATCCACCATTCTGGCGGCCCACACCAAAGGAAACAGTGTGAGTTGAAGGTCTGCCATTGAACCACTTTTTGGGCCCACAGAAGTTTTAGATCAAGATGAAATTTGTGTTTTCCTTTCACTCAGGTCCGAGTGACCTTGTCAACGGGTTGGATGGCATGTAAACATTACAGTGGGCCCCACGTGGAGCCCACATGATTCATGTGTTTTATCCCACCGTCCGCTGGACGGTGGAGCCCACAGTGTATGGGCATGGTGTGTGTGCGTGGGTGCATGCTTGTGTGCGTGCGTGCGTGTGCATTGTGTGTGTGCGTGTGGTGTATGTGCACGTGTGTGTGTATATATATGTATATGTATTTATATATATATATATATGTGTATATATATTTATACATATATATATTATTGTACTGTATACTCTATTTAATTACCTGTATATATATTATATATATACAAATATATTATATTATATTATATTAGCTAATACACCGGATGGCAGGCTTTCACGGGCCCCACCAGATACATGGGTTACATCCAATCTATCTATCCATTTTAAAAGATCATTTTATGGTATGAGCTAAAGATGAGCCAGATCCCTAGTCCAAGTGGACCCCACCTTGGCATGTTTTGAGGTCCATCTTAATGTATTTGTGATAGATCATTGGGGCCCACTTTGATGTGGATGTAAGGCCCATATCATTAGGCCATTTGATGTATTCTAGGGCCCATGGGTTAAGGCCCATTGAGATGTATTAGGGCCTATTGGTTGAGGCCCATTTGATGTACATATGGGGCCCAATTGGTGTGGCCCATTTGTTAGATATACGACCCATGAGTCTAAGCCCATTTGATGTATCTAAGGCTCATGGGTTATGACCCATTGCAATGCGCATAAGGCCTATTGGTGCGGCCCATCGATGTGGCCCACTTGACGAATGAAAGGCCCACATGGTATGGCCCAGTTGATGTATCTAAGGCCCAATGGGATGAACCTAAGGCTCATTGCAATGTGTAACCCCAACCTGGTTCATGTAATGATATTTACGACGGGCAATGCCTTGGGAGCAATGTTGGTTTGACGTCCACATTGTCGAATAATGTTGGTTAAATGTCCGCATTATGATTCTCCCTAGGGCCCATTGTTAGGCCCATACTTGTAGGCTGTCTAGGCCCATCTCCTTATGAACAACATCTATCCCATATAAACATGTTTAGTATAGTCCCATGATTCATGATCATACGCATCATATGTATACTTGGTATGAGAAGTGACTGATCATAGCATATGCCTTCGAGCAGATTGTTTAGGGGCTCTCGGTTAGGCGGTGTTGCCCCACATGAGCGCACGAGACGCGCATGATTCTGCATGATTGGATAGTGTGATTCATGCATTCGCATTGTGTGATATGGTTACTGTACGCCCTAGCGACATCAGGGTCGTAACCTCTACAGGCATATCGTGGTTAGCAGAATTGGATACCGAAAATCTAGTTCTACATGGGGTGCTATAGATATCTCTGGGTGAAAGTCCTTAAACCCTTATGGTACCAAGAAGTTGCTCCAACGTCTAGACCGAGTGGGTGCATGAGTGCCGATGGCCGATTACCAGGAGGCTGTGCTTTCCACTGTGTCGTGGTCGATTGGAAGGAGGTACGGTCTTACCCGCTCGAGAGGAGGGAGTAATGCTAGGTTGAGTTTGACCAGCTCAAGGAATGGGTCTGCTATCGACGAGCCGAGCCCGATATTAGCAGGCGGGTAGTGAGGTCTCTTTCACTTACCTTATTGCGCGCGATGGGGCGGCAATCTGGTTTAGAGTATACTAGACCCCGGTGATATCCCAGATTTTGAGCTGTACTGATATGTAGACTTAGATGAGGATTTGTATGCTTGAGTTGCATTTCACGCCACATGGCCTTGGTATGGCCAACATCATTCATGTCTTGCAACGCATAGCCTTGGTATGGCTAATGGTATTCATGGATTCACCAGCATGTTCCGCATTACTCTGATACTGTATATCTGCATTACTACCTTACGCACACACTTTCACCACCCTCTAAGCTTTCTATAAGCTTATGCACGACCGTTAACGTGCAGTGTGACGCGCGAGGATGCAGTGAGCCTGAGGCGGAGCGCAGAGTGCATCTTTTGGAGCTTTTTGTCCATTCCCATTATATTTCCCTTTATGCTCATTATACTTGTAAAGTTTTTTATCATAGTGAAAATGTGATGGAGTTTTTGGTTGTTGTTTGTGGGTTATGCCTTTGGTTATGCTTATTACAAACTAAACCGATGTTGAAAATCCTCCTTGTAGTATCCCAGGATCGGAACCTGGCGTATGGACGCTGGGAACCGAGAATGGGGTTCTACGGAGGCTGTCGGCACCGGATTCGGCGATCAAAAATTTTGTGAGCCCGGTTTCCGAGTTTGGGGCGTGACAAATTCTGCCCATGCCATGGACAAATTTCATGTACAAAGTAGAGACAAACAATTATATGCTATTGACTTCCTCCAATCGGCGGTGAATTTTTGCATGTCTATTCCCGCCAAGGTGAGACCGCTACACAAAATGTCAATGTATTTCATTACAAATATACCACGGTCATAACCATTGTCCTGCTTCGGCGCAGATTCATCGACTCTGACGGTCCACTTCTTCCCTTCAAGCGCGGTGCTGTCTCCAGTGGCATGGAAGAGAATGGGGAGCGCATCAGTCATCTTCTTCATCTTTTGCTTGTACTTCGGCAATAAATTCGTGCACAAGCTATCCACAACAACAATTTCTCTTGCTCTAGGGTAGATGACTAGCAGAAACCAATGTGAACTTTCGTGATTGATGGGCGCATAGACCTGTTCATCATTGTCAAAATAATATATTAGAAAAATGATAGAAGACATAATAGTAAGAGATGATGCTCTATGATAAGTGCATTACCCGTTCATAACACCAGATTGCCTTGGCGCATGGTTTATTCCGGTGCTTAGCAATTGCATAGGCCGTACTCATCTGACCTAATAGCTCGGCCCGTTTTGACGCCGATTTGGAGGCCCGATATGCAATCAAAATGGGCAAACACCCCTCAAGGCTTTGTTGTTACGAATATGATGAAAGTTCAATACATGTAAGAAAATGAAATTTTTAAACAGATTACGGATTAACGCAATAAACAGTTACCGTAAAAATGTGGGACAAAACTTGCAATCCTGAGGATATGGTATTGAAAGGTCGTTCTGCCTTTTCTCAAGGAACTCGATGTATGTGTCGATAGCCTAATCAATAGGATAGTAGAATGTTAGTCGTAGATTAAAATAACACATAATTACATGTCAATCAATGCATATAGAGAATAAATTAGTAATGCTTACCTCGCTATCAACCCACGCATCCCTCAGCCATATCGTATTGAACCATTTCCCCGCTGTCATGCCCTTGTTTGCTTCATACCAGTCCTCTACCTCTTTTACCTCCTGTGCGGATAGTATCCTGAAAGGATCCATCTGTAGAGGAAATGGTATCGGAGAAGTTGCAAAAGCTGTTACTTGCTCGGGTTCGGGAACCAGCCCAGGAGTTGTATCGAATGCAGACAGGGACAAGTACGGAGATATCTTGTAATATGACGGCTTCGGTATCCTTTTGGTTCTCCTTTCATAAACGGGTTGTGAAGTGGACCCCAACAATACATTACCTTTGGCTTTACTATACGATTGAACATCCAAATCCCCATGTCTAGGTTCTGTATGTGGGCCATCATTTACTTTCCCTCTCTTCCTCAACTCCTCACCCTCCTCCATTATAAAACATCCCCTCTCTGTACGATTACCTTCCTTCTCCTTATTAAACTCCTCCCTCTCATTAGCTAACTTTTCCCTGTCCTCAAAAAATAATTTCTTCTCCATCCTCAACTGCTCTTTCTCTTTCAGTAACATATTTTCTTTTTCATCAATCATTGCTTCTTTCCGTCTCATCCCTTCCCTCTCTCTTCTCAATTCGCCCCTCTCCTTCTTCAATTCCTCTCTCTCCCTCTTCAACTCCCTCTCAATCCGAAATTCCTTAATAAAAATAACATTCTTCATGACACCCCCCACTGGTATACCCTCACTTGGTCCCTCTTCCTCCACACATTTCTCTTCGTTATCATCTGACTCGTCATCTTCCTTATGATCAATCCCGTTACCCTCCTCATCTTCTTCTTGAGTTTTAAGCTACAAAATGTATAGATAGATATGTCAGAGTAAGGATAAATTTACTAAATATAGAAAAAATATAGTTCAATTTTCATAACATCTCACCTAGAAACTGTCACGCACCAAGCAAACGACATCCGTTTCCCATTCGCGTAGCGTTGGTTCTAATTTCATCACTACCGAAGTCTACAAAAGAATAAGGAGTAATGTTAAATATAAAATTGATAAGGTTGTCAAGTTAAGCAAAGTAATTGCTGGACATATATAAACTTACAGCTTTACTCTGGATAATAGCATGATTCTATTGTACCTCCAACACTTTCAGCCTCGATATTGAATGAAGCGTGAAATTTGATGGGGAACGTACGAAACAACACACTCTTGTAGGGCTGGTAGTATCTCTACTACCCATACCTGCTAGAATGAAATTGCACCAGGTTAAAAATTCTAAAATGACTACAGAAGGAAAACATATACAAAATAAAAGGTGTTCTTACTTGTAGAGGAAGGACACAACAACATACAGTGTACCGAGGGGAACTTGATGCGGCAAGGGCAAATTCGATTCCTTGCAACATTGTAATATATCCCAAGCTACCCCAAAGATACATATAGAAATCCTCTAACGAGTCCACCAAGTGAATATAATCCATATTGCACATGGTTTTCGGTTCGGTTCCCCTAAGAAAGCATTCCACAACTAGAAGTAGGGCAACCTTCACGACATCCTCATGCTTATTGGTGTCAACTAGTCTATCAAACACGCTCATTAGGTGCTTCTTTAATACTGGATATTCTTTAAAGTATTTGTCTCTTAGTATATGCGTAGTGTTCCTCTTCTTGGGTACGGTAAGATCTCCAGTCTTAAGACCGGTGATGAGGGTGAAGTCCATCTCGAAAAACTGCAATCGCCTCCCTTTGATTTCAAATACTGAATCACCTTTGTATCTTAGTAAAAGTAGGAGAAATATAGCCCCTATAAAACTGAAGGATGTAACGTGCAATAAAAAGGCGAAAGGGGATTGCCTAAATAGATTTAGGCGACTGTCATGCTTCTCCACTCCACCTTTGACCCTGTCACACCACCATGTCAGTGTACACTTACATATTGGCTTGGAAATGATGGCGGAATTTTCATTGCCTGCAGAGATGAATTTAAATACATATCAAACATAAAATTCACAAAGTAAAACATCGTATATAAAATCAGACGGGCATTATACAAATTAAGAAGGGCAAACTAGAATATCAGCGGGGCATGCTAGAAAGTTAGCAGGGCAAACTAGAAAATCAGCGGGGCAAACTAGATATTCAGCCGGGCAAGCTAAAAGGTCAGCGGGGCAAACATAAAAATCAGCGGGGCAAGCTAGAAAGTCAGCGGGACAAACTTAACAAATTTCATGGCTTGAGTCAATTCTTATAAACGTATCCAATGTTCAAATGGAACACAACAAATGAAATTTGGAATTGAACTGCTAATGTTGATCATTTCTTAGGGGCCACAAAAGTTTTGGATCAAGCTTATAATTGTTTATTCTATTGATCCAAGTCTGTATGATCTTATGTCTAGGTTTGATAACGAATAAACATACATCACTGTTGGGCCCACTGATTGCCCCGCTGATTTTAGTGTTTGCCTCGCTGATTCTCATCAAGATATACCAATTTCTACATCACAACATAGACATACCTTGCCACATGCCCTTAATTACCTTCAAAGGAAAATACCTTTGATTCTAAGTTACAGCTCAAGAAAGTTGTAATATGCATGATACACACGAGTCAGAGATATTGAAGGATCAATTAGCTACAATCGGCTACAATAGGCTCGCCGCTTAGACAACTAGCATTGAGCAATGCTCGCAAGGATCACTCAATGAGGTGTTCATGAGTTTCCTCGTTAGTACAAGGTTACGTAGCTTATTAGTGCAAGGTTGCGTAGCTTAGTCAACGTAGCACATCACAAGGTTATGTAGCTTTGTCAGCATAAAAGATAGGGAACACTTACCTTTATTCGTCCAGCATAGGCACATGGCCGTATGACAGGGAGTCAAGGCATGTATTTGTTCAAGTTTGTAGCTTTTACAGTGTTAGACCACACATCATGTTATATACAAGGAGACATAGACATACCTTGGCACATGCACTTAATTATATTAAAGGAAATCAGCGTGGCAAACTAAAAGATCAGCGGAGCAAACTAGATATTCAGCGAGGCAAACTAGAAATTCAGCGGGTCAAATTATAAAATCAGCGGGGCAAGCATGAAATAGAGCGGGGGAAACTAGAAAATGAGCGGGGCAAACATGAAAATGAGCGGGCCAAACTAGACAAGAAGCGGGGCAAACTTAAAAAATAATTTCATGGCTTGAGCCGATAGATATAAACGTATCCAATGTTCAAATGGAACACACCAAATGAAATTTGGAATTCCACTTCTAATGTCGATCATTTCTTGGGGGCCACAGAAGTTTTGAATCAAGCTTATAATTCTCTTTAGAGTATTGATCCATGTCTGTATGATCTTATCAATAGTTTTGATAACAAACAAACATCACTGTTGGGCCCACTATGGTTTCAACGGTGAAAATCATTATGGCCCGCTGTTTCCCATGGTATGATCCAATTGATCTTTTGATATGCTTCAATTTGGGGCTAAACGCTAAAATTAGTTGGAAAAAGATGGACAATGCGTGGATATACTACATACATTCAATATGGGCCCAACTGAGTTTATTTAGTACAATGGTAGTACACAATCCGATTACGCAATATTTTGATTCATCTGACCATAGACTAGAGCCACTTTTGATTCTGCAATATTTTGTTCATTAATTACTCCAGATTCTTTCATTTCCATGTAAAGATCATTTCCTTCCTGGGTTGGATGACCATGATTTAATAACGAACCATTCTAATTTGTTGATAGTTGATAATATTAGTTGATAGTTTTGTGAAAGATTGCTGTGAAAGGTTTCATTTACGCCTAATCCATGTCGAGTAGACCTTGTCGTTCTGAGAATTCTTAATTCATAAGTTGTAAGGAGGGACTTATGTCACCAAAAACAGAGACTAAAGCAAGTGTTGGATTCAAAGCTAGTGTTAAAGAGTACAAAATTGACTTATTATACTCCTGAATATGAAACCAAAGATACTGATATCTTAGCAAAGATTAGGGTAACTCCTCAATCCAGGAGTTCCGCACCGAGGAAGCGAGGGTTGCATGTAGTCTGCCGAGTCTTTCTCTTGGTACATGGACAACTTTGTGGACCGATGGACTTACCAGCCTTGATCGTTACAAAGGACAATGCTACTACATCAAGCCCGTTCCTGGGGAGGAAAGTCAATTTATTGCTTATGTAGTTTACCCTTTAGACCTTTTTGAAGAAGGTTTTGTTACTAACATGTTTACTTCCATTGTAGGTAATGTATTTGGGTTCAAAGCCCTACGAGTTCTACGTCTGGAGGATCTGCGAATTCCTACTGCTTATGTCAAAACTTTCCAAGGACCGCCCCATGTCATCCAAGTTGAGAGAGATAAATTGAACAAGTATGGTTGTCCACTATTGGGATGTACTATTAAACCAAAATTGAGGTTATCCACCAAGAACTACAGCAGGGCGGTTTATGAATGTCTCCGTGGTGGACTTGATTTTACCAAGGATGATGAGAAGGTGAACTCCCAACAATTTATGCGTTGGAGAGACCGTTTCTTATTTTATGGCGAAACAATTTATAAAGCGCAGGCCGAAACAGGTGAAATCAAAGGACATTACTTGAATGCTACTGTAGGTAGCTAACTGGAAAACCAATGGGGCAAACTGCAAAATCAGCGGGGCAAACTGGAAAATCAGCGGGGGAAACTGGAAAATCAGCGGGGCAAACTAGAAACTCAGCGGGGCAAACTAGAAAATCAGCGGGGCAAACTAGAAACTCAGCAGGGCAAACTAGAAAATCAGTGGAGGAAACTAGAAAATCAGCGAGGCAAACTAAAAAATCAGCGGGGCAAACTGAAAAATCAGCGGAGCAAACTGAAAAATCAGCGAGGCAAACTAGAAAATCAGCGGGGCAAACAGAAAAATCAGCGTGGGAAACTAACAAATTAGCGGGGCAAACATGAAAAAGATCGGGGCTAGCTTAACAAATAATTTCGTGGCTTTAGCCAAAAAATCTAAACATATCCAATATTCAAATGGACCACACCACGGGGATATTTTGAATTGAACTTTTAATGTTGATAATTTCTTAGGGGCCACAGAAGTTTTGGATAAGCTTATAATTGTGTTTTTTATTAATCCATATCTGTATTATCTTATGAATAGGTTTGATAACAAACAAACATCACTGTTGGGCCCACTATAGTTTCAACAGTGGAAATCATTATGCCTCGCTATTTCCTGTGGTATGATTCACTTGATCTTTTGATATGCTTCAATTTGGGGCTAAACTGCTAAAATTAGATGGAAAAACGGATGGATAGCGTGGATATACTACATACATTCAATGTGGGCGGCTCAACTGAGTTTACTTAGTACGAACTAAAAAATCAGCAAGCTAAACTAAAAAATCAGCGGGGCAAATATGAAATTCAGTGGGGCAAACTAGACAATCAGCGAGGCAAACATGAAATTGAGCGACTGTTTGCTAGAAAGTCAGCAGGGCAAACTAGAAAATCGGCAGGACAAGCATGAAATTGAGGCGGGGCAAACTAGAAATTCAGTCGGGCAAACTGGAAATTCATTATGACCACTGTTTCTCGTGGTATGGTCCACTTGATCTTTTGTTATGCTTCAATTTGGGGCTCAACGCTTTGTGTGTGTGTGTATGTGTGTATATATATACACACACACACACGCACGGGCGGGCATGCATGCACATGTGTCGTGTGTATATATACGCATATGTGGGAAAAACGGTTCTATATGGTCGAGCTCATGTGAACTACCAATGAGGTCGAGCTGTGTGGGCCCTATCATGAAGTATGTCAAACATCTACCCCATCAGTCAGATGCACCATTCTATGGTGGGCCTAGAGCTTAAAAATCAAGTTAATTCGTGACTTTTGTAGGCCACACCACGTACAAAACTTGAGAGGGGTTACCTTCCATTAAAACATTCATATTTATGTTTTTGGGCCCACCGAGATGTGTTTAACAAATCCAGCCCATCCATAATGTGTGTCCCACTTGGATGAGTGGTCAGACCAAGATTCAGACACATCCAAATTTCAAGTGGGCCCCACCAAGTAATTTTATATGTTTTAGGCATGTCTTCACGTGATTTTAGATGGTATGGCCCACCTGGGTTCCGTATAGGGCTGATTTTCCTGCTATCCCATAATTTAAAGGGGACCCATCAAGTTCACGGTGATGATGTTCGACATACATCATGGTGGGGCCCACACAGGTCGACCTCGTGGGGAGTTCCCATGAGCTCGATCGTATAAAACCTTTTCCTCTGGTAAAAAAAGAAATTACATACATTCAATGTGGGGCCAACTGAGTTTAAAATATACCTTTGCTGCGTGCTTTCTTCTCTGGACCGACCATTTTGAGAAGAAGACAAAATGCGATTGAGGGGGGCCCATAAAAAGGGTTTTTTGGGGTCTTTCTACCGGAAACACAGGAGTAAAGGGGGTGAAAGCAACGGCAGTGAAAGCAACCGTGGAAAGGGAGAGGAAACGCAAGCAGTGGAAATGGAGAGGAAAAAAGCAAGCAGTGGAAATGGGAGAGGAAAAGCCACAGCCGTGAAAGGAGGGGTATTTTCGTCCTGAAATTTTGAGTCCGTACGAGGAGGTCCAAGCGCGTATTCTAAGTTTGTATTGTTTCAAAAAAACTGCTGGATAAAAGGTGGGGTCCACAATCGTAAATTTCTCATAAGCTAAATTCCAAGCTTTGTTTATAATGCAGTGGTACATTGAATGGATATACTCACCATCATTTGAAACTATTTAGAATAACACACATGTGTTACATCTAACTCGTTCATTTGTTTTGTAACCTCATTTTATGGAATGGGGCTAAAAATTAGGCAAATCCAAAACTTATGTGGCCCCAAAGAAGTTTTCAATGATAAGTATTAAATCCCCATTGCTTTCTATGGTGGGGTCCACTAGAGCTTTAGATCTACCTGATTTTTTTGCCCATGCTCTATAATGATCTCGAAAAATGGGTGGATGGTGTGGATATAGCCCACACATCATGGTGGGACCTACACAACTTGCTAACATTGAATGAAATTGGCACGAGGACCAATGCAATTCCAGCTAATCTACTTCCAAGCTTTTCCAAACATGGAGTGGAATTGGCACATGACCAGATGCAATTCCATCCCCCCTAATACTTTCTAATGCAGCTGGCCAAACAAGCCCTAAGGTTTTAATGATGGTTTCAACCCATGGCTCAATGGTATTCAGACTGTGTTTCAACACTTGGGGACCATTTGGAGTACGGGGAATTAAATGGTTTGAAATAAACACCATTATTGTGCAATGATTACGTGCCTGGAAATACCATGATATTTGACCTAACAATCCCACTTTTGAGATCAAATTCTTCCCTGGGGAAATACACTATTTAGGTCTTGGGTTTGAGTTCCTATAGTGTAAGGGTAGGAGAAAGATTTTTTAAAAAGTTTTAATTGGGATGCCCTCATCCCAGCTATTCACTGCTGTCATATTGCAATTAGACAGTTCTGGAGAATGATTAGATGCATATTGCAATTACTTCCAACAATGTGGGGCCACTATGTGTCCTTTTCATTCACTGTTGGCAACATGCGCCACATGAAATTAAGTCTGTCAAGGGTCCGTTGGATTTTCATGATATATGTAAATTCCTAATTATTGTTATTTTATCTGGTTTGAAATTGGGTGAGTAATTCTGTCTTGAAAACTGGACTAAAAGTTTTGACTTAAATATGTAGATCCCATCATAATATATATATATATATATATATATATATATATATATATATATATATATATATATATATATATATATAATCCGTACTATCCATTTAATTTATCAAAACATTTTAGAGCATGAGCCAAAAAAAGAGTAATTTCTAACGCTCAATTGACCCATACGAAAGGAAACAGTAGAACACTTAAACGACTCACACGAAAGGAAACAAAGGCCTTAATTTGTCTATAGTTGAAAATTGTTTCCTTCACCAGACCAAATTTATTTATCATCTAACCAGTTCATAAGGTCCCAAACACATGGATAAACTGAAAATATAAATATCAGCTTGATCTAAAACTTCATGGGTCCTAAGAAGTTTTTACCAGTAGGCATTTGATTCTTACTATTACCTATGGTACGGTCCACTTGAGCTTTAGATCTGTCTCATTTTTGGCCCGCGCCCTAAATCTAGATGGCATAAGAAATGGCAGTGTGGATAAGCCACATATGTCAGGATGGCCCCTACATTTATTTAACAGAATTTTCAATTTTAGTATTAGGAAAGTAGCATTGGATAAAATATAGCAATTACCTAAATAAATAAATATATATTACCAATTTACACGTAATTACAGTCAAGCCAAAAAATCAAACAAGTCCAAAAGAACGGGAGACTCGAATTCAAATAAACATTACCGATCTACTTACAATCGACAATGAGAAATTTTTTATGGTAAGCATTTAATCATCACTGTTTCTTTTGGTGTGGTCCACCTGAGGTTTGAATGTGCTTAATTTTTTAGACCAATCCCTACAATGATCTATAAAAACGAATGGACGGAGTGAATATACAACATATGATCAAGGTGGACCCTACGATAATAGTAACACCCATTGGCGGCATCTCCCAGAATGTCCTGGTAGCATGTTCATTCGATATAAAATTTACATATGTATTGGCCAGTTGGGAGGGTTCTGCTTCGGATGCGAGGGTGCTACACAACGCAATGACCCGATCAGATGATCCCTTGCTTGTCCTAAACGGTACTGCATATCTGTTAAAATAGTGTCAATCTGATTCATAACTATGACTGCATGCGGTTATTCACTTAATACAACTATGATTCGAATGTGTAGGAAAATATTATGTTGTCGACGCTGGATACGCACATTCACCGGATTTTATGGCTCTATATCGGGGCGTTCGATATCACCTACAGAAGTATCGAATTGGGAGAGCGCCTGTGAACCTGAAAGAGCTATTTAATTATCGACACGCACAATTGCGCAATGCAATTAAGCGTTGGTTTGGTATTTTGAAAGGCAGATTTCCGATATTGAAAAGCGCTATGCAGTACGAATTTCAAACATAAGTCCAGATTGTGATAGCTTGCTGTGTCCTACACAATTATATACGTATCGAAAATGAGTCTCGACTTGATTTTGATTGCGTTGGTGTATCTGCTGCCGATGGGGTGGCTATCCCTACGCCTGTAGAGGTATCAACTAATGACTAGCGTCAATAGTCCATTCAAGTAACTCAGCATGAAAAAGATGCTTGGAATCAAGTGCGCGATGACATTACAGCCAGAATGTGGGCAGATGCTCAACACAATAGTAGGAGTCAATAATTGATACATCTTATTTCAATTCCATTACAGTAGTTGGTTATAGTGTATTTTAGGTTTAGCTAACTTCACCCATTTTTGGACTTACAATCATCCAGTTACATACTGGGTGCTTTGTTGGTTACTGATAATGAACAATGAATTTATACTGTGTTCGTATATGTTAATAGTTGTTGTTTTCACGATGATGATTGACATTGGTAAAATATAATACATACTCCGTATTCAGGTGACATGGCAGACTCCTTTAATCTTACAACAACACCGATACAATCACCCGTAAAAACACCGCCGGCGCCCACTCGAAGTTCTCCACGTGAGAAGACGGTGAAATCTCTAGCCGAGCCTCTATCCCGAGCCCCCAAGATCAAATGGACTAACGCTATGGATCAGATTCTGTTTGACACATTCATTGAACAGGTCGCATTAGGGCGGAGAGCTGATAATGGTTTCAAGCGGGAAGCATACCAAATTGCGGCCGAGGCAGTAACGAAATATACTGGTGTAGCCGTCCAGTGGTAAAACGTATCGAATCGGTTGAGATATTATAAAAGAGAGTATAATGTAGTGAAAGACATGCTGGCGGCGAGTGGATTTGGTTGGGATAATGAGAGAATGGTGGTCACAGCTCCAGATGAAGTCTGGGAGGAGTATCTTAGGGTAAGTGAAATTGGTTTTTAACATCCTAGCATGACCTTTGTATATAGTTTTAGTCATTAATTACAATTGTCTTATTCATCTGACAGTCCCACACATGTGCTGAACGACTCCGTGGGAAACGCATCGAAAGGATGGATGACCTTGCAGTGATTTGCGGATCCAACCAGGCCATGGGACGCTATGTGCAAGAAAGTAGGAGTATGGCGGCATCAGCATCATCTTCTCGCCTTCAGCGAGGTCCTAATGAAGCATTTAATGATGTTGATGATATGGATGATACAATTGACTTATCAGAGGATTATGTGACAGACTCTCCAGGGACCATTCCGTTACCATCGGATAGTCCTGCGATGGGACATCATTACTCCCATAGCACTCCCACTCACACTCCTGATTCCGATAGTACCTGAGGGATAGTTACACGGAAACAATCGCGCCCTCCTCGTTCCTGTGACGTACTGGGGACCTCTCTGCAGACCGTTGCCGACTGTATGATGAAATTTGGTATTGGCGAAGAGGTCAATCGCACAGGTAAGGTACTTGATGTGCTGGAGGAGGTGAAATGCCTGAGCAACTCTAAATTTCTCGAAGTTGGTCGGATCCTTAGTAATGACAAGTCACTGGCGTCGTTCTTTGTCAATCTCCGACCCGAGCGCCGAATGGGGTGGTTAAAGAAAACTCTCCGTGATCACTTTGGTGATGGAGGTGTTGGATCCGTCTGACAATGTGTGGTCACTGGGTTTCTTCTGGTTTCCTCTTATCTAGGCATGTAATAACTAATATTATGTTTGGATTTTTTGTTTCCTTTTTTGTTTGGATAATTTATAGGTGCTGATGAGCTGTTATATATACGTTTTGTAAATCATGTTGACTGATGAGGTCTTTGACTATATATGTTTGATAACATTTTTGGTGTCAAATACTCACATGCTTGCACTATGCTCTGAACGAAGGATTGGACCACACACTTGATTTACCATCATAAGGGTACGTATATATAAGTTTTATATTCTTCAAAAGGATTAGTAAGGGTAGTTGGATTCGTTCTATTCGGTACGCATCATTTCACAATTCCAATCGTTATTTGATATACATCATACCAATATAACCGCATGTCATTGCAGATGGGTAAAGATAAGTACTATGTTGTGCTCGTTGGACGTCGTCCGGGGATATACGTCACATGGCATGATGCTCGAGTAGAGGTGGAGGGCTTCAGTGGGGGCAGACACCGAGCCTTTTGGAATTGGAAGGAGGTGTGGCTTGCTGGGAAAAATTATTTCGGTAAGGCAGGTCAACCATCCAGGCCTCTGACAGAGTCACCTTATTTTAGGGTTGCCGCTACATCTGCGGCGATGGACATCCATGACGCTACGACCTCGTCTATCCGGCAGGTATCCCAGATCCACATGGAAGTGGTGGAGAGGTCCACGTAGACGGATGATCCTGCCCCATCTGATGGCGAGAGAGTCGTCGCAGTGTTGATTGGCGTGATGGTTATTTTTTTAGTGTTGCTTATCATTTTTGAAATTTTAGATAGTATTGGTGCTGTAACTATGAGGATATTTCTGTTAGATATTTGGTTCTTTTTGTGGTGTTTGACTTTGGGTTCAATTTAGTAGGAAAAACTTTTTTTTTTTTTATAATGGATGCTCATTTTACACTATATACTGTAATCAGCCCAAAATGTGTCTAGGATATACTCCATTTTTTTGGTTTCATACTGTCAAATACTCTGGAAATATACATGGCCGGAATGGAGGGTTAAAAAATGTACGTAACGAAATGCCCCGCACAACACTAACCATTAGCGAAATCGCTACCGACGTGGCGTCACCAACCTCTGTGGACCACAACATGATGGATGTGTTGTATCCATACCGTCCAACCATTTATATAGATGTTTTATGGCTATTATGAAGAGATTAATATGGATCATAATTTCAAGTAGACCCCACTAAACAAAAATGGTGGGGATGGTGACATCCAGTCCACTCGAAACTTCTAATTGGGGCTAGAGTAGTTTCCGAAGATTACTGGATATTTTTGTTGTCACTTTATATCGATAGTATGTTCCCAGTTTACATGTAGATCTCAAAATTACATGATTGTGGGCCCTATGAATGTTTCAACGGTGGGTATATCCGCTCCCAAGGTTTGTCTGGTGGGTCGACTTGAAATGTAGATATATCTTCGTATACTTGGAACGCTAATGCATTAATGCCAAAATTAGTTGGACGGCATGGATACGTCCTATTTATCATCATGAGGTCCACAGAGTTTCGTGCTGTGGCGTCGCCATGTTATTTAAATGAAAGACTGAATCAGTGGTAATTCACGCCCGAGATGTAACCGTCCGTGCTGATCCCGTACCCCTTGTCCGTCTAAACAGGACACGTGAAACGAGTCAATGGATCGGCTGCCCTTTCCAAACAGGCCCCAACATTGAAGACGGGATCGTGGATAACAGTGGGATATCCGACGATACACTGACGAGGCAATAAATGCATTGATATACGTGCAGTGCAATCGGATCCCGTCGACTCTACCCTAATACGCCCGTCCAAACGGGCCCTAATCTGTTACTGGGTAACACCTAATCCGCGTCTGGATAAAACGCGAGGTTTTTGCTGCGTTCGTAGGGTTTTTGGAGGTGGCGACGAAGATAAGAGGACTGTACCGGTGAGAGAAGGGATTCCGGCGACAGAGAGAGACATCAGAGCACGTACGGTAGCTGTGCAGGGAGATTTCCGGCGAGCTACGCACGGGGAACTTTGAGATTTCCGGCGACGGGGAGCGAGGCAGGGAAAGAGAGAAACACGTCGGAGCAGGTACGAAAATTCTGTATTCTGGCGATTTTGGGAGATGTTGTGGAGGGGGTGAGAATAGACCCTCCAATGGTAAACAAAAATCCAGCCGTTGGAGAGGATTCCGATTCCTCCCCCACATGATTTATGAGTTTTGGAGAGGATTTCAAAAAGCCCTTTTCTGAGGATTCCAATTACCTCCAATTCCAAGCTCCGGAACGCCCATTCTGCAATTCCTTCCAATTCCAAGCTCCCAAACGAGCCCTTAAGATCGCATTCGTTCCAGTCACGTACTGAATCGAATTCCCTTCGGATAGTTGCTGAAACTCTATCAAATTAGTTCGATTCAGCCCATCGGTTCTAGGGGAATCGAATCTGTGAATTTGTGCAATTGATTGATTCGTAGTTCAAGATACAATTGGTCAAAACTCAAAAGGTCCCCGCGTGGGGCACCTTTCGAGGGGTCCAAAATGTTCATATGTTGGTCCATGCTCTCCGTGAGTACCCAAAGATCTTCCCTATCAGATGATCCTAACCCTTCAATTATGCCCCATTAAACGTGGGCCGCCGTTTTTACTCGCATGCTTCCATCAGGTGGGAAATGGAAGAGATCCTTAGTAGGATTCATGACTTTGACATTAAAGCGGAATACATAGAGCTGTTGGAGGATGAAAAAGTTTCGCTATCGAATCTCAGGGTTGATTATGCTCATTGTCCTAAGGAAGAAGAAATCAAGTGGAAACAGGGATCTTGTGCTACTTGGCTCAAGGAGGGGGACAAAAACACATTATACTTCCATAGTATTAATTTACAAGTGCTCTAGCTAGATGTAATAAGATTGGTAACATCGTTGTAGATAACGAGAGAGTGGACATTAAAGATAAGATCTGTGATAGGATTTAATGCTTCTATAAGGACCTTCTTTTTGCCGATCTGTCAGATAGGCCGAATTCGGATGGCCTCCATTTCCAAACTTTGGCTAGTGGGGATTCTTTAGAGGAAGATTTTTCGGAAGCAGAAGTTGGAGAAGATATGGACTCTTTGGGGAGGGATAAAGCGTCGAGGCCCTATGGATTCCCTTTAGCCTTTTTTCTAGGTTTCCTGGGATTTGGTGAAAGGGGGATGTGATGAACTTTGTTAGAGAGTTTCATAGTAGGGGGAGCCTCTTGTTGGTCCTATGGTGAACAATTCCCTCCTCTGAAGTCTAGACCGCTCACAATAGTTTTTCCTATATAAAAGATCATGACAAAGGCAATCAAAATGGTACCTGAATTCATTTATGATCTCGATTCGTCGAACAGAAAGTGAAGAGAGCAAGGTGAGATGGCTAAGTCTGTCACAGTCCTCCCTCAAGTCGTCGTCCTCAAGCAGAGCTAGGTGCTCCTATTGTACGACAGTAAGGACGATTGCTTCCATTACTGACCATCGTTGTTATGTAAGCGCACCTCTGTTTGTGACACCTATGAAGGAGTTCCTCAAGCTGCATGGCGAACAAAACGGTTCATCAAACCATTTCTCGCCTCAACCCCCTAAATAGGAAGATGGGTACTTTACAAATAGGGGACAATTGCTTCGCACTTGACTAAAAGACATAGGTGCCTCGTTCATTGCTCTAATTGCAAAGGTTTTGGGAGAGGAAAATTTGAAAGACTATGGACCTAGAAGTCTTATTGGGAGCATATATAAAATTCTTGTGAAAGTGTTAGCAATTAGATTTAAAGGGAAGCTATCAGGGGTAATTTCCAAGTTCCAAGGAGCTTTTGTGGAAGGGTGTCAAATTTTTATAGCGCTTTACTAGCTCACAAATGTATAGAGACCGATCCATATCTTCGGGGGGAAATGGACAATACTCCTCTGACGGGGAGGGGCAGTCCAGACTGCATGGAGGAACTAGCCTTTGGTTGGCACGGTGATGAGGACATCCAACCGTTTATAGTTTATCGTTGACAGAAACGGGCACCACAAGCATCACCATAGATAGGATGAGATTGAAGATTAAGAGAAGCCTGTTGCAGATTTTTTTTTAGTTTGTTAGTCTTATGTTAATTTCGTATTGCAGAAATTTCTATCTTTAGAAAATTCTATTTTCAGAAATTACTATTTTTAAATATTTGTAACCTTAGAAAATTTTATTTTAATTAATTTCTTGATTTTCAGAAAATTATAGTCTTAAGAAAATTCTATTTTCGTTAGTTTCCTACTTAGGTTGTTTCTAAACTAAGACTTTATTAATTTTCTGTTTAGATTGTTTCTAATCTAAGTAATTAGGGGTATTTTTGTATTTTCCTTTTATTTACAAGTTCTATTTAAAGGTAGTTAAGCCCTAAACATTGTAGTTGATTTCTTTTGAAGAAAAGAATAAAGCTACGGAGCTTTTCCACAACCGGGTGTGAGACATTCATCTTCCTCCTTCCACTCCTTCTTCTACTTTCTTTCTCTGGTTAATCATTATAGTCTTCTTTTTTACTTCTTCTTTCTTCCATCTAGTTTATTTGCAAAAATATGGAAATCTATTTGTGAATTTCCTAATTCTTGGACCTATTCAAACGTATTTAACTGATAATCCTATTGGATCTAACAGTTTGTTAAAGGATTAGATCATCACGTTGGATGGTTGAATTAACTCTTGTGAGACATGAAAGTCCTATCTTTCGTAAGATCCACTTTTCAGATTTGAATCTTTAGTACTACATGTTTGTAATGGATGACCATGATCATTGATGAGCAACCTAAGCAGGAAACTAAGGCAGTCTTAGTTTAGAAACAACGTAAGTAGAAAACTAAAAAAATAGAAATTTCTTAAGACTAGAATTTTTTGAAAATCAGAAAATGAACTAAAATAGAAATATTTAAAAATAGCAGTTTCTGAAGATATAAATTTCTAAAAATAGGAAATTCTAAAAATAGAAATTTCCGTAATATGAAATTAACATAAGACTAACAAACTATTTTATTATTTTTTTTTATTTTTTTTTATGCAACAAGCTTCTCTTGATCTTCAATCTCATCCTATCCATAGTAATGCTTGTGGGGCTCGCTTCTGTCGACGATAAACTTTAAACGGTTGGATGTCCTCATCAATTCCAAGTTTATTGTCAACGGAAGCTGGCCCCACAAGCATCACTATGGATATGATGAGATTGAAAATCAAGAGAAGCTTGTTGCAGTTATATATATATATATATATATATATATATATATATATATATATATATATATATATATATATATATATATATATATATAGTTTGTTAGTGTAATGTTAATTTTCTATTGCAGAAATTTCTATTTTTAAAAGTTCCTATTTTTAGATATTTTTATTTTTAGGAATTGCTATTTTTAGAAATTTTTATATCAGTTAATTTCCTGATTTTTAGAAAATTCTAGTATTAAGAAATTTTTATTTTCATTATTTTGCTAGTTTCCTGTTTAGGTTGTTTCTAACGTAAGTTACTAGGGGTATTTTGGTATTTTCCTTTTAGTTGCAAGCTCTATTTAAAGGGAGTTAAGCTCTAAACATTGGGTTGATTTCTTTTGAAGAAAAGAATAAAGCTACGAAGCTTTTCCACAGCCGGGTGTGAGACCTTCCTCTTCCTCCTACTCCTCATTCTTCTTCTGCTTTCTTTCTCTGGTTAATCATTCTAATCTTCTTCATACTTCTTTCTTCCATCTAGTTTATTTGCAAAAAATTGAAATTTTATTGGTGAATTTTCTAATTCTTGGACCTATTCAAATGCCCCTAACTGATAATCATATTTGATATAACAGTTTGTTAAAGGATTAGATCATCACATTAGATGGTTGAATTAACCCTTGTGAGACATGAAAGTCATATCTTTCGTGGGATCCACTTTTCAGATTTGAATCTTTAGTACTACATGTTTGTTAAAGGATGTAGGGCTAAAAGTCGGGCGGGTTGGTGCTCAACCCTAGCCCAACCCAAGGTTCCTATACCTCAACCCTAACCCAACCCAACCCAACCTCGGGTTGGGAATTCTCAACCCAAGCCCAACGCTCAACCCTAGCCCAACCCAAGGTTCCT
Source organism: Magnolia changhungtana (assembly GCA_030180095.1). Classification (NCBI taxonomy): domain Eukaryota; kingdom Viridiplantae; phylum Streptophyta; class Magnoliopsida; order Magnoliales; family Magnoliaceae; genus Magnolia; species Magnolia changhungtana. Next base: position 721,180 of record JASAUF010000489.1, read on the forward strand.
ATACCTCAACCCTAACCCAACCCAACCCAACCTCGGGTTGGGAATTCTCAACCCAAGCCCAACCCAAGCGGGCTTGATCGGGATAATCGGGTTGGTCAGGTGAATACATGCTAATATTTTCATTATTACATTAGTGTATTGTATTTCAACAGACGGCTTATTTTTTTTATCTATGATTTTATTAATTATATATGTAGTTATTTATCGTAAAGAACTTCACTTTTTTCTAAACAAACAAGCTAAAATATAGGACAACTACTCCTTTAAAAGTTGTGTTGTGTAGCACACAATCTATTTGGGAGAGAGAAATCCGGCATATCTTGTTAGCACGAGTCATTGGAAATGATGTGGACTAGACCCAACAACACTGGAATTTCTTATACCTTCAACATAGACAATCCACACTCAATTATAATTTATTAGTAACTTATATATTGATCAGGTTCGGGTTGGGTCAGGCAACCCAAGACCTCAACCCGAGCCCGACCCAAGTTTTATCGGGTCGGTGTTTGTATAGCCCAAGCCCGAGATCGGACTTGATACATCCTGCCCGAGCCCAACCCAATGTTAGGTCGATCACGGGTCGGTCAGGTTGAACCCGCCCAACTTTCAGCCCTAAATAGATGACCATGATAATTGATGAGTTTTCTTTCAGATAATTCTTATTTATGATGAATAACCACGCTGAAAATTGATTGTTTATTTTGTGTTTTCTTAAATTCTAATTTTGCACATCTAGGGTAGATCATGCTAATATATGCTTGATGTGCCTAGTTGATTTGGAATCCATCTCTCACATTCTTATTCATTGTCGGTTTGTGATTGATTTATGGAATGCTATTATTTCCAAATTTTCTTTCTATTGGGTCATGCCAATGTCCGTTGGTGATCTGTTTTTGGCATGGCATGGGGCTCATATTGATGAAGATAAGTGGCAGCTTGGCGGCTGTGTTTGCTGGCTGGTGTTTGGGTGATCCTGGAAGAAAGAAGCGGAAGGTGTTTCTACAATTCTAGCCATTCTGTTCAATGGGTTCGAGATTGGGCTTCTGGGAGTGGGATAGTTGTGATAGGGGCAAGAAAGTGGTGTTCCCCCCCCTCCTCATTATTTTTTGTTATTTTTTGCGCCTGTATTCTTTGTCGCCTTTTGGTGACCTTTCAATAAATTTGCAGTAAACTCTCAAAAATAAAAAATAAAAAATGGGGGAATTAGAAATGCTAGGGTTTTGTGGATTTATTTGAACGTTTAAGTAGATGTGAGTTTTTGGAAGTGGTGGCTAAGTTAACTATAAAAAAAAATCAAGTTGTGTGTGAGCATGCACGTGTGTGTGCGCCGCATGTGCGCATGTGTGCATGTGTGTAAAATAAAGTGCCTAGGCAATTCAGGCATTCCAGGGGTTTTTCACCTTGTGTGCACCCAGCCTTTAACTACAATGATATCCATACGTATATAAATTTCGGTGGATCTAAAAGCCACAGTTTGGATCTTCATGCTGCCACAAAAAAGGCTATGCATTGATTTACTGGGGCAACAGTGCATAAGAATGTGCTTTTCTAGTGGGATTAGGAGGCAAAAACAACCATGTGAGTTTATGTGTTTGGAGGTCCTTCGGAAGTCATCTGCGGAAGCTTCCAGCAATGGGGTTTTTTCTCTTGGTGGCCCTTTGATTCACAGACTGGTGATTCCCCCCACTTTGACTGCTCGAAAGATATCCAATTTAACAATAATACAAACAATAACATCCTATTTAGTAGAATGACAGTAACTGATGAAGTCAGTTCCATGCTTTTTGCTGAGAAAGTATATCAGACCAAAAAAAAGTGCTTGTTTATTTTAATTAATTACTCTAGTTAAAATAACTTCAGTCTAACTGATTGATGTGCAGGTTGGTATCAGAAGCCAGTGTTGTAATCTATTTTTTGAGCTTGGTTTGTAATATGTTTGCATGATTAAGCTTTGTTAAGGATGAGCTCCTTGCAAATCTGCGCCTGCTGGCCTCGTGCAAAAATTGGAAGTATATCTCCTTTATCTCCATACCGGTATCCACCTCCCTCAAGAGTGCTCATTTCTCCAACTCATGTACTCCAACTCCCTGAGACCCAGTCAAAACTGGTTTATAATGCAGCAAACTGCCGGAAAAGCACTCCGATGTGCTTGTTTGGTGGGAAAGGAAAATCAGAAAATGACAATGAGGTAAAAGTCCTTACCAAAAATCTTTCAGTTGGTTCCTGGAAATAAGATAGGAAAAGGGTGAAGGCATTTTTCATTTGCTTTATCTGTTTTATCTATTGGATGATAGTGGGTTGTATTATGCCCTCATGAACTCTAAATTAAAATTGAAAACTTCACCCACTGGCTATTTATGTGGCCTTGTAGTCAACTCTAGTCAAGAAATGGCATTCTGTTGTCATAATATATCCTGTCAATAGATAGTTTTATGATGTGGAATTCTCTCTCTCTCTATCTATCTATCTATATCTACACACACACACACAGAGAAATAGAGAGAGAGAGAGAGAGCCAGTTGGACTATGAGTTACAGTCCACGCAGTGGATAACTTCCAGCCTTTCCCGATTGTGCAACATCCAACCTGTCCAATAGGTTAGCCCCATCATGAGGATAATCTTATGCAAATATGCCATCTCTACTCATCGAGTGGACCACACTTGTGTTTTTTTATTTATCAATGGTTACACATTGTTTTCATGGTTGGCCCATTTGATGAGTATATAGGGATAATTTTTGCAATAGGTGATCTGCATGGTGCGGCCAACTTACTGGAAGGGTTGGATTGCACATGCACTTAACAATTTGGAGGTTATTCGCTAAGTGGATTGTACCTTGTGGTCCAACCTCTCTCTCTCTCTCTCTCTCTCTCTCTCTCTCTCTCTCTCTCTCTCTCTCTCTCTCCACACACACACGGTGGCAATCTCCTCTGAGCCAGACCGTAAAGGTCCTTATGTCCGTGCAAAATGGTCGGCAACTTGGGTGGGCCCCATTGTGATGTTTATGTAAAATCCACCCTAACCATTAGGTGTGTCGCCTTGTGTTTAGGCCTAGGACCCAAAATTCAGCCCCATCTGTGGTTCAGGTGGAACACACATTTGTAAATAGTGTATAGGCCAACGGTCACCCTCCAAACTGTTTCTTTCTTGTGGCTCACCTGAATCATGGATGGGACTGATTTTTGGCCTTGAGCCTAAGTTTTAGCATGACATCTAATGGTTGGAGTGGATTTTATATAATCATCATGGTGGGCCTTGAAAAAATCGAGGGTGGACATTTCTCTCCCAACTGTTTCCTTTGGTATGGCCCACCTGAATCATATTTATCCTGATTTTTTTGGCCCTGGATCTAACTTCGGATGACGCATCTAATGGTCGGAGTAGATTTCACATAAACATCATAGTGGGCTATGTAAAAAGTAAGGGTGGGCATCCCTCTCCCAATTGTTTCACTTGGTATGGCCCACCTAAACACAGACTGGGCTGATTTTTCTGCCATGGGCCTAACATGGGGTGACACACCTATTGGTTAAGGTGGATTTCACATAAACATTACTATGAGACCCACCCCACTTTAGCTTGCACGCCAGTTTCTTGCGATCTTGCTTGCATGAGATCGGGACTCTGTGTGACTCTGTGTGTGTGTTAATATATATATATATAGCCGAATGCTCACCTGCGCACCAGTTCGCATGGAACTCGTGAGAACTTTTTTGAGAACCCATCATACATGATTTGACTCCAAAATCTGAACGGTCCACATGAAGCAGCACCTCATGAAACACCTCGAGCCCAATTTTTACTTTCATTCGAAACTCTGGTGGGCCATGAAAAATGAAAACATTTTCCTCCCTCGATTTGCATCTCTTTGCTAAGGCCCACCAGAATTTTAGATCAGGGGGAAATTGTCCCTTGGGGTTTCATGGGATTCTGCATCACATGGACCATTCGAATTAGACACCCATGACACGTGTGCAAAGGTGCGCATGTGAGCATGACTCCTTTTTTTTGTTAGATTGTTAGTACACCCACTGTCAGTTCACACTTCACTGTTAGCCACCCCCACTAGGGAATCGATACCAAGACCTCAGTGTTGAAACAGTATATATATATATATATATATATATATATATATATATATATATATATATATATATATCCAACCAACTTAGATTGGTGATTATTTAAATGCTAATAAATATGCAGGGAGAGGAGTTATTTCACATGCTTGGAAAGGGGTCAGTAGCATGGATGGCTCTGTTATGGTATTAACGTAAAATCCACCCTGTCCACCATGTGTGCCATCCCATGTTAGGCCTAGGGCCCCTAAAATCGAGTACCATTTGTGATTCAGGCGGGGACTGAACGATTGGAAATAGTGTATAAGGCAACACTCACCATTCAAACTGTTTCCTTTTGTGTGGCCTACCGAAATCACGGATGGGCCTGATTTTTGGGCCCCTGGCCTCAGCTTTTATGTGGCATCTAATGGTTGGAGTGGATTTAATATAATCATCATGATGGGCCTTGTAAAAATCAAGGGTAGACGTCACTCTCCCAACTATTTTGCTTGGTGTGGCCCACCTGTATCACAGGGCAACCTGATTTTTTTGGTTGTGCGCCTAACGTTGGATTACACATCTAATGGTTGGAGAGGATCTCATATCACATCACAGTGGGCTTGTCAAAAGTCAAGGTTGGGTGCCCCATAAATATATATATTTTTCTAATATATCAGTCGAAATCTCTGCTTGGGGGACATCATGATGTGTATGCGAAATCCACTCGGACTGTTCGACGTGTAATTGCATGTAAGGCCCAGGGCAAAAAAACAGGCTAACCTGTGATTTAGATGGTCCACATTAAAGGAAATATTTGGGAGAGAGACATCCACCATTGATTTTTACAGGGCCCATCATGATGATTATATGAAATCCACTCCAAGCATTAGATGCCAGACCAAAACTTGGGCCTGATAAACAAGCCCATTCATGATTTAGGTGGGCCACACCAAGGGAGATAGTTTGGATGGTAAGCTTTGTCCTGTACATTGTTTCCAATCATATAGTCCCCCTGAATCATGGATGTGGCTGGTTTTTTGGCCATGTGCCTAACATCATGTGATGCACTTGGTAGTCGAGGTGGATTTCACATAAACACCAAGGTGGGGCCCACCCAGGCCGCCCACCCCTTTTGTAAAAATCATGTGAAACAACTCCTCTCCCTCCTATTTATTGCCTATGGTCAACATATCTGTACATCAGTACATGAATCAATTTACAAATGTGATAAATGCAATGATGTTTGGGAGGCTGATTTTGAATCCAACTCCTCTCTACCACACATGCCAATGTGTCATGTAGGGGGTGAAAAGCAGGTCATTTTTCTTTGGGGCTCTGCCATTTATCTACTGTGGCCTAAAATACTTGGCCATTCAGTGACTACAGCGAACCAGGTGGACTGCGCGTATGAAAATGGATGGTTTAACACTTGTTGAACATGTGTGACCCACCTAATGATCATATTGGCTTCGTTTTTGGACCACAACACATTCATAGTGGGGTGTGCCTGATGGTATGGATCTCACACATGTTCTGCATTGACATGCTTGGAGAAAATGATACCCGAACTCCCTACTCACACAAGTAGCCATGGCAGGGCTCATACAATTGTACATATATTGGAGAAAAATGATAGCAAATGGAGTGTTCATTAGCTAGAAAATTTACCAGATCTGGATTCCATTTGATAGGGCTCTGTATTGATTTGCAGTCTTCTCCATGGAAAGCTCTAGAGAAGGCCATGGGAGGTTTTAAAAAGGAGCTCACTGCTCAAGATATACTGAGGGAGAAGATGCAAGCACAAGAATTTGATGATGATGACGATGGCGGAGGTGCTGGAAATCGGCCTGGTGGCGGTGGCGATGGTTCTGGCGATTCAGAGGATGAAGGCCTTGCTGGAATATTGGATGAATTACTGCAAGTGGTTTTGGCAACCCTCGGCATTGTCTTTATGGTAATAACATGGCTTCTGCTCAAGCTTTCTTGGATACAATGTCATTACCAACTGATAAACTTCCGTGTGTGGTTAGATTTATCAGCGGTGTGATAATTCCATTCACTGATCTAATGTTTATTTGTTGATGAAAGGGAAATCTACAAAAGTCCAGCAACAGTCGAGTGCCGACTCACAAATATTCCATTTTGTTCTGCAGTGATGGAACTACATCTCATCTAAGGTTGTGAATTGGCCAGGGCCGGTTGCCTCCATTCTGGTTTTCTTCATCGATGATCCAGACCATTGAATTAATGGTTACCACCATTTGGATGATGCAGAATTTCCCAGACTTCCAATCTAAACCGTCATTCTTTCACCTGTTTTTTTATTGATTGTGGACTGTTGCTGTATCTTTAACGTTAGCTGTCTATTTGTAGGTTACTGATCTAAGTATTAGGCTCTTTCAACCTGGGAAGTCTTTAGGTATCCCTCATCCATGATGTGGCCCATCAGATCAATGGTCTAGCTTGCCAAATTGTAGGCCCCAGATTTATGGAATCATTTGCCTTGGCAAACTATAAATATGAAGTACTTCATGAATTTTCGGGACCCTGTAATTCACCCTGTTTGCCTTTCCCTGTTTTCAGCAGAGCTTTTCTTTAGCTTTCTTTGTTGATTTTTTTTTTTTTTTTTTTAAAGAAAAAGAAAAGAAGAAGCTATTTTCGTCGTTTTCCCCAAATTCAGCCACATAGCTTTCCTGCTGATACCTAGCAGATGAATTTGTATCTCTATGCAATTGCCAAAATTTGCTTTTAAAATATTCTTTTTATTCTTTTACTATTAATGGTGTAATGTTATTGAAGAAATCCACAGCAGGGTAAATGAATGGCACAGAGAGTGACATTATCGTCCTTCAAATGATTGCTGAAATTACTGGTGCCTTTTGTTACTATTATTGTCCATGTTGATCTGTTTTCTATAAATATATGGAAAGCTATGAGCAGTAGCATGCGTGCCATTCCTTTTCAAAATGTTTTGCTTCTCCATCATCATGTATTTCGATGTGCATTGTTCCCATGACTTGTGTATGCATACCAACTTAATTCTTGGTTTTGCAGTACATTTACATCATCCAAGGTGAGGAGATGACTCGGCTCGCCAAGGACTATATCAAGTATCTTTTTGGGGCTAGCAAAAGTGTTCGTTTGAGGCGGGCCATGTATAAATGGGGAAGGTTCAAAAAGAGTGTGACAAGGAAGAAGGTTGTAAGGAATGACTGGTTGGAACGTGCAATCCTTACTACACCGACATGGTGGTATGACCCCAGGCAATTGGGGCGTACGCAGGCCCAGGTGACAACGTTGTATGAATAGAATCAAAGCCCGTTTTTCTTACCTTGTCGTGCTTGTAACAGTTTGGTGGGGATTGGGAGGAAATTCTGAGAACTGATGTTCATGAATGCCCACTGTTTTCCCAAGACTTAAGAGTTTTCTTGATATGATGCGGACTTTCTCATGCTTGTTATCTTCCATGAATCAATGGCAATAATGCCCTTTTGGGAAAGAGGTCATCTGCAAATGAAGGCGCTTGTATCATTGGTTGTATGGACATTTTATTGGCAGCTTCCACTGCATACATGACCAGCCCACCATGGATGGGCAGCGAGCCAGAATCTCAATTGCAAGTGGTGATGGAGCATAAGAAATATTTGAAATCCACCAGGAGACATCTATTAATGTGCGTGACAATTTTGGGTCGTCCAAATAACATTGCTGGGTTTTGCACTGGATCAATCCCAACTAACATGTTATGCATGTCGAATGTAGCAGCGTCATTTGTTCAGTGTAGTGCAAACAGGCAGTGAGTGCGAAAATTACAAGTTCTTAAATGTGATAGACCCATCTTGGGAAATCTAACATGGAAAATGTGGAGATCTGCGTGTAGATGGAGCCAAGCATTCAAATTCTGGGCCAGATTTTGTATGGACCTCATGTCAAAAGTTATGTTAATTAGCTGATATGGACTGCTAGCAATTGACTCTATTTGGGATCACAAGGGCACTGTGATTCAGGCAATGCCTCATCCAGACAAGTTCCAAGGCATTGATGGCTCCGATTAAAGTACATCTATGGCATGTGCATGTTAATTAGGCGTTGGTTCATGTCAGGATATTGTTGGCAGCACAACCTCAGAATTAAGAATCGGTGCAGACATACAACACACCTACAAATATAATAGGAACAAGTGGGCCCATTATATAATAATAATAAATAAATAAAATCTTATTTGAATACATAGATTTTTCTTCCCCTGTAGACGGACTAGAATATCTTATTTCAGTCAGGAAATTTAGCAACCCCACTTTCAATTGGAGAAATATTTGTTGCTACGCATGTAACATCCAATAATATGAATGTTAGCATCATGAGCGCAATATAACCAAATTCCTCATGGGACCATGGTTAAGCCAATCAGGTTGCCAGTTTCTCCTACAGGCTCATCAATTGGTTGGCATGGCATTGGATTGAGACATTAAGATAGTGGGCCACTCATTAACAACTAACCAATAATCACTTAGGACAGTCAGTAATGCACCCATTCACAACTATTTAATAATCACTTGGTACAGTCAATAAAATTAATAGCAAGAGTCTACAGGCCAACTGGTTTAGCACAACCAATAGCCATAATTTTTTTAGCACAGGCAGATCCATGAGGTGGCAAACCAGACGGTCAGTCCAGATTGATCAACACATTCACTGAACCATGCAAGATAAACCACTGAACCATTTGGGGAAACGAAGGTCAAAACAACAGCCCTCTTATAAAAAAAGAAGAAGAAAAGAGTCCATGTGTATAATTTCCCAAGTTCAACAACCATCCGTGATCATCTTTAATCCTAAATCCTAATCACCAAAATCTTCACAAAAATTTTCATTTGCATAAAATTGCGGAAAAGAAAAAGATGCATCTCATTCAGCTTTAAATCACTCAAGAATTTCAAACATATACCTCTTCTAAAGGTTAAGAAGAAAAAATCAAAAGAAGCTGAAAATGGTATTTATTCGGATGGCTTCTTTTTCTTTGATCGGTGCTGAGATTGCTTTTTAGGTGGATCCTTCAAAACCCCTTCTTTCTTGTCTGCCTCTGCAGCCTTCTTCTTGTCTTTTCTCTCCCTCTTCTTCAGTGCATGCATGTGCACTCTGAGTACCGTTGCGTACGAAGCTTGAAACCTTAGGTGATCCTTGGCTGACAGCTTAATTGTGCATATTTTGTAAAGAGAGACAAAAACCAAGATTAGTATATAGCTGTTAAGAGCAGCACAAATAGATATGGCACATGCAATGTGCGTGGAGGGAGAGAAATGGTTTGCAAGACATGGGATAAGGCAGGGAAGTGGTTGTAAAAGGAGAGTTATTTAAAATTCGGGCAGAGTATAAGATGGTTGATATTCAAGGATATGACATATATTAACTAAATGAAACCACCCAAGTCGTGGGACCCACTTTAATAGTTAATATCCAAATTTTGGATTGATTTCGCATTCTTAACACTGATTAATAATGTTCTGCTGGATTTAGACCATTGACTGTTTTTATTTTCACCATCTGTTAGATATCCACCAATCATCCATAGTTAAGAAATAAAATCAATGTAATTTCATTTACGAGTCATTTAAATCAAGGTCAATTTTGAGTTCATGATACACGTGTACAGTATCTCAGTGCATGTGTATCACTCTTAACTAGAGTATGAATTAAAATAGATTTGTTTGGCAGAAAGGAAACAGTTTCGCTGTGCAAATTACCTAATACCCTTGCTAACTGGATGTTGTCCTCGGCTTCTCTGGTTGTATACAAGAGATAAGACCCAAATAGTACTACATGATTAAAATTAGGTAGGTATGGCCGTATGGGTATTAGGAGTTTTGAATGCTGACATGATGCAGTAGCACCATCATGGTTGACATAAAACATGTGATGGTCCACTTCTCATCTCAACCACAATTTGGTCAGAACAAGTTACTTTTCCACACCACAACAAACATCACGTGCATTAAGTAGGCTTGGGAAGCTCCATTGGTGGTAGACCCAAAGCCTGCCCAAATTATTTCTAGAAAATCCCTCTTAATGTCCTTTTAGTTTATGAGAAATCATATGGTGTTAAATGCCCGCACAAAGTCATACCATGGGTGGGAAATTTTCACAGTTGCACAATCACTACCCTGACAAATATGGTCAAGTGTGGGGAACCAGCAGCTTGGGAGGTGGTGGCTCCCCAACATGAACAAACTGGCATGGAAATGATGGAATCGAATTCACAACATTCTGACCATTTTTCCCATTGGTTTATTTTTCAAGGTGAAAGAGCTTCAAGCTAATTTTCTGCAGGAGCCCAGGGGCTTACTCCAATGTGTGTTTGCCACAAAGCACAACATTGTGGCAACTGGCAACTCATCAATGACGCATGTGGATGTGGTATGCATGCGTAGAGGTGACTAAATTCAATAAAGTAGCATCACAACATATAGATGACAAAATCAGAAAAGGATAAATGAGGTTAGTATAAACCTCCAACATTTTCTTCCTTTTATCCATCTTTGCATTTGGGATTAGTGTTTTCGGAACAGATGAATGCAATAGAGAAAAACTGAGAGGGCGTAAATACTGTATAGAAGGGCATTGGGGCAACAATGTAATAGGGCCTCTTTGGAATGTCCACCAAATGCAGCAGGATCACATCCGCCGCTTCAAATGATAATGCGATGAACGATGGTCAGACCGTTATCATTCAGTTCTTATCTGTAGATTTGGTATGGGAGTGCTTAGCACCGAGGTTACATGGATTGTGGTCGCTCCGATATGTGGTGCCGGAACAGGGATGTGGTCCGCTACTTCCTCCAACGTGGGACATGGCCAGGGTATGATTATGTGGGTCACTCCCGTACATGCAATATAGGAATTGATATTGTAATTTGTATATGAAATGATGAATATTAGTATTAATCTTTACGATGTGAATATATTACAAGTTAATCTACACTAGGAGCATAGAACCACAATTCCGGGTCTGTAAAAATACTGATCTGGAACGCATATGGCCCATACTTCGGATTGTGGGATTTGGACTGTAAAGATAGGGGGGTTGGTGATTCATGTAGCATTGCTTAGCACAACCCAACATCTGGATTTTGCAAATGAGCCAAATTCATCCACTTATGCAAAAATGTGCATAGGCCAGGCAGCATTCAATCTAGTGAGGAGATGCAATGGTTGTGCACTAGCCACGACTCGTGTGATGCAAAAGTCAAGTACACCAATAAGATGAGGTTTGAGGTTGATAGCAAATAATATTGTGACACGCATTGGGGCACAGTGGTTGGCAACTGAAAGGGGCAATCCAAGCAATAGAATTAAGCCATTCTTTGGGAATATGAGAATAAACAGTTTTTCACACTGGTGTTTCCAATACTGCTTCCCTTGTCTGCCATACAAAAGAGGAAGTGGTTGGACAAGCAATCAACACTCCCTTGCTTTTCAAGGGTCCATAATCTGGGCATTGCAATTGGACAGAATTAGAAAAAAGGACATGGGTTTATGGTGTAGCAATGGGTTGGATGAATGAATTTCGATGTATGCAAGCAAAGCAACCCCAGCCTCAAGCATTTTCAGTAAATTTCATGTGGTGATCTTAGGCCTGCTTGGAAAGAGAGACTATGGTGACAGATTGAGGCGTTTTGGATGGGAGTGAGAAATGCATAGGGCTGTCAATAGATCAAGGCCTGGGTTACTATGGGCCTATATTTTGAACTGTTTAGGCTGTGCCTATTGAAACTTTTGATTGGTTTTGCTTGGCCTAAGCGAGATATACATAGGCCAGTCAAGGGGTCAGTCCTATGTTAGCATTGGACTGCACCCAGCCCATTCATAAACCTAGGAGTCGTATGTTTTCGTAGAGACTAGCATGGGAGACGGGACCCTTTCACATTAGAAGTGGTACAAGAGCAGACAAGGAGTCCAATTGGTTGAACGAGATCAACAGTCAATAGACAGGTTCTAGAACATCACCCAATGATTTATGTGCTGTGAAGATTTGTATCAAGACTCAAATCTCCATCTTTGCTCAGCAGTTTCCTGAGATTATTGCTCATACTTTGATGTGGCTTAGTCTTGTCAAAACTCAATAAGTGAAGTAGATTCCTAAAGCATAGATAATAGACCCTTCACATTAGAAATGGCACAAGGAGTTCAATTGACAATTTCTAGAATATCACCCTCCTATTTATGTGCTATGAAGTTTTTTTTATTATTATCAATACTCAAAATCTTCTTCTTCACCAGCAGTTTTTTCTTGACAAGTCATAAGACTGTTGGCAAAACCAAGCAGAATTCAACAGGAGCAAAGCCAAACTTCCATGGAAAGCCTGCTTTGGTAACTTTAAGAGATGATCAGTCTACCAGATTCTACTAAGTTATTCAGAACATGGATGCACCCACAATATTTCTGCATGTGTTGTCAACTCTCAACATGTCAAATATCGTTTGGTTGATGGACTCTAATCTTGGTTTGTGTTGTAATCCCATGCATTTTCTGAAAACATAAAAACACTATGATGTTCTAAATTACATCAGCATTCCTTCTTGACCACAGCCTGATTGCATGATCCAAGGGCCCATTTCATTCTAGGTTAGATCTAGCTAAACCTACAAAACCTATGGTAACCTTTGCTCAATCACTTTTCATCTCCTCGGATTGTGCAAAGCTCTAGATAGCTTCAATGTAGAGCTATTTTTATGTAGGTCATTCAGAGACCTAGAGTAACCCACTTTGATGTTCAAGGATAACAGGTACAACTCAAACATCTGTTTTTAGCAACATATTTATCAGAACTAATAGATATTGTGCAATGTTACTCTAATTAAGCATAACGGTCCACTATTTGCTGAGAGTATTGTATTGGGCTGTCTGGTGAATTTATGAATGTGGTTACGTGTGTCTAATGTTTACACACCGCAATTAACCATTAGAATTAGAAATCAGAAAAAGATGCATATATACGTATACCACATTTTTGAAAAAAAGGCCATCGGAGCTTCTATTCACCCAAATCACTTCAATTTACTATTTTAATTCTAAAAGCTATAGCACGAGTGGTCAAAATCTGCTGTAGAATAATATAATTTTTGAATGAAAAAGGTGAAAAAATGAATTAACATTGAAAAAAGATGTGGTCTTTTTCGACTGTCACGTGAGTAACGGCCGTTACGGCCCCTATAATGGCCGATACGGTCCAGAAAAACCAACTATCCCGTTTCACTCCCGTATTGCGTAACGGTCATGGCCGTTACCTATATGTATTGGTCTTTACAGCCATATCGTAACAGATACGGAACACCTTGACTATAGATTAACGCCTCTAAGCAGAATCTAAGTTTCAGACTCAAGCATGTATTTAGATACAATTCTCGCAACCAGACTGAATTTACAGCATATGTAAACTTCCAGCAACTATGGTAAAGTTTCAGTAATCAGACACTCAATTTTGTACCCCATATGTACAACATAAGCATAGAAGACTTCAACTTTGATGTTAATAAAAAGAGACACCAGATTCCACAGGGGAGAGAAAAGGAGAAAAGTTTCTCCAGCTCGAATAAAATAGTGTTCAAAACCCCAAGACCCAAAACATTCCACAAGTTTGGTCCTCCCAAACTGAAAGTGCAGCAAGTTTTCATCATACAACTGATAACACCACTATTTATATTCCTAAAAGGCTAAAATTGACTTAAGTCCCCAGTCAATCCCTGCCACCAGTTTGATTCTCAAAAGGTATTTAACTATTTATTAAAAATGCCTGCTCGAACAAATAAAACCACCCCAAACATGTGAGTAGATGCATGTAGAAGGGGGTGTGGTCCACAAATGGTCCGATGAAAAGCTTTCAAAGCATTCATTTGGCCCTGACTAACTCATGATAGCTTTTCAAAGTTCTATGCAACTTGAAATTAGCCTCCTAGAAACCTTCCATATGAATGCAATTAGCTTTAGTCTGACAGTGGGCAGCATTGGGGGCCAAGCCTTGGGAACTTCCTTTCATTTTTAGCGACATTAGAAAATCTAGATTAAACATTTTGTTTACTCATTTAAGAAGATAGTCATATATTGAAGGTCAATCTTTAGCTGTCGAGGGAGCTGGCCAATCTTTTTGCATCAGGAACTCCTTCCTTTTTTCTTTTTTTCTTTTCTTTGAAACCAAGGGAACTCCTTCCCAATTACTTCTGCTTGCTAAAAACAGGATGCAAAACTTTAGATGCATGAAATGCTTTGTACGATGGGGGGTGCTGATGTCAAGCAAGACATCACCTCTGTGTTTAGGCCTCCAACACTGTAGCTAAGGGGTCTTTTGGATGCCTATAAACTTTGAAGTTCTAAACACTGGAAAAGAGTTTCAGGAGTAAAAACTGTTTACATGCTATCTTGTTTGGTTTTTAAGTGGTAACATGTTTACAGGTAAACAATGTGTTGGGTTACAATGCAAAGAGTGGTTATTCCCACCACAGAGCTTGGGGCAATAAATGGCGGTACATACCGCCAAAATCTTCAAACCACATAAAAAGGGCTTGATTCTTTTGGGGTCCTAGGAGATCATCAAGGGATGAACATGCCGGACGGATTAGACATCCTGTACCCATCACAGTGGGCTTGACACATGATCTAGAAGGTTTTTAATGGTGGGCATCCCATCCCAACTATGCCCTATGAAGGGACTCACATGATGGATGTATTGTGTACATAACAATGGACCCCACATAGCATGCTTATATCAACCATTGTGTTCAACTATGTATAATGTCTTTTCAGGTATAAAGACTCTACATGTAACTTGAAACATAGGTTTTTATGTGGAAAAAAAAAGGGAGAGTTTACCTGTAAAGTGTTTACAAAGGAAAATTTTGCCATCCAAACATCCCTAACTATAAGTGTTTACCTGTAAAGTGTTTACAAAGGAAAATTTTGCCATCCAAACATCCCTACCTATTAGTGTTTACCTGTAAACACTAAGGATTTTACATGCACCCAAATGACCCTAAGTCCATCCACTATTGCCGTTGTTGTGGACTTGTCTTAGACTGCTCCTAAGTGTTTGAGTCTGACCTGTTACTACTGCAACTGTAGGGCCTCTCTTTGGACTGTTTTGGGCCACTTTTGGTCTCAAAACAGCAGATCAACTGTGCTGGATCATCATGGATCAAGTAGAAGTATGAGTTCTGCTTTGTGTCTGACAAAGCTGCTGAGCAATATAGAAGCATCAGGTATCATACATAGCTCTTCACTTGGTGCTTCTTTTTTGGTTATCTTGGCTTCGAAACCACAATGAGTTGCATCGTTGGGGTGCAATAGAAACCATAGAATATGCATTGAGGGGATAGTCTAGAGTCCAGAGGAGCCTGTTCGGCAGTCTTCATCATCCTAATTGTAGAAAATATCTGTATGCATACGTCAAAGCTTCAAATCCAGTTAGGGCAGGAAACCAAAGCCATAGCTCCATCTGTGCAATTGAACTATCTGGGATTATCCATGGGGATCTTTATTCTTCCAATTTCTGGATGCATCTCATCTGAGGTATCATTGGTCTGGGAGGCTATCAAAATGCACTGATATGTAGGTCAGGGTCCCCAAACACCAAAGCTTGCTAAGGTGAAGGGTTGGTTTCCCCTTAACTTGATGCCAACTTCCTTAGTGCAGTACTCATCTCCCACTCTCACAGAGGGCATTCTAAATAAACAAGAAACAACCAGCTAATCTCCTGACCTTTTGGACATGGTAATACCTATGTTGCCGTAGATAATATACTCACTTTTAACTCACTAGAAAATGATGAGAATGGGCGTTTGTGCGTGTAGGAGTGCTCCCCTACGAACCGTAGCGTAGGGGAGCTACGTGCACTCTTAAACCAGAGTCGAGGATAGATGTGGAATGCCCACTCTTTATTTTTGACAGGCCGACCGTGATGTGTGCATGAAATCCACTCCGACCATTACATGTGCCATCCCATGTTAAGCCCGGGGACAAAAATTAGGTTGACCTGTGATTCAGGTGGGCCCCAATGAAGGAAGCAGTTGTGAGAGAAACATCCATTGTTGAGTTTTAACAAGGCCCACCATGATGATTATGTGAAATCCACTCAAACCATTATATGCCACACTAAAATTTAGGCATAGGGCCCAAAAATCAGGCCCGTCCATGATTCAAGTGGGCCACACTAAGGGAAACAGTTCGAAGGGTGAGCGTCACCCTCTACTCGGTTTCAAATCGCGTGACCCACCTAAATCAAGGATTAAGCTGATTTTTAAGCCCTATGTGGCTATGTCTAATATTGTGTCACATACCTCGGAGTGGATTTCAAAAATACATAATGGTGGGGCCACGGGCCACCCTAGCCAAATAACCCCTTTACATACCCTGTGTTAGGTAAGGCATAAGGCATTTACGTAGAAGGGGGAGGCATTTATCTAGCAGAGGGGTGTGCTGGCAGTGGGCCCCAACATGAGATTTTTCTAAAATCCACTTTGACCATTAGGTGTGTGACCTAATATTAGATGCAAGACTCAAAAAATATAACCCATCCATGATTCAGGTGGACCACATGATTGAAATAAGTGTACAGGGCGACGCTCATCCTCCAAACCCATTCCCTTAGTGTGGCATACCTAGATAATGGCTAGGCCTGATTTTTGGGCCTCATGCCTAAATTTTAGTGTGGTATATAATGGTTTACATGGATTTTACATAATCATCACAGTGGACCCTATAAAAATCAACGGTGCACGTCTCTCCCTCAATTGTTTCCTTTGGTGTGGCCCACGTAAATCACAAGTCAGTGTGATTTTTTAGCCCGAGACCTAACAATGGATGAAGCAACTATTGGTTGGAGTGGATTGTGCATACACATCACGGTGGCACCCGTAAAAAAAAATAAAATCAGGGGTGGGTGTTCCACAAGGACTTTGGAATGTAGATTTAAAGTGCACGTAGCTCCCCTACTATATATATATATATATATATATATATATATATATATATATATATATATATATATATATGAAATCGAAATTGAAATTTATTGAGAAAGCGAAACAAGAGACGAAACAAGCATTTGGCAATCGAGTTCTACATCCTTGATGCAGGCTGAGCCACATCGACAGGGCCTAATATCCATGGGCGAGGCCCAAATCCATTAGGCCCAAGCCCCACAGTCGGCCCATTAGGCCAACCATGCAATACCAATAAGCAGCCATGCAATAAAATCCCATTAGATCTTCCTTATCTATTTCACATCTTTCTTTGATTAGTCTTTTACTTTTGTAATAAATCCTTAGTTGTCAATAACACTAAGAAATTTTCCTTTTTTTGTACATCCAAGAAATCTATTTAAGGATCTCAGGTGAGTATTCTCAAAGCACTTGTGAATTCAATAAAATTCTGAATTTATTTTCTACTTTATTTGTGATTTTTTTAAAAAATTAAGCTTTAGCCTAGATGTGCCTATGTTGTGCCTATGTTGGGCAGATCCTTCCCCATTATCAGAGAAGTTCTGGATAAACAATGAGTTGATCATCCTTTTTTCTTGATAAAATCCCTTGTTTTTATTACTTCTCCCCGAATTTGCATTTAGATCACAATATTCTGCTTCTAAATTCTTGAATCATAAAATCTACATCTTTTCCTTTACTCTTTTTCATTGTATCTATTCCTTCTACCCCATTCACCTTTTCCTTTACAAAGCCCAAATGTCCAATTGACAAGGGGAGACTGCCAAAATTTCAGCAGAAATCTAACCTCCTAAACCAGTCCTAAACCTCTTCCTATTCAGCCCATTAACACTCTGAATCCAGCCCATTAAAAGCCAATAAATCCAACCCTTTAATAGTCCAAATCCAGCCCATTAAAAACCCAGAAATCCAACCCATTAACAGTCCAAATCCAGGCCATTAAAAGCCCAGAAATCCAACCTATTGTCCAAATCCAGCTCCTATTCCAGCCCATTAACAGTCCAAATCCAGCCCTTATTCCAGTCCATTAAAAGCCAAGAAATCCAGCTCACTAAAGGCCCAGAAATCAAGCCCATTAGCAGTCCAATTCTAGCCCCTATTCCAGCCCATAAAAGCCCAGAAATCCAGCCCATTAACAGTACAAATCTACCCCCCATTCCAGCCTGTTAACAGTCCAAATCCAGCCCATTAAAAGCCTAGAATCTAGCCCATTAACAGCACAAATCTAGCCACCCATTCCAGCCTATTAAAAGCCTGGAAATCCGACCCATTAATGGTCCAAATCCAACCCCTATTCTAGCGCACTAAAGCCCAGAAATCCAGCCCATTAACAAGTCAAAATCCAGTCCCCATTCAACCTATTAGCAGTCCAAATACAGCCCACGTTCCAACCCATGCCCAGAATCTCAGCCCTTTAATTCCTCGGTTCTAGCCCAGAATGTTTTCTAATTCACCGGTGCAAGTACCTGTAAATAGGTAATAATTAATTACCAGTGTAATTCCTGCACCCTTTTCAATGCTGATGCTGACTGGCTGCTTTTTTAACACTAAAATCGAGGAAGGTGCGAATTTCATGTGGGCCCCATTGTGATGTATGTGGCTTGTCCACACCGTCCATTTATTTTGCGGGCTGATTTTAGGGCATGAGCCCAAAATTGAGGCAGATCCAAAACTCAAGTGGACCACGCCAGTGAGAATTGAAAGCCTACCATTAAAAACTTTTTGGGGGCCCTAGAAGTGTTGGATCAAGTTGATATTTGTGTTTTCCCCTCATGTATGTCTGTGTGATCTTATGAACGGGTTAGATGATAAATACACAATCTTGTGGACCCTAGGAAGAAAAAAAAAATCAACGGTGGACATTTTACAACCACGGTTTCCTGTGGTGTGGGCCACTTGATCTTTGGATATACCTCATTTTTTGGCTCATGCCCTAAATTGTTCCAATAAAACAGATGAACGGCTTCGATATCTCACATACATATGGTGGGGCCCCACAAAATTAAGTTGGTACCTTTGGGGCCACCTTCGAGGAGGAAATACTCCTTCTCTTTCAAACGAGAGTAAAAATTAATAATTTACTATTTACTGGTATTTACCGGAGAAATGAAAAATCAAACACTCCTTATATTCTATCCATTACTACAACCAATTAATAGCATATAATTAGATGGATATCCTATCCATTACTTTGGCAACATCACTCCCTTGATACAAAGTCTACCCATAGAGGTCACATTTATCGAGGAAGGCTTACCAATCAACAGTGAGATAGTTTCATCACTGAGCTATTCACAAGGGTAGCCAACTTGAAAGCCCTTGTTGGCCAGCTATGAGGAGAACAACACGGGGAGCAACTTGACCCCACCGGACATCCTCATGGTAACCGAAATCTGCAACCTGATTTTCAACTCAACTGGAACCTTCGGTGAATCAAAACGGTACTAGTCATCGGGAGTCTATTTATAAATTCATGCAACGGCTCTTTGCGCCTGTAACAACTCGATAGAAAGTCCAAGAAAGACTATATCACCAAGAAAATACAAGCTAAAGTTTCGAACTTCATGGATTACCTTGATGCAAAAGCTTTTATCAAATAGATTACAACGCTTAAAGGTTATTTTGCATGGTATGAGAAGAACGGTGTTCAACAAGTGGCCTTTGTCAAAGTCAAGCTGAATGGCTCAAGAAGATTGGTAGGATGTTGACGGTTAAAGTAGTGGATAGAGAGGATGCCTTTCTAGTGAGTGTCTATAAGCCAAGAAACTCCATAACTATGGTAATGAAGAAAATCCCCTACTACTAGGATGGCCGTAAGTATTACGAAAAGCACATAGAAATAGAACAACCCTAGATAGAAACTGCATCACAACTAGAAGACCCCCACACTGAAATTGTGGTCGAAGCTAAAGTTGAAGGTCCCACTCTTATCATATGCCATCTCCTTACCACCACTGATGAAGTGGAGATTAGCAATGGACTATTATTTTTCATATGTGGGTAAAATGTCATGATAGGTTATGTAAACATGACCATTGGTGGCAGTTGTGCAATGAACATTATCTCACAAGAGGTAATTGATAAGCTCAAATTGCCAACTGAAAAGAATCCAAAGCCATACAAGGTTGGGCGGGTTGATGACATTGCCATCCTCTTGACTCGAACGTGTTGGGTGTCTTTTTAAAAAGGCGCTTATAAAGAAGGCATGTGGTAAGACATAATTTTGATGCATGTCACCGTATCCTTCTCTGTCAACCTTGGCTCTTTGACTAAAGGGTACAAAATGACGATGCGGCTAACATGCATACTTTCCTGTAGCGAGGCCATTAAATCCACATTTGTCTGTTGTAGCCTACATCGCCTCCTTCATCTACGCTCTTATCGTTGACATCAACTACTCTTCTTATCTAATGTGTTCTCACCACAGCATGCCGAAGTTCGAGGAAGAGAATAGTTAGAAAGGTTACCAATTAGGATGAATGTATTCCCAGTGAAGTCAAATCCATGCTCCATGACTTATAGGATGTAATCGTTGATGACTTGCCAGAGGAATTGCCTCCATTGTGGAATATTTAGTGCACCATAAATTTGGTTTTTGGAGCATCCTTACTTAATTTACCAATACACAAAATTAGTCCAACCGAGTATGCCGAGTTGAAGAGTCAAGTTGATGAGTTGTTAAAAAAAAATAAAAAATGGCTACATCCGAGAGAGCCCAAGCCCATATGTTATGCCAACCCTCCTTACCCCTAAGAAGGATGGGAGATGGTATCTACGTGTGGACAATTGACCTATTAATAAAATCACAGTAAAGCAAGGCCACCATTCCTCGGCTTGATGATAGGCTAGACTTGATGCTAGGTGCTACTTGCTAGTGTTATCTCGAAGATTGATCTTCGTGGTGGATATCACCAGATTTGCAACCGACTTGGTGACGAATGAAAGACAGCATTTAAGATGGAGGACGGTCTCTATGAGCAAAGCTAGTTAATGCCATTAGGTCTTGCAAACGTGCCTAACACTTTCATTTGTGTCATGACCCAGTTGTTATACCCCTTTATTGGTAAGTTTGTTGTTGTATACTTTGAAAACATCCTTGCCTAGAGTAAGTTGAGGGAAGAGCACCACGATCACTTGGGTCTTGTCTTCAAAGTCCTTCACCGCGAGCGTTTCTACATCAACCTTTAAAGGTGCACCTTCATGAGTAAGTCCATGATCTTCTTAAGGAACATTGTCTCATCAAGAGGTGTAAAAGTGATCATTGCCAAGGTGAAAGCCATTGTTGATCGGCCAAAACTTACCACCATCTCAGAAGTTCGTAATTTCCATGGTCTTGCAGACACTTTCTACGAAACTTCAATAACATCATGGACTATGATCATGACGAAACTTCAATAACATCATGACTATGATCATCGATTTTATAAAACAAAGCAAGTTTCGATGGTCAAGTTCAGCAACAAGAGCATTTGAGGATCAAGCAATAGATGACAGAAGCTCCAGTTTTGCGCCTTTTAGACTTTGGAAAGGTGTTTGAGGTGAGTTGGAATGCTTCCAACATTGGCATTGGTGGGGTCCTTAAGAAGGTCATCCAATAGCATTCTTCAACGGGAACCTCGTCAATACAAAGCAACAATACTCCACTTATGACTTGGAGTTTTATGTCATTGTTTAAACTATTTGGCATTGGCATCACTATTTGATTAACAAAGAGTTCGTCTTATACTTTCATTATTTTTTTTGAAGGGTTATGAATAATTTTATTGAAAAGCAGCTTGACAAACAGTCAGGGCAAATAATACAAAAAAGAAAATTACAAAAGCAAAATAGCTCGAGCCACATTTATGTCGACACGAAGAAGTGTTGTAGCCCATTCAAACCCATCCCTTTTTGCCTTCCACAATACTTGCTCCCATGGATTTGCCTTGTTGTTGAAACAACGACCATTTCACTCAACCCAGATGTTCCAAAGGTAGGCATGAAGGATCAATCTCCAAAGAGTTAGTCTATCTCTCGACAGGAGAAAGCCATGCCATGCCCAAAGAAATTGCGGAACTGACTTCGGCGTTACCCATATCACCACAAAAATACTTAGAATGTGGATCCAAAGCTGAGTTGCATAGGGGTAGTGAATTAGAAGGTGATCAACTAACTCAAATATGAAGAAGTGTTGTAGCCCATTCAAATGCATCCCTTTTTGCCTTCCACAATACTTGCTCACGTGGATTTGCCTTGTTGTCGAAATAGCGGCCATTTCGTTCAACCTAGATATTCCAAAGGCAGGCCTGAAGGATCGATCTCCAAAGAGTTAGTCCATCTCTCGAAACGAGAAAGCCATGCCATGCCCAAAGAAACTACAAAACTAATTTCGGTGTTACTGTATCACCTCGAAAATACTCATAATGTGGATCCAAAGCTGAGTTGCATTGGGGCAGTGAATTAGAAGGTGATTAACTAACTCCACATCACTCATACAAAGAAGGCAAATATTTGGAAGAGACATTCCCCTCTTCAGAAGATTGTCTACTGTTAATATCTGATTTCTACCCGCCAACCAGAGAAAAGATATACTTTTGGAGGGGCCCAGAGGACCAAAATGCATGTGGAATCACACCATCTGCGGCAAGCCTTGAGGGACAAATCTTGTTGTGGAATGATTTTATTGAAAAGGATCCGAATGAGGCTGTCGGCCAAACCAAAGAATTTGTCGAATCAGGGGAATGGTGAAGGTGCTGGGGGTGGGCCAATAGGCTTACTAGATCTTCTGTTTCGCATTCAAAATAGCTCCTCTGCATGGGGGGGCACCATGCACGCCTTCCTCCTACATCAGAGAAGCATTTATCAACGGTGATGTCTTTTTCCAAGGACAATGTTGCTAAGGAAAGATCTTTCCCAAGGGCCTCTCACCACACCATGGATCCTCCCAAAACCGAATCCGCGAGCCACTCCCAAGATTGAAAGATGAGAGAGCTAATACCGACTGACGTACCGATGCAATGGACTTGCAAATCCCTGAAGTGCGGTAAAGCAATGAGTGCTCGATGTGTATCTAAACTTTGATTTTATCCCCGAAGCATGGTAAAGCGACGAGTGCTCGCCGTGTTTGATACTTTGATTATGAAGCACTAGAGTATCTAAACTCTCAACAAAAGAAGAGTGTTCGTTGTGTCAAGTGGACTATAAGAGTTCTCCTTTGTCATCCATCACAAGGCTTACAAGGACAATTGTGTGAATTTATTGTCATCACGTCTGTCACTGTTCAGGGATTCGGAGAGACACGACGCATGCAAAAGACTAGGATTTTAGACGTATTTATATAAACATTCTTAGTGGAGCACATGTGAGATATCCACATTTCAGCATTTATGATTGGTATATGTTTCAAGGGACACAACTTCGTCTGCTAGCCACGTCTATTCATATACTTGTGAGATAATTACATGATGGTGGGTGTAGCGGTCACTTAGGTTGTGATAAGGCCTTCACTCTTGTTGAAGATAGATACTTCTGCCCTCACATAAAACCGGATATCAGGGAGATCTACCAGTTATGCAGGGTTTGCCACCTCACTAAGGGCCAAAAGAAAAGTAGATTGTATCAACCATTATCGATCACACATTCTCCGTGAGAAGATCTCAGCATGGACCTCATTTTGGGTTTACCAAAGACTGCTCGATAAGTTGACTCAGTATCTGTAGTTGTTGATCGATTTTCAAAGATGGTTGATTTCATACTACGTTCGACTATAACAAATGCCCTCAAGATTGTTTTTTTTTTTTTTTGAGAGGTTATTCATTTTCATGGGCTTCCTAAGACAATTGTGTCCGATCATGATACCAAATTCATGAGGTATTTTTGGAAATCTTTGGTTAGTAACGAAGACCAAGCTTTAATTCTCTCGTGCCTACCACTGTCAGACTGATGGGCAAATGGAAGTAGTCAACCATAGTTTGAGCAAGTTATTATGGTGTCTTAACCACGATTATATAGCTATATGGGACCTTGTAATACCCTTGGTTGAATTCTCCCATAATAACTCATCAACAGGTCTACGGGGAAGTCATCTTTTGAAGCAGTGAATAGTATATATGTTCACATCTTCTAGTCAAGTGAACTCCTCTCTCTACCTATAGAATCGAGACCAAGCGTAGAAGTTTATGATTTCATTAGCCATATGTAGCAAGTGCACGATGAAAATTGACATACATCATTGCGAGTAATGAAAGTTATAAATAGTACGCAGATTCTGTAACACCCTGGATTTTTGCCACTTGGAATTAGACGTCCTTAGGCAATGGGTCGATCCTAACACCTTATTAATTTCTCAAAACTCAAGCACAACGGCCAAAATCTCTTTTTAACCCATTTCTTTACAAATCTCCCATTTCACCTTTAACCACCTTGTTCTTTAGATGTTTTTAAGTACTTTCATATTAGGCATGAATCCTATAGTTTAGGTAATGAAGAACAATACCTTAGAAATCCGTACAAAGACCCGAGGACCACCTCAGGCAGAAATCACTAAGGACCAAATCCTTTAGAAATTAGACGAAAATTAACTAAGTGCTAAACTAGATTAGCTACGAAATCCGCTTGATCCACTTTAAATACGATCTGCAAGACCCAAAACTTGTAGAATCATTGATGCTAGGTTACCCTAAAATCTAGGATCAAACTCTATTCCCGGTTGCTCTCGGGAGCACATCGAAACTCCGTATCGGATCTGGACCACACGTCGAAAGTCCGATGACCGCGAGACTAAACGTTTAGGACCGCCTTGCTGGGCTTGACAACCATCTCGGAAATCAAATCCAGATAGTGTCCTGGGGCGATTCGCTTGAGCCCGGAGTGAAGAGTGTGAGAAAACGTGATTTTCTTTAGAAAATATATCTAATTTAAGTAATCTGAGACTTGTCGTTTGCGGGCCAGATATAAGCAATTAGACCGTCAGAATCTAACCCAATTACACCATCGAATCAGGAAAAATTTCATACACAGGTCAGTGTACTTGTGGCCCTGATCGAGCTCCGGTGACCGTTGAACTGAAACTGGTCCGCCACGCGTGATCTGGAAACCCGACGGGAATGAAAACTTAACTCGACCTAGATCCAAGGTCAGTGAACTTAAGTCCGACCTTTGGCTCAAGGGGGGGCTCCGGAAGTGCTCCGTTGAGCTGAAACAGATGCTCTCTAGACATAACCTAAGTATACCTTGGCCCTGGGGCCATTCCCATCAGTTTTGGGCCTATATAAGGGCCTTAAGCCCTCACTCTCTCATCCCATACGAATTTGGGAAACCCTAGGAGAGAAGAAAGAAAAGAGAAGGAAAGAGAGAGAGTGTGAGGGATTGTTGGAGTTTCTTCCTGGGATTCAAACCCACTCATCTACGTGCCTAACTACGACTACCGTGTCACTTTTCCGGCGATTCCGACTCTGTTATTGGGTAAGAAAACCTAACCCTAATCTGTTCTAGGGTTTCAATTGTTGTAAGTAGCAGAATAACTAACTTAACTCGTGCTATAGGTTGTCATATCAACGTTGGCAAAGGCTTAGAGTTTCTAGTGAATCCATTACGTTTCTACGGCGTAAGGTGCGGACTTTAAACGTATAGGTTATGGTTTTTAAGGCTTTCAATGTCAGTTAATGATATATTACTGACGTGGATGCTATTACACATGTATAAAGTGTTGTCCGTCTCGTTTTTCAGATATACGTTAACTATGCTGGATATACTGTATTCTTCGTATTTGTAGAAAATACCGTATACGTATGAAATTTGGATTTGTGCTTAACATGTTTATTTGTCGTGATTATATGCTTGTTACAGGTACGACAACTCCTTAGTGAAAGGACTTGCCCTAAATCACGCCACGGCCAATAAATGCTATATATGTTAAAGTATGTAGCCCAAGTGTTTGTGGAAATGAATGAATGAATATGGAACTTGGATTCATGCTTGCCATGACTATTCGCCGTGGGTGCACACGTGTTATAAATGGGGCAATTCCCTAGCAAAAGGATTTGGCCTAATACCTATGTGATCCACATACGTCATGTCTGTAGATGTATGTAGCCTAAAGTGTTTGTTGAAATGTCTGACTAAGTAGTAGTTGGTAAATTTTAATGTATAAGGGTGTTGAGATATGCTGCTTAACTCCTTTAATTATGTTTATGATTTCCTCCATGTACCGTATATTATAGTGTCTGTTTATCTACGTAATGCATATGTATAAATCCATGTTTAAGTTGTATTCCATAAAAGCCGTGATGGGTGATGGGGGAGTGGTGTAACGATTCCGTGCAACAACCCTAGTAGCCCTAAAGCGGACATTATCGGACCTTTGATTGTATGATTTGAAATCTTGATTCATTACTGCTTTAACTGTCTTCTAGGATATTTTATTGTAATTAAATGTGATTGGGGCTATTGTATAGTTCAGGCAATTGGTAACCGATCCTAGATTGGTGGCTGATGTTGTTTTGCCACACAGGATGCCTTCGATGAATCTGAGTCGTACGATGGTTGTCGAAAGTGGTACCTTGTCGGCTACTTCAATGTACGCTCATACCAGTCGAGCTCGTCAGGTAACCCGATTGACCCGATGTATGTTCACCATATTTGGACGTTATTGCTTGAACCTAGGGTACCAAACTCACCATTGAAAACCCCGTTAACCTTGGTACCTCGATCCGCTAAGACTCATGAGCCGGGCATGGTGGTATGGGACATCGTGGTCGAGCTGTCAGCCTACGCTGGGGAGATGTGCCTCCCCGTAGTGACCAATGAGCAACCCAGACTCATGAGCCGAATACGGTGGTATGGGACACTGTATTCGAGCTGTCGGCCAACATTGATAAGGTGATAGGGGAGTGGTGCAACGAGTGCGTGTAACAGCCTTGACAGCCCTTTGTAGTGACCTTGAGCATACTCTAAATCTACGGTGAGGCGACGAGTCTTCCCGTAGTAAACAGAGTATAAACTAGGCCTGTATTGATTAAGGTGATCGGGGAGTGGTGCAACGAGTGCGTGTAACAGCCTTGGCAGCACTTTACAGCGACCTAGAACCGCATCATCGTATGAGATTATCTAGGACTGACGACCCTAGAATGGATCATTGTTTGGGAATAATATAAGGGAGGTACCTTAGTTTCTCAATACTGCTGTATGAAAAGGACTAATAATAACTCGGTAATC
Source organism: Magnolia changhungtana (assembly GCA_030180095.1). Lineage (NCBI taxonomy): Eukaryota > Viridiplantae > Streptophyta > Magnoliopsida > Magnoliales > Magnoliaceae > Magnolia > Magnolia changhungtana. Next base: position 748,429 of record JASAUF010000489.1, read on the forward strand.
ACGCTCATAACATAGCACTGCATGTGCCTGGAAGATGTAGAGCACTGAGGGATGAACGCATGCCGCGGACGTAAGATGTCACACGAGGGAGCATTGGCGAGGGCATGCATCATGACTACATTTCATCCTTACATTAATAATAGTTAGGATTGTTTGACTGTACTGCTTTATCGTTACTGCTTGACTAAATTGATAACATGTTAACCTATGCTTTATTGTTCCACTGAGTTAGCTACTCACTCCTACGTTATGGGACGGTGTTCTGGACACCCACCAGACTCTGTCTTAGATGCAGGTATCGACGAGACGCAGGAGGCTGAGCCTGATTACTATGATGATCAGGATGAGTTCTCCTACATGGAGTTCTCTGGAGGCTTCGCTTAGGCCATTCAAATGACGGGGCTACAGGGTTTACCATTATAGTTGTATCATTTTTTTGGCATTTTAATTTTGAAACTAATACATGCATATGGTGACTCAATAATGTGTTCATACTCTGGAGACCGATCGTGACCGTTTCTGGCTTTATATACATTTATATACATCTTTCAGTCTTCCGCTTGCGTTTTATAACTTGATCTGGAGTATGAATTACTGCTTTGGTATAATCCCACTCATAATTAATGCACTAACACAGTCAACATTCAATCATAAGCATTTATGTTGCATAAGTGATGTTTTGGAACTCGGGTGTTGAGTTGCTACTCGACCCCCGATTTTCAAGGCGTTACAGATTCAAGATGTCGTTTTTTCGAATTTGCAGAAGGCAACAAGGTTTTTGTCAGTATTTGTCCTGAACGGTTGTCCCTGAGTCCTCGAATAAGCTCCATCCTCGCAATACAGGATTATTCGAAATCATGAAGAAGATTAACACTAATGCTTATGTTTTAGATCACTCACTAGATTTACCTATCAGTCCTACTTTCAATGTGGAAAACCATTCCATCTATCGTCGACACCATATCGATGATGGTATTGAGGAGCAAGCTATTAGACATCACACTCCCGACCATTTTGCCACCTACAAACACAATCATCGATGTTTTTGATGACTAGATCATCTCCACACGCCAAGGCGGTGACCAAAAATTTCCCATCTGTTGGCAAGGATGACCTCTCTTTGATGCTACATGGATTACAGCTACAAACTTTCAGTATTTGAATCCTGACCTCTAAGAGCAATATCATGCCTTTAGCTTGCCGGAATCAAGTACTTTCAAGCTGGGGAGAACTGATGCAAGCAGAGCCACATCAACTAGGCCCAAGACCCATGGGTCAAGCCCAGATATATTAGGCTGAAGCCCAAGCCCAACAATTAGCCCATCAACAAAGAGGCCCAAGCCTCCTAATTAGGGAGCATAATCCAATTAGCCAACTATGAAAAACTAATCAACCAACCATGCAATAGAATCCCATTAGAGATTTCTTATCTATTTAGCATCTTTCTTTGATTAGTCCACTATTTTGTAATAAATCCTTAGTTGTCAATGACACTAAGAAACTTTCATTCCTTGTATGTCCAACATGTCTATTTAAGAGCCTTATATGAATATTCTCAAGGCAATTTTGAATTTAGTAAAATTTTGAGTTTATTTTCTACTTTAGTTGTGATTTTTGTGTTAACCTTAGTTTGGAGGTGTCTACGTTGGGCCGATCCTTCCCCATTCAATCGATCACATCAAGCTGCGCCAATCTTGTGAGTAGTGGGCTTTTAGTATGTTATATGGGGATAAGGACTGATCACTTAGATTATCGAGTTCCAAGAATTTGGTTGTGTAAAGTAATACCAAGGTTGATACATTTGATGGACTAGGTTGGCGATAGGGTATGTCTTAGATAGCATTTTCGATTTTTAGGAGTTCTTAGAAGTAGAGATTAAGGTTCCTACATGGGACAAGGTTTTGGAAAATGGAAGAAAACCTCTCCAAGCATTTGACATTCTTCATGTAGCGCACAACTTTTTTCTTTGTAAGCAACAAATTTTTGTTGAGTGTTCCCAAAGTGGGTGAAAGGCACGAGCCATCAAGGCAATGTATAAGAGTTCCCTACACATAAAGAGGATCTATCAATCCCTTCCCTTCCTTCATAAGGGATCAACAATACAATTCGATGCACAGTTAATTTGCTTAAATATAGCCTCCCTTGATTGAGATAGAAGTCCGAAATCATTATAGACGAAGGTCAATTTCCATAGGAGAGCACACCTAGATGCCCAAGCAATACTACTATGAGAGTCACCCTCCACAATTAACGGGCCGTACAAAAGGCTCACAAAAATTTCCACACCAACTTTGACAGCTAAAAGTGTTGCCTAATAAGAGGATCCCTCTCCCACTGGGCTTGAAAGAGTAAACTAAACTATGCTCATCCTTAGGGCCCATTTGGTAGCAACAAAAGTTTAGTCTTGGATAACTTGTCTAGGTCGGGCTCATCTCAATCTTGTCTATTTAGGTTATAGTGTTTGGGACTAATAACTCATATTATTTGTCAATCACCTAGGATATATAAGGATTAAGGATTATTTGGCACATGTGCACATTGAAAACTTGGCATACACAATACACGTGTGGTGCTTGAAAATATCTGGTGGCACACATACATAGCGGGTGCTTGAAGATGTACGACGACACAGTTGGCACATGTGGGGCACTTGACAATGTATAGTGGCACATGTGGCACATGTACCATATGTCCAACTTGGCACATGTGGCAAATGTGGTACATGAGGGGAATTTAAAGGTTGAATGTCACACATTTGTAGTGCTTGATGATGGATAGTAGCACTTGTGGCACATACGTGCCAGAAGAGAATAGTTTAATATGTACCATATTGGGAACAAACGGGTATGGAGTTTTCTTAAGAATAAGAAAAATCCTAAAATGGTGTTTTTTTTTTTTTTTTTTTTTTTTTATAAAAAAAAAAGAACAAGAAAAGAAAAGCCTATCCCCCTTTTTTTGGTAGATAAATCACAGAGAAGAGGCTTACTCCAAACTAGTTAGTCAAAGACTAAAATTTTAGTGTTACCGAACAACACCTTGAGGACAACCCTTGTCCTCGACAATCAAGATTCTGGGTAGAACTACCACAATTATTCAACTTTCACCAGGGCAGGGGTGGAAGGTCAAACAATCCACTCTGAGAGCATTCCAACAACAATCATCTAACACCTCCAGATCACAAAGGAGATTAAGTAATGAGAATGCCGGATCATTTGTTAAACAAACTACCCCAACTCCCAACATATTTTAATTTTACTAAGGATACGCTCATGGCTAGAAGGGTATTCTTCGATTATTATTTTTTTTTCCAAAGTTCCCAAAAATCACAAGGGGAAGTATCCTCCAAAGGATCTTACCTCTAGGATCAAGAGTGCCAAAATTCCACCCAAACTTCAAAAGTCTCCCATAGAGATAGGCAATACCTATTCTACTTTGAAAAAGTGAAAGAATTACCAAATTCTCCAAGCCACACTACAATAGATAAAGAGATGGTCAACAAATTCTACATCCCTTTGGCATATCATACACATATCCCTGGTGGACAATTCCTATCTTTAAGGTTATCAAGATATGAATCTTATTTGCTATTGCTAATCCAAGAAAGAGCCACCACACTGGTGGGAGGAGTGTCAAGGCCCCACACTTTCATCTGGGGGGGGGGGAGGAATCCAAAGGGCACATAACCTCGAGAAAAAGTTTGGCGAAGAATGAACATCTAAAGGAGGAGCCCACACCCTCTCATCTTCAGCATAAGGTAAAGACTAAAGAGGCTTCCCTTCCAAAGATATCAAGAAGATTAGCCAGCATCTCAATCTCAAAGCCCCAAAAGTTAGGTTCCCGTAGAGTTTAATAGACCAAACAATTCTTTCATTCAACACTTCATAGTTCTTTAGAAGAGTTTTGAATTGCCACGTAATAGTCTTGGAAATCTATTGGCAAAGGTGACATCTTCAGGCCACAAATCCTCCAAAAAAACGCAACCTTTCACCTTTGCCAATGTTAAATCTTGAGCCTTTATCTTACCCACTCCTTTAGATGGATCATCAAACTTTGAATTGCTTTCCAAACAGAGGAGCCCTTCCCCCTTGCTAGCACCCTTGGATCCCTCTCTCCCTCAAAACCATATTTTCAAGCCACGATTCTTCTTCACACAGCCTCTTGCTCTTTGCGATATCTCCACCACCACTTGCCCAAGAGGGCCAAATGTCTCTCCCTAATCCTTCCTATTCCAATTCCTGATTCAACTTTCAGCTTTTGAATGTCTTCCCATTATATTAAATGGAACTTGTGAGCATCCTCCCACACCTTCATCATTCAGAAAAGAAAAAAGAACAAAATAAATCCCCCCACACCTTTCATGTAGTGCATAGTAGTGGTTTTATTTTGAGAATAAAAGTTTGCTCAATTGAAATCTTGCTTGGTTAAGCTTTTGGGCTTGATTCCAAAGCTCAAATAAGGAAGCCCTTGTTGTAGCACCCTCCCTGAATCCTTTTACCCATTCTAGCATGGTGTATTCTTCTGCTTGTGTATGAATTGGATCAATGAACTATGGTGGAATTGGAGAACGAAAGATTTTCTTACAAGTGGTAGCAAAGTTTACAAAATTTTCCAGCAGTTATCCGCTGCTGAAGTGTCTAGGTAAACCACTAATATTCAAGATTTGTCATATCCTCATTCCTCAAAGTAGTAATGACACTTCATCAAAAAGAAAAGGAAAGGAAGAGAAATTTGTCATGATGCGAAGGAAAAAAGAGAAAAAACAAAGGACAAAAGACGCTTAATGAATGGTAGCTCCAACCTTGTTGCCTAGCTAGACATGAAATCCCCTCCTCAACAAGAAGATTAGACACCAAATTTGCCTCCTATTGAATGAGATGTAATGAATCTAAAATGAAGAACATGGAAGCTGAACTGCCTTGCTCTGATCTCAATACAATTAATTAAATCCTTGACACTCTAGTAGGGGTGAACAACATCTTTGCCTCTTTCTGAATCTCTCTCTACTCTTTGCCAAATGAGAAAAGTCGAGCTTAAGGGATCCAATAGGATTTATTCAGTCTATCAACCAGCATCCTGCTCCATTCTCACCATCCATAGCTAATTCCAACAACTGCAAAAATCGTCACTTTGAACGCATGGGTATCTTTACAAACTAATGTCCAAGAAACCATACAACTTCTAATCCTCTCAGTAACAACGACAAGGCCCTCTTCCCACCAGTACTTCCTCCAAAAATCCCATTATTCTGTTTTGCTCCAAAGACCACGGGATAATCACCTGACACATTTGCAAAGAATCCTCTCCTTGACAACAAACCACTTAACCACCCACAAGAAGCTTCAAATGACTACCAATATTGACCAAGGCACACCAAAGATTGATTAAGTTACATCAAGCCCTCCAAGAAATGGGACAAGGACCAAATGTTTAACCATCTCCTTGCTCATAATTTAAACAACACCTATTAAGGTAATGAAAATATCTTAGAGAAAGGAGAAAAGGACACCATCAATTAAGCACTAATCACACCCTCTTTTGTTAAAGACTCTATCTAGGAGTTGGCTTCTCTGGGATAAGATTGAAAGGTCGTTTGTTAGCAACAAAAGTTCAATCATTCTCCATGCTTTGTCCACCACTCGTCTGCACAACCCAATAAAAACAAGGACTGCTTGTCGAAGTCTTTTGAGCATCACAGGGCTTATCTTGTTCAAAAGCAAGACACCTTGTCCCCTTTATGGTACACAACAAACCATGCTCTTGTCGTGCACATGTGCTATACGTGTCACACATGCAGTGTCAAATGTGCCACATACAACCTTTTGTCCCCTTCATGCGCTACGTTTGTCAAATGTGCAAAGTCATACATGCAACCCATGCGCCACATGTGCCAATGTACATCGCCAAGCGTCTCACATGTGCCACCATACATCTATAAGCACCCTTCATTACTACGTATGCCACCAAACATTTTCAAGAACCACACAAGCACCACATGTGCTAAGTATTTAATGTGCACATGGCGCCACATGTGCGAAATAATCCATTCTTATTTCAAGTGCTTGACAAATAGTATGAGAAATACTAGTCGGGGACAACATGACTAAGCCAATCAAGACTGGCACAAGCCTGACCTAGACATACTATCTGGGATTGAACTCTTGTTGCTATCAAACAGGCTCTATAGGAAACTATAGAACTAGAAAACAACCCTTATTAGGGAAACCAAATTCTGGATGATAGTAATGGTCTCCAATAAGAGTTAAGACATAAACAGTTATCCAACATGCCCCATAACCCTCCACATGGATCTCTTGAACTAATTGAAATAAAAGATCTACCTTAGGGCACTCCTTTAGTCCACACCTCACAATGAAGGGCACCTTAAGGGAAGTAAATTTACTCGAAATACCAATAACTCCACAAAACACCCATCCCTTCTTTATGTTGGATGCTTTTAATGATGCATAACCATGTTCTTTTTTCTTTTTTCTTTTTAACACACGCGCACACACACCCCCACACACTCATGCCGTAGTGGGATTTCACCACCTATGGGTACTCGAACCCTTGACCAGGCGTTGAAACTCTTAAGAGGCATAACCATGTTCTTGACGAACTTTTCCTTCCATCTTCTTCATTTCTTTTTGTTATGTTAATTTCTATTGTCAAGCCGAAGATCTCTCTCCTAGCCATCAAGCTTGCCTCCATTCTCTTGTTGTTGAAGAAACTACTCGTAAGGATTTCACGAGATTTTAGTTAATTTTTCATCATTGGTAGTTGCATGACAGTTTTTTTTTTTTTTTTTTTTAAGAAGAAGAAGCAAAAGCTTTGTTATTCTTTTTGCTTTTTTGTTCTTTTGCCGGGGTTCTCTCATTTTTTAAGAGAACAAGTGATGTTCATACAAAGAACTATTTGTTAAGATGATTATGCATGGATGTTTTGTTAATCAATCATTTGTTCGCTTAGATTACTAATAATTGTTTTTTATTGAAACTATGAGATTGATCATTCCTTTCTAATTTCCTATGTTTTTAATGTTTTCATCATTTGATTTTATTTTTACTTATTTGTTATTTTTTTATTTAAAAAAATCATTTGCATGTATAGAACTGTCTCCTTGCCTAGCTTTTTGGAGATTGTTGTGCCATACACTTTAGGAAACTTAACCACTTTGCATCCATGACCATGCCATGTGTCCTGGTAACACTAGTTATAGGACTAGGAGTTCCATGTTCCAAAAACCAGGAAAAATTCAAGTTTCACTGCAGAAACAAAGAGCGGCGACGGTAAAATGGTGGTGTTGGAAACAAAGGAGACAACATTTATGTGGTTCATCACGTAACCATGATAAATCATTACACTAGCAAATGTAAGGAGCGACTATCTCTTCTCGTAACATTGCAATGAGGAGAAACTTTGAGGTTGTTTGGATGACTACCTCTTCCTATACATTGCAATGAATAGAAACTTTGGGGTTGTTTGGATGACGACCTCTTCTTATTATAACATTGCAATGAAGAGATACTTAGGAGTCATTTGGATGCCTGGAAAATCCTTAGTTGTAAAGGGTTCACAAGTAAACACTTTACAAGTGGGTGTTTAGATGACATTTCTTTTCCATAAAGTACTTGTAAATACCTTATAAGTAAACTCTCCATTTTCTCTAGGAAAAAAAAAAACCTATGTTTCATATTACAGGTAAAGTCTTTACACCTAAAAAGACATTATACATAGTAGAACACGATGTTTGATACATATGCCTGCCACGTGGGGCCCACCATGATGTGTCCAACACATCCAATTTGACCATTTGTGTGTCCCTTGAGGCTCTCCTACCCAAAAAAGGACTGATTTATCATCAGGCGTGATACACAAAAGGGTAAAGTTGGGATGGGATGTTCGCCATTAAAAAAACCTTTCCTGTTGTAATGTGTGCAGGACATCCAATCTGTGCATCACATGCATCCCTGGATGCTCTCCTGGGACCCTAACAAGAAATCCCTTTTTTATGTGATTTACGGATTTTGGCAGCATCAAGCTCTACGTGGTATGGATACCCACTTTATACATTGTAAACACTCTACAACTTAGCCAAATGCATCCTATAAACTCTTTACCACTTCAAAGCCAGAATAGATAGCATGTAAACAGTTTACGACTGAAACTCTTTTCAGGTGCAAAGTGTTTACAACTTAAAACTTTACAAGCATCCAAACAACCCCTTAGGGTAAACCATCTCACCTTTTCTCTCCACCTTATAAATAAGCGAGCCATAGAGAAAACCATCCCTCTCATCTTGCAAACATGAGATAGGGCTGTTATGCACAACACTTCTCAGAAACTCTGTAGAGTGCACTACTGCTGGGCTGTAAGAAACTATAAATACACGTGGCCCTTATGCGCACATGCATTGCTACGAGTCACTACACTATTTGATATATGCCTATATGTACCTATACATCAATTCATGTGTAATATGTATATATGCGCATATGTATATCCCGAAGATATCTTCTATGTATGATATTTTTCTTTTGCCACAAAACATGCTGAACTCAAAGCTAACCATTGATGCACAATAAACATAAGAATGGACCAAGTGGTCAGATTTTCACATACGAAAATGCAGAGATGGAGAGAGATGTGAGATTGAAACCATACCGAAGTAGAGATTTTCTTTTTGCCATCGGTGGCACGAACAAGGCATCTGTATTCAACAGCACCTTTACTCTCCAATTTATTCTTCGCCGCCTTAGACTTTAAACACGCTGCAAGGCCCAAAAATCAAATGCTCATTTGATTGAAGTTCAAAACAGAATTTTCAAAAAAGAAAAAAAAAAAATTTAAGTGAAAGACGAAAATTTACAGCGTTTGAAAGTGACCCAAACAGATCCCTTCTCCTGGCTACGCTCATACATGTTCGTGAGTTCGCTCAGAAATGGATCTGGTTGCAAAAGAACCTATTCAACAGAAAGAAAGATGCAGAAAATCCAACATCAGTTTCAGTCAGCAAACAATGCCAGAAGGAAAAAAAAAAAAGTCATTCATGTAACTCAACACGACGAGAAGCAAGAAATCAATAAACCCAGAAAGATTTATGTGTCCAAACAAGGCTGCAAGACATAAAATTCAGAACCTTCAGCGATCCAAATCGTTCGCAGAGAAAAAGATCAAAACCCGATACAAATTACAGTCTGATTACATGATTTGATACAAGAATATCGACAATCGAACAGGATTAGAAGCACAAAACATATTTAAAAAACCACCAAGATTTCAGGAGAAAAACCCAATTATGGGGAAATCAGAAATTTGATAGAACCCATAAAAACTTCAACGATAAAACTAAGTAAAACGAAAAAAAAAAAAAAATCAAAGAAAAAGAAGAAAACTGTAGTTGAAAACCGTCGATTGGTGAAGAAAGAGATTTACCATTAGTTCTGATGTTAAAGAAAACGAAAGAAAAAACCTCGCTCTCCCTCCTCGCTCTCTCTCTCTCTCGGTGATCTTGAATTTGCGAAAGTGCCCTTCAGTCAGGTCGGGGCCTGGAACGCAGTTTGTTTAGTGACCCCAACACCAGCTAGCTGATGTCAAAGCTCTGTGGGCCCACCATGATGAATGCGTTTTATCCGCGCCGTCCATCCATTTTTTCCATCTTATTTTAGGATGTGGTCCAAAAATGAGGCAGATACAGATCGAAGGTGGACCACACCGGTGTAAAACAGTATTAATTGAACGTCCACCTGTAAAACTTTCCAAGGTACACTGTCAGAGGGAGCGGATTGCCTGTGACCCCGGGCACAGAGATATTCCTGTGCCGGGGCTGTGTGGGGCCCACGGAGTCGTCCATGACAAATCCACTCCGTCCACTTGTTTTGCAACACCACAATATGACAGGATTAAAAAACTTAGGCAGATACAAAACTCATGTGGGCCATACCACACGAAACAGTAGGGATTGGATACCTTGGGGTGACAGAAGTTTTTTATGAGGATAGTATTTGTTAATACAGTTTATTTGAGTGGTAATAACCTTACGAACGGTTTGGATGGAATAAAAATACTTTGGTCAGCTCCAGGAAGGTTCCAACGGTAGATGTTTCTTTTCCCACTGTTTCCTGCGTGGCCTATCTAAGCTTTCGATTTCCCTGATTTATAGATTATTGTCTTATTTTGGTCTTTTCTAACACATGGACGGAGTGTTCTGTACCGTACATCTCTTCGATCCCATACAGCCCGGGCACAGGTATATCTATGTGCCAACGTCACCGACAATCTCCTCTGTGCTAGGGTGCACGCGGTTCGGTTCAGTTCGATCAGGTCCGGTTATAAGGTGAAACTCGAATCTAAGCCATTCCTAGCTGTTCCAAGAAAATTAGAACCGGAGCTGGACTGTTTGCACCCTAGAACCAAACGAAACCTGACTGTGTCCGATTCAATTCTACAGCTTTTTATAATCCAATCAAATTGCATGATTTATTTTTATAATCCAGCCTAGTTGCATGGTTCTTTTATAATATAGTCCAATTGCATGGTTCTTAAGAGAGATAGAGGTTATGCAAGAGGGGGAGAAAAAAATAAAAATTAGGTTATTTTTGCTTTTTATGAAAAAAATTAAATTTTAAATATTTATTAATTGAGGGCCCGTTCTAACTTCTAAGTTCGGATCCAAAGTTCCGTTTTACGGTCCGGTCCAGTTCTACAGAAATCTAAAACGAGAGCTTAACCGAACTAACCAGTTCTTTGATTTTCGGAATTGGAACCGGTGCACTTCAGAACCAAATCAAACCATGCGGTTTGGTCAGTTCCGGTCTGGTTTATCGGTTCCACCGGTTTTGCGTGTACCCCTACACTATGCTGTTTAACTACACCGTCCCTCCGTTTTTCCCCTCTCATTTCAGAGGCTAGTCCAAAATTGAAGCATATCCAAAGCTCATGTGGACCACACCATAGGGAATAATGATTTCCATGTGGAAACCTTCTTAGAACCCACAATTATGTTTATTAGTTATCCAACCTCTTCATAAGATCACACAAACATAGAAAAAAAAACATAAATATTAGCTTGACTCAAAACTTATGTGGCCCCCAAAAAAATGTCAATAGAATATAGTTTTCTGTGGTATGATGCACTTAAGCTTTTGAGAAGCTTATTTTATAGCTAAGTCCTAAACTTATCTGGTAAAATGGATAGACAATGGTGGACCCACAGAGTTTAGCCCGTACACAATCCACTTGCTTATTTGACACTCAACTTATTGACAAGGTCTCATAGGAATAAGGGAAAACACAAATCAGCTTGATCGAAAACTAATGTAGCCCTTGAAAAACTTTTCATCAGTAAGTAAGCATTCAATCCTACTATCTTATATGCTATGGTCCATTTGATATTTGAATCTGTCTCATTTTTTGGCTCATACCCTAAAATGAGCCTGCAAAATGGATGGATGGAATGGATAAAACACATACATTATGGTGGGGCCTACAATGTGCTTTGACACCAGCTACTACTAGCCAGCCGTCACTGTGAGGCACACCTTGATGTATTTTTATATGTTGACCCTCATTCATCCGTTTTATCAGCTCATTTTAAACATGGGCCAAAATTGAAGTGGATTCAAATCTCAAGTGGACCAGGCCACAATAAGCAGTGGTATTGGCCGTTAAAATTCTCTTATGAGCCACAAAGATTTTGGATCAAGTTGATAGTCATTCATAATATATAATGTTGGGCATTTCAAATAAATGGTTAAATCTTAGAGCTCTTAATGAAATCCAGTCTAAAAGGACAAGTATTTTAATAATAGCAAAAATACTTGAAGGATTTCACCTATGTGAATATAGATATAGTGCTGCCTCTTGTGAGAGTTAGAATTTCTTTCGGGATCGTTCATGAATCAGTATATACACATGATCATTAAATGTGATGAGCAAGATTTGTGGAAACTCAAATAACACAAAATGAGTATGTGTGTGATATATCCGTTTCTGTCGTCTAAGAATAACTGGTTCAAAGACGTGGCTATTAAAAATTTCGATATAAATTTAAAATATTTACACTAAGGAAAGATTCAAATCAAAAGATATATTTCTTCATACATATAAGTTGTGTCTAGTTTGACAAATGTTTTCTTTTTAAAATTATTTTTCAACTAAGCGATAAATTGTTATGAAAGAAGATTTTGTGTGTGTGTGTGTATAATGAAAAGAAAACCTTAGTTTTTCACCTTTAGGAATAGTCCTTTATCAAATAGGAGATAAGACAAAATCATCTTAATAAGAAATGCGTTGAGTACCTTAATATTTGCTTGGTGAGACAGATGAATATCGAGTGCATGGATTCGGGCTCAGTCACGGAGTTAGACTTGGGCTCGGTGTGAGGGCATGGACATGGGCGTGGGCATGGGCATGTGAGGCAATGTGGCTGTAGAGGCGCTAGTGACGCACGTGTGCATCGTATCGCAGATAGGTCGCTCCCTCGCGACCTTATGCGAATCGGTGCAAGGCAAGTGCTAATCGCAGTGCAACAATGGCTAAGATAAATGAGCTGTGTGACTGGGTTAGGATTGCTATGGGTAAGAGGTTTGAAAGAGACCTACCTGCCTTATATAGGAGTTAAACTAACCATTTAAGTGGCTTGGTGTAATTACTCATGCATAAATAAACCAGACTATGCAAAAACTGCTGGATGTGGCTAGCCTAACAATCAAAAATGGCTAGTCATTGTGTCTAAATGCTAGCATACAACTAGTCTCCCGCATGTAAAACAGTCAGAAATTGTCAAGTAATAGCTCGTTTCACACCAACAGTCAGAAATGGTCCATTGCAATAATGACCCTGGACCAAAACGTCTAGTTATCACTACTTTTATAAACTAAGCTTGATTGATTCATTTCATCATCACTAACCATTCGACTCATTCTCTCATATGAACCATTAAGCTCCAAGTGTTATCTGATCAAGCTAACATGTTTAGGTCCACAAGAACCAGACCAGTATAGTGATCTAATCCAACAAACCCAATCTTCTACTTTCTATCTCTCTTTCCATTTGTGATTTTTCTTTTTGTTTTTATCTGCTAGAAAAATTGTGTTTATAGAGTTTCATCAATGGTTCCTTCGTGCTTATTGAACGTAGAACTACACATAGGCTTGTCATATGTTGAAAGCTATTTGTCTGCAACTTGTTAACAATCTCAATTATTTTGAGAAGAATAACGCTTTAATGACAATATGATCACACGTGCTTCAACTTGTCCTTAATATTACATTTTTCGGTTTTCTATTTTCTTCTATTTTACAATAATTATATATTTGTAACTTGAGATTATCAAATTCTCAACAATTTTTTTATATTGATGAATAATTAAATTAGGCACTAAAGAGATCATGAATGGTCACACACGATCGACCAAAACTCCATAGCATGCACACTGCTAGAATAAATGAACGTCTATCAAGTTATTCAAAACTCAAATACGTGAGCACAAAGTGCTCGACTCTTTTACGCACCGAGTAAATCAGGTGGTGTAGACCATTTGGGTCCGGTCTGGAGGGGTTTCCACTTGAAAAATGCATTGATACTTTAACAGATTTCAATGAATGATATGTAGGCAGTTAAAAATGACTTATAAATTGCTTGTGTGGCATGTAAATAATGCAAAATAAACTATTCATAGTTTAGATGTATTATGAACCAAAAATTACTTTTATTTATTTATTTCATTATTTCATTTCTGGACATTAATGGACTGTTAGAAATGAAACTATCAAATGGTCTTATTATAAAAAACAAGCTTCTACGGATCAAAGGTTAGGAATGTTCGACCAACATGACTTTGTAGTGTAACTTAAATTCCACAATTACTTGGTTTAATTTAGGTTAATATACACCACTTATGCCATCTGTAAGTGCTTGCCTATCATGAGTCGTATCCACACCGTTCATCTATTTTTTCAGCTCATTTTAGGGCATAAGCCCAAAATTGAAGCACATACAAAGCTCAAGTGGACAACACCACAGGAAACAGTGGGGATAATGACGTTCACAGTAGAGACCTTCTCAGGGCCACAGTGATGTTTATTTGTCATCTTTGTCCCTGACGCGGATTGCGTCCTGCCACTGTCCAGGCAGGGATCTGTGGGGCCCGCTTGATGTAAGTGTTTTATCCACGCCGTTAATCGTTTTTATCAGATCATTTTAAGGTATGAGCCAAAAAATGAGGTAGGTCCAGGGATTAATTGGACCACAAGGTTGGGATTGAACGTCTACCATTAAAAACTTCTTGGGAGCTGGAGAAGTTTCAGATCAAGCTGATATTTGTGTTTTCACTTCATCCACGTCTACATGATCTTATGAATAGGTTGGATGGTAAAAAAACATCACGGTGGCCCTTAGAAGGTTTCAACGGTGGGTGGCATTATCACTGCAACTTCCTTTGGTGTGGTCCACTGAAGCTTTGGAAGTCTTTATTTTTTAACATAATATCTTAAAATGATCTTATAAAAGCGATGAATGAAGTGGATAAAACACTTACATCACGGAGGGCCCCACGGAGCCCTACCTTGATGGATTACCATCCGGGCGGGGGGTAGGACGCAATCCGCGCCCCTCTCTCTCACACACGGGAGCAGATTAGCTGTTACCTGGGTAATAGTTTAGTCGGTATTACCATTACATTATAGGGCCCACCCAGATGAATTTGTTTCATATCCACACTACCTGTCTGTTTTTTCAGCTCATCTAATGACGTTGTCCTAATACTTAAGCAGATCAAAATCTCAGGTAGACCACACCACTGGAAAAGTGGTGAACGACCATTAAAAGCTTTTTATAGACCACAAAAGCTTTGAATCAATTTAACCTTTGTATTTTCCCTCCTGGTTGATGGGTTGGATGACAAATAAACATTATGCATCTTCCTGTTGTGGGTCTTGAGGTGTCGGGTTGGATGACAAATAAATATTATGATTCTTTGGCTTGAGATATTTTTAATGGTGAGCATTCAATCATCATTGTTCCTCATGGACATAAATATTATGGGACTTCGTCTTAAGATGTTTTTAATGGTGAGCATTGAATCATCATTGTTCCTTGTGGCGTGGTCCACCTGAGATTTGGATTACTTAATGTTGGGACTGTGTTACCCACCAAGTTTTTACCTGGTTAATCCAAACTAATCAATTTTGACCTAAAGGACCAAAATAAGCATATACATATAATATGAACGTATATAACCAAATTATGAGAATATCAGTCGCTTACTTAACCACTTGCAAATCATGCGATAATTGGAGGATGAAATTCTTCCTCCAAAGATGAGTTACTTTATACCTTCCACAAGAAATGACTTGCAAAATATCAGTGTAAATCAATCAAAAGGAAAAGCTCACCATCAGCTACCAGGAGCAACTGCAAGAATGCGTATCTTAAAAGAATTACTTGATATTGGATAAAGAAACAAATCTACTGTATGAGCGTAGACTTGGATTACAATTAAGGACTATAACTAGGAATTATTACTCGATTATTGCTACTCTTAGGATAATCTAGGATAAAGTAAATTGATAAGAAAATTTTGATTGTTGATTTGTTGGTTTTTGAGATTTGATTGTGTTGATTTCTCTTCCATCACATTCATTTGCTATTTATAGAGTTTTGTTGTATCTTGTTCTTATAGATCCTTCTTTCATTATTCTTCCAGATCTTTCTTTCATTACTGCAATTATTACAATAGTAAAAAAAAAAAGCCTCCCTTTAGACCATTCTCTTGTTACGTTTTTTTTTTTTTTTAAAAATTCCTGATTGTTCCTCTTCTCTTGACCAAGCTCTGCTTTGGTTATGAATTGTTTATTGGCCACACATCGGATGCATTGCTTTCGTCAGTTATTTGATGACGTGTAGTATTAATTCTTATAGATGTTTCTATCTTTAATATAGCAAGTGAACTATTGCCACGTAGTCTTCTATATCCTTATATCTTTCTTGATACGTTTTTCTCTGTCCGTTCCACTCTGAATGCCTCTTGGCCGCTCCTTTCACTTCTGTTAGCCAAGACTTTGTCACCATAGTCACATTTTATATCTTAAACACTTTGACCGTGCTTCTTGTATATCGACTCCAATACTCCATTAACCATCCACTGAAGTATAGTACTAAACTATGTAAGCAACTGTGAGTCCCTAAAAAGCACTCCAAATATCTTTGAAGATCTTTAATACGCTATGTCTTTCTCTTACTATAACACATGTCCTTTTCAATTGGGTTTTTCAGAACGGTTAGAAATGGGGTATAACATTGCCCCCACATCGTTTCGTCTTTGGTAAAAGGTGAATGCGACGTTAACTCATTGTTTAGAGCAATAAATGTAACAGCTCGGCCATTTAAAAACATTAATTTCGACTATCTTGGTCGAAAAAACATCAAACGACTTGTCCGAACTCAACCACCTTGGTTGAAAAACGATAAATTCGGTAATCTTAGTTGAAAAATAATAAATTTGGCGGTCTTGGTCAAACTCGGCCATCTTGGTCGAAAAACGGTATATTCAGCCATTTTGGTCGAATTCGGCCACCTTGGTTGAAAAATGACAAATTCGGTCGTTTTGTTCGAAAAACGAAAAATTCGTCTTAGTCGAATTCAGCCATCTTGATCGAGAAACAACAAATTTAGCAATTTTGGTTGAATTTGGCCATTTAATCGAGAAACGAGAAATTCAGCCATTTTAACCGAACTTGAACGACCTAATCGAAAAACGACAAAGTCGGTCATGACAATGGAGATTGTCGGACAATCCATTCCAAATAGGGCTTATGGTTGACCGATGTAGTAATATGGCTGAGAACTTGGTTTGTTGTTTCCCAAACCATTTGAATAATTTGTTCATGATTCAAATAACATGATTCGACCGTTGGAGGTAGTTTAGGGCCTACCTAATTTTGTCTTTCATAATACGGTGGATTCCTAAGGAAAGTTTGCCCCTGGGTTATACCTTAGTTTCCTTCTTCATGAACAACATTCCCGACCTCTTATTTTGATCGCTTAAACTCAGTAAGTGGCGGAAGATTCCGCACTTCTTGTACTGGAAGAGGCGTATTCTGTTCCGAAAGAGATACCCGTAGTGTCGGCTATGGTGTTGGCGTTACGAGTGTTCTTTCGACAAAGGCAATCGTCATTTGATGTATGTTTTTTGCATTACTAGTCATCCATCTACCTAAAGTTTTAGCCCGAACTTGTAATTGTTTAACGATATGTCAAATTCCTTGTTACATATCAAACATAATCTTAAATTCTCAATAGGATCCGTTGGGTATCTTGTTTTTCACCTGACTTTTATATTGGCTTATGTTATACTAATATAAATATTCATACTAGCTCATGTTAGAGTCCCATCAAGCGTGTAAAAAAATATTGGCTTTTACCAAAATTGTTGCATCGCTGGTGTTCAATGAAATTTTCGGATAGCCTAGTAGTTGTCAGTCCCACCGAGGGTACTAAAAAGTGTTGGCTGCTCATTTTGTTTTTAATTATGTGGGTGTGCCATAATCGCTATAGCAGCTTGATTCAAACCGATCAACTTTGACCCCAAGTGCCAAAATAAGCAGATACATCCAATATGAACGTATACGTCCATATTCTGAGAAGATCGATTGCTTACTCAGTCACTTGCAGAATTTGATAACATTATGCGATAATCAGAGGCTGGGGTTCTTCATCCAAAAATGAGTAGCTTTGTGTCTTCCACAAGAAAGGGCTTTCAGAATACCAGTGCAAATTAAAGAAAAGGAAAAACTCACAATTAGTCACTAAGAGCAACTGCAAGAATGCGTCTCTTGAAAGAACTGCTTGATATTGGATAAAAAATAAACCACCGTGTGAGTGTAAATTTGGATTACAACTGACTATAACTCCTAAGATAAATTGAGATAAAGGAAATTGATAAGATAAATTGAGATAAAGGAAATTGATGAGATAAATTTGTTTGTTGATGTGTTGGTTTTGAGATTTGATTGTGTTGATATCTCTTCCATCACCCTCTTTTGCTATTTATAGGGTTCTGTTGCAGCCTGTTCTTCCAGATCATTCTTCCATTACTACAATGATTATCGTAGTAGAAAAGCCTCCATCTGGACCTTTCTCTTGTAACGTTTCTTCTTCTCGATTGTTTCTCTTCTCTCGACCAAGCTTTGCTTTGGTTGCTAATTGTTCATTAGCCACACATCAACTGCATTATTTTTGTCGGTCATTTGATGATATATAGTATTAATTCTTCTAGATGTTTCTCTATTTAATATGGTAGCTGAACCATTGCCATGTAGTTTTTCAGATCATTCTATCTTTCTTAATACATTTTTCTCTGTCTATATAAGGCTTTGTTGCCATTTTCATCTTTTATATCTTAAATAGCTTGACTGTGCTTCTTGTACATCAACATTGAACTAAACTACGTAAGTAGATGTAAGTCTCTAAAAAATAGTTCAAATATCCTTGAAAATGTTTAGCATGTAGTGTTTTTCCGTTACTATAACATATGTCATTTCCAATTGAGTTTTCAAGAACAATACAACATTTTTGTTCAACTCACGTTTGTATGGGAGCCTAAAAATGAAGTGGATCCAGAACTCAAGTAGGCTTCATTTTTGTTAAACTCATGTTTGTACGGGAGCCTAAAAATGAAGTGGATCCAAAACTCAAGTGGGCTCCCCGGTAAGAAAAAGTAAGGAAATGCTTACCGTTAAAACCTCTCCGATGTTCACTGTGATGTTTATATGCCATCCAAACCCTTTATAAGATCATTCTTATTGGGATAAAAATAAAACATATTAGTCAATCCAAAACTTCCGTGGTCTCACGTGTTAATGGCGAATGTTCAAACATCACTATTTCCTGTAATGCGGCACACTTGAGTTTTGAATTTGTGTTATTTTTGAGCTCATGTCCTAAAATAATCCTGCAAAACAGATGAACGGAATGAATCTGGGCCCACCTAGCTTCTGAGCGCAGGAACTTAGTGGACTCCATTTAGCCGGCAATCTCCATCCGGCAAACACATAATTAATGACGTGTGGGCCCCACGGTGATCCTGATGTAGCATCCTCTCCGTATATCATTTAAAAGACTCTTTCTAGTACTTAATTCTAAAATTAAAGTAGATCCGAAGCTTAAGTAGGCCACAACATTGGGAACCGTGGGTTGGGGAACACCTACCATTGAATACTTCCTATGCCACCGCTACGCTTATATGCCATCCAACCCGTTCATAAAGATCCTAGCTTAACATTGCCCATTGAAAATTTTTTCCTATTTGGATCACTGAATCTTGCCCATCCACGGCCTCCATTGAATCAATGGTATAGATCACGGCATCATGGATCAGGTTTTAGGCACCCATGTCAGAATTATTCTATCATACAGTGGGTCTTGGCCTCATACAACTGGAAAATGGGTCGTTGATCTGATACTTCAGTGGAATAGACAATGGCCGAGAACATCCACACCCAGATCCATAACTTAACTGGGAGACTGAGTGGAGATACCTCGTTTCAACACTTGAGGTCTTGGTACCGATCCCTAGCAGGGGTGGCTAACATGGAGTGTGTGTACTGACATGCGTGTGTACTAACAAGCTAACCCAAACAAAAAAAAAAGAAAGAAGGCCGAGAACATCCAATATCTGTTGCATGGGTGATTTTTATGATACTCTGGCGATGTATGAAGCTTGATGTACATGTGTCGTACATCTACTTAAATTAAACCGATTAACTTGTGTAACCCACCATCCCTAACTCTTAAGTCAGTCCAAAAATCATATCGATTAAACAATCCTAACCGCTAACTGTGGACACTTTGTTTATTGAAATATAATCATTGGATATTTTTTCGGTTACAAATAAACCACCAATTGGATGGATAATCAAATAGGCCTAATTTTTAGTTCATGGTACATCCATGAACCATAATTTGGACAGTTCAATTTATTGAATTGTATGACACATACCTTTTCAATTAATTTCGAAGTGCCTGCGTATCATCCATCACATTGCCCGACTATCAAATTTTTTCCTCCAGTGCATTCTTCCTTTTAGTGGGCTATTTTCACTTTTCAGGCCGTCCACCAAACAGTTTGATTGCCCCAGATGCTTTGGGTATGGTTCCCGTGGGGAGGCCTGGTGGATCCCCATCACACGAAACGTGGGCCCCACTTCCAGAACACGGATTAGGTGAGGGAGGGTTAACAGCTTAGTGGGTGAGGTCCTGACCATGGGACCCACCTCAATGTATGTCTTGTATATCGACGCTGTCCATATATTTTTCCTGCTCATTTTCGGGCATTGTCCCAAAAATGAGGCGGATCCAAATTCAGGTTCGTGGGTCATTTCTCACCTGAGATGGGGACCATGGGATCAATGGTCAGGATCCTCATACAGGCATCCCATTTTTACAACGCAACGACCACTACCGACCACCTGCAGGTGCTTTTTAAAAAAAAAAAAAAAAAATTTTTACACAAGCGCACACACTCCCACACACTCACGCCACAGTGGATTTCAACACCTGTGGATACTCGAATCCTTGACGGGGTGTTGAAACTCCTGAGAATCTACCACCGGAGCCTGAGTATAACTTGTCACGCGTCTCATCTTCCATTTTCTCCCAACATGCCACTTGTATAGGAAATCGGTACCGCGCAAATGGTAGGCCCCATCTGAAAGATCGACCGTCTCAAAAATCAGGCTGATCTACACATCAGGTGGTCACATGCGCATGTTGTGTCGGACCGTTGGTTGCACATGGATTCCAAAAACAGACCTTAAATTTGGGGTATCAAAGGGCCGGGCTCGGGCCTACATAATTAGAAGGTTTGACAGGCCCGGCCCGATGTAGTTCGAAATCCGGGCCTATATCTACCCAGCCCAGCCCGTTGACAGTCCTACCTTTAATCATTACAACTTTGCATCACGCCCACCCATGCGGGAGCGGAGTATGTGCGACTCCGGCGTCACACGACAACGTGCGGCCCTGACATGGTGTCGAAGGAAGGAAGTTACTGTGCTCAAGATCACCATGGGCCCCACCTTGATGTAGATCTGGTATATCCATGCCCTCCATCTTTTTTGCCAGGTTATGTTAGGGCAGCCCAAAAATGAAGCAGATATAAATCTCAAGCGCACCACACTACAGGAAACAGTGCTCATTGAACGCCCACCATAAAAAAAAAAAAAAATCCCTAGCGCCCATTGTAATGTTTTATTTGCCATCCAACCTGTTGATAAGATCACACAGATCTGGGGAAGAATTAAAAAACAAATATCAGATTGATCCAAAACTTCCGTGGCCCATGATAAGTTTCTAATAGTAAATTACAATTGTTTCTTGTAGTGTGGTCCACCTGAGACTTGCATCTGCTTCATTTTTGGGCTCAGAAAATGATCTGGCAAAACAGATGCACAGTGGGGATGTACTACACATACATCAAGGTGGGCCCCATTGTCAGGGTTGCACTGTGTTGGGTGAGGCCGGGCCACACCTAATCCGCTCCCCATCCATGCTGGGGTCCGCTGGATGACCGGTCGGATCTCAGTCACGTCTGCCGGATGTTGTTTCCACACGGATGGTATGTGAATGAATCAATATTTAGAAGCCTTCATGGTTTACTTTTCTTTTAGAGTTATAATACAATGCTCTAGTCAAAAGGTTGTTCAGTTTGCAGAAGTGGGGCCCATGGTCCTAAGATCCAAAACGTTGATACGACAGGGCTTGCCATGGATAGCCCACGCACAATGGATATCCAGATTTCAAGACCCCAGAAGTAAAAGATTCTCCCATCTGGAGAATTTTGGAGCATGGACCAATCTACGGGGGTGCCCAAAATATCAACGGTTTGGATCACTAAATGATGGCCCCATTTGTGCAAACTGAAAACACGAACACAGCTTTTTTCTGAATTTCTTTTGCATACTCCCGTATCTCCACCACTCTATTCAAAACTCTTGTTTGGGGGGAGGGTGGGTGTTGAGATTATACAAACTCTACAATGAGTAGCCATTCACAGTGGGCCCCACTACATAAACAGTCTGGATCACAGAAAGTGGGACCCAACAAAAAGTTCCACACGAATAAAAAAAACTATCTGCAAGTTTTTTTTTTTTTTTTTTGAATTTTCTTTCTGCAACGTCTGGTTGCACCAAATATCATAATTTGGTCAGTTAGATGCAAATTTCATGACATTTCATGTAATTTGGCACAACCAAACACACTGTTTAAAATTGCAATTCAAATGAATTGTAGCAGTCACCGTTTGCTTGTTTCTGTTTTCTGAAGCTGAACTATAGCATTAAAGCTGAACTCCTCGCCGGGCTCAAACGCTGCTTCCAGCTCCTCATAGCTCTCCTCAATTTTCAGATCCTTGGTGACTTCCAATCCTTCCTACAACATCCGGAACAAAATGAGAAAAAAACTGTCAAGGCCAGCAGTTAAAGAAGAAATTCATGAGAAAAGGATGCATGCTTGCATTCATATGCCATTGTTCATAGCATTTCATGTGAGATGATTACAAAATCTGAGGGCTGACTGTCGTCATTTTAAAATAGGGAATGCAAACGTTTTCACCACAATGTTGGACCCACTGTGATGTGTTAATGAAATTCACTCTGACCATCATGTATGCCATGCATTGTCGACCATGTGCCCAAAAATAGGCCAATCAAGGACTCAGGTGGGCCACACCAACGGAACAGTTGAGATTGGACGCTCACCCTTTGATTCTATAAAGGACCAACCATGTCGTGTATTATGCCATCCAATCCATTAACATGAAACATACACCCCGGATGATGGCAGACCTAAAAAACCAAGCTATTCCGAGACTTGGGTGGGGTCCAACGAGAATCAAGGGTGGGCATCCACTTTCAACTGTTCCTACTCATGTGGCCCACCTAAGTCATGGACTGGTCTGACTTTTGGGCCCATGATCAAATGAGGGAAGGCATGCATGATTGTCAGAGTGGATGTCATCAAGAGATCAAGGTGGGGCCTACAACAACCGTTTGCACCACATTGTGATGAAACATTTGCACTTTAATTTCGCTTTCATATTTCTTCCTATGTTTGAAAGGTAGTCTATGGGGCTGCAGCCAACCAAGATTGGGGTCCCAGGACTTCCCCATCATTCTAGCATCCACCCTCCATGATCGAACCGTTCAGCATGTAGAGCCCACCATCAAGTGCTGGTAGTTTGACGGTCTGACCGATTGAATGAATCCCACCTTGGTTTGCGAAAAGATGTTTAAACTAGAAAGGTCATTGGTTCACACATTCTACAAACACATTTCTCTCAATAGGACAGGCAAGATCATCCTATCACTACGGTTTTTTCTTCTCTTTCTTTTCTGATGAATCTGACTGGTAGTGATCCCAAGGGTGGGCCCCATGTATGATGATGGGCCCAAGTGATGACTACAATCACGAGCTGCCACCGGCAATTGTTCTAGTACCTCACTAAATTAGATGTTATCAGTTTGTTCTCTGCGGTCAAAGGATATTAAGAAAATAGCATGGTGTTTTCATGACATCCACCCCAGATGTTTATAGGATAAGCATAACCTACAAATCCATGTCTGGGGTCCATCATGATGTTTTCATGACATCCAATCCCTCCATCTATGCACCCTAATGTTTCTTTTAGTGCCCAGAAATCAGGCTGATCCAAAACTAAGGTTGGCCCCACCATAGGGACACAGTTGGGATGGTGATGGCCACCACTAAAAGCCTACTAGAATGTATGGTGGGCCCACCATGTTTTTTATATGACATCTAATCCATTCAGAAGCATCATCCAACCAGGAGCAACGGACACCCAACATATCAGGCCATTCCAAAACTCAGGTGGGCATGTGACTTGAGAGGTCATCGGCCTGAGTTTTGGAAGCCAAAGAGAACAGGAGAAGGTGAACATGATGAATGGATTGGATGTCATTAGAACATCACGGTCGGCTTCACATGTTGATTTGTAGGTTAAGCTTATCCTACAGACATTTGCAATGGATCCGGCCTCTACAAGAAGGAGGCTACTACGAGCATCTCATACCAATCACAAGTAAATTATGACAATATCACTCACATTTGCCACACATTCGGCCACTGTAGAGTTGATTATTTTCTTGATTGCTTCCTTGTTAACTTTTGATGGTCCAAGGATGTGTAAGAGAACATCTTTGGGAATCTGCAGAACATATTGACAAAAAACATAAAACAATAGTCAATTCTAGCTTCTAGCATTCATAAATTCGAGAATTCGAACAGCAATTTCATGTAACCGGAGTATTTCTTGAGATGATTTTCTTGACATGGTAAAACCTTTTTACTCTAAAATACATAAAAACCAAGAAATCCAAAATAGAAAACTTCAAATGTTTTATGCTCTTATCCATGAGAGATGCTCCAGTGCTCTCAGAGCACTATAAGTTACAGAGCTCCTACCTGCACTGGGACACAAACAGTCCAATCGATTGATCTGGACTGTCCATTAGGTCCAACACCCATTTACGGGATACTGTCCAAAGAATTAAACCAATCTAATGATCTTAACCATTTGATCAATGGTCTCTAACAAAGATGGCCAAGATCATTTGTATAAAAATAGGTCTAACCAAGAATTCGATTAATCTATTTGATAGCTCCCATCATGGATTGCTTATGATTCTACTTATGATTCTAAACAACCATTTCTATTAGGCAATCCTAACCATCCCATCCATGGGTTGGAAAAGGGATCACTACAAAAAGAAGGCCAGAGCTAGGATGGATGTGATTATCAGAGCAATCTTATTTTTGCATGGTAGCCTTGAAATGTGCTCTAAACTTAAGGATTATTTAGATCGATTTATTGGACGGTCCAAGTTACCCAACGCAACTAGGAGCACTATAACTTAAAGTACTCTGAAAGCATTGGAGCATCTCCTTGTCCATCTAACAAGGAGAACCAAGTCAGACAATCATGCTATGATTCCAGGGTTTGAAGAAATGCACATTCATTTATGGGAAAAGATGAATGAATACAACTAGAGATGGTATCCTTCAAAGAAAAAATAAAATAAAAATAAAACAAGAGATGGCACGGGGAAGAAGAAAATCACAACAGGACAAACTCATTTGAAGAACTGATAACTATATCACAAACGATCCCTTTGGAACTGAACTGATAACTTCATCAACATAGCTGGGGAAAAAATCTGCCTCATAATTAGCCTCTAGGTGATGGAAATAGTACGAGTGTTCTGACAAAAAGTTTAATATTCCAATCATGATAACAAGATTCAAGGTGATACACCATTCTAACTCAACAATTCACATACAACCAATGTTTCAAAACCTGGACTGGACAAGTTTGAACTAGAACTGATGGCCTTTCTGACTGGGTGACCATATGACCCTTTACTTTTAAAATTATTATTTTTTTCAGAATCCCAGGTCTTGCAGTATTTCCGGTCCAACCATTGAACTGTTCAACACAAAAGGTCTAAACCCAAACCATCTGCCTTCATTTACTTATTTTTTGAAAGATTTTAAAATAATCTTTTGAAAGATAATCCACCATTTTTTTTTTTTTCCTTCTTAGTGTGTGTGTGTGTGTATATATATATATATTTATCTATTTACTTGTGACCATTATTTGAAGTATGCCCGATATTACCGAAATATCCCCGATGTTATCCTACCTCCAGCTCAGCGATACTGATAAGACTGGTAGCGATATCGATAACATCGATAGTCTCAGAAATTCTACGTATTGAAGATGTATCACTAAGTATCACCAATGTATCAATATCGCCAATGTATTGCCAATATTCTTTATTGTGTAAATTTCAGGTGTTGCTTGTATCGTTACTATATTGGTGATATTTTGATAATATCTCCAATCTAGCGATATCGCCAAAAATCTATTTATTAAAAAACTTTCTATTTCAAAATTTTTTATGGGCGCATGTTTATATGTGGTGTTTAAATTGTCGACGATAATATCAATCGTATCGCAATATTATCATTATCGCAACATGGGCGATATGAAGACCACAATCTTTCATTTCCTTTCCAGTCATTGACGATTTCTCAACGAAATATTGTGTTGTTGATATTGTGAAATATCGATAGATATTTGGATGGATAGATGGGATGAAAGGGATGGTCGGATTGGTTTCCTATAACAGCATATGCTTTTAGGCCCCCACTAAATAGAAACTTATTATGTATGCATTCTTTTTGCAATTTTTTTAATTCCTAAATATGCAAATATGTGTATTTTAGCATCTCCTGAAGTTTCACTGAAAAGATCCACCATTTTCCCCATGTTTCCCCGCATTTCCGGTTATCAATGATATTATCGGCGATATTGATATTGTTTCCATATCCCTGACTGACGAAACTTGTAGCGATACCAATACTTCGAACACTGCTTGTGACATCATGGATCAACAATGAGATAGGTTTAAATTGGACTAATGACAAAAACATGTTGGCCTATGGTCAAAACATTGCATATAAGGAATCAACCTTTATTGGAATTAAATGGATGAAAAAAAGAATCCATCTCTCAATCCTTCAACCACAACTGTGGTGGGTGTTAGATTTTTGGATCTAAATACAACAAAAAGTCAACACAATCTGAAGATCCAGTCAATTCGTTCCTCCAAGGAACCCTGTTTGTGATAATATCAAAGTTCCTACAATCAAAACTAAAAGGAGTAGATTAGATCTTACCTTAATGCAATCAAATTGTGTAGATGATTTACAATGTTGATTGCCTGATGTCGATCCTTTGACGAATATGTCTGTCCCTAATCCCAACTCAAATGGGAGAGGTGAGAAAACTGCCATCTACTCCCTTGGTAGGGGCCGGGGGAGACACACATTGTCCACTAAGTGGAACCACATATTTGCACGTGTGATGGAGATGAGAAACAAGGATGGAAGAAAGATATGAAAACCCCTCTCTCTCTCTCTCTCTCTCTCTCTCTCTCTCTCTCTCTCCAAGTGAGCCCAAAAGGGAGGGAGAACGTCTAGGGCTTTCTCTAGCTTCTAGACTCTCTTTTGAGATAATATCTATATATAAGGAGGGACTAGGGTTTCAAAGGTGTACAGATGTATGGTACACCACCAACTTACAAACTTCTTCGTACCCTACTGTGAGAGAAGTCGATTAAACAACCTCATCCATGCATATACTCATGATCTAATCCTTCCATTGTTTAGACCATCCACTATAGATCAAGATCTCACGATGATAAAATAGTGGACCATCATATTTAGGCCATCAGTTACCATTAAGCGTGATCAAAACAATTTTAATAATTAAAACAAAACTTTAATGGTTGAAAACATTTGTAAAGCTAATTAAAACCTTTAAAGCATTAGAACTGGTGGAAAAACCACTTGATAAGTCCTTGATATAATCAGATCTTAGCCATAAACAAATTCCTAGGTAAACTTAGTGGATCCCATATTGACTTGGGTAAGAATCAATAAATCCCGATGGACGTACCTAGCACACTTTAAATGGCATCTAGAAAATCTTCTAAAGTAAGTTAAAGCCGCCGAGCCAATGTCATAACCCTTGCACGTCCTTAGGTCTAACGATTGATCATCTTTCACATAGCATCACGTCCTTAATCACATAGAACATATTTCAGGCAATGGGTCTCCAGACTAATGACTTGAACTCAATCCTCCAATGCAAGTGTTCAAAGGTCCAATACTAGGATCTTGTGTCCATGGCACACTTACACTCTTGCATAGGGTAAGGGCGAAGGCATAACTAACACTAAGTTGGCTCCAGATGGTGAAGGCCGTTCATCTTAACCCAAGTTAGTCCCCTCACACAAGATGATTGTACATCCTCATAAGATGATGCCCACAAATGTAAACTAAGCATCCGTGATAGTCATGGCACGTCAGGGTACTGAGATCCATGGGCCACAATTCTCCCTTATCAATGGCCACTGTGTCCAATCTCAAGTTTCCAAGGACTACAAAAGAATCTCTCCTCACATAACTAGTATCATAATAAGTTTAAGGCAACACCAAATATCAACTAAGGCACATCACATTGTCAAAAAAGTACTCACGGTCTTTAAGATCAATGGCTGGGATCGGCCTATCACATCCATGGAGCCAGTGGATTGGGGTGTGCATTGGCTTTCCAAGGCACAACTCCAACAGTGGGATCAGCTGGTATAAGAGAATCACAATAACAAAATTCATTAAAACCTTGTTTTCAAAAACACTATTTAAATGCACCAATATAGGCCTTCCCTACTATGCCCATCAATATTCAACTGAACCAGACTAGGAAGATTTCAAAGACGGGGTTATGACCACATAACAACTAACTAGGTTTGATAATTGTAATGCCTGTTTTAAAGCTGAAAATTGAAAATAGAAAACAGAGAGGGTCAAACCCAAGTGAAAGCAATGGCCTTTTTACCAGGGGATGGTGTTAAATTCCATGGTGTAACACCTATATTTAAAGATGCCTTGTGTAAATAACAACTATTTTCAATTTTATTAGAACTATTACTAAGAAAGTAAAAGCTGTATTTTCATAATAATAGTCATTATTCAACAAGAACTTTTAGTTACATAACACAATGAGTGAGCCAAGTTTAAAATCAGTGCATCGGGCATGGTATTAAAAACAGTTATGTAACAGCCATAAATGGTAACGGTGGGACCCGTTAACTGTTTTGAAAAAATGGCCCATAATGGGCTTGTAACGGCCATAATGGGCCTATAACGGTTGATATTGGCCCATAATGGGCCTGTAATGGTCCTATATGGGGCCAATACATTTTCTTCCTTTCAAAAACTTTGACTGTTATAAGGCTGTCACGCTCATTATGGCCCGTATTGCAATGGCCACAAGGCTGGCTGTCATGGCCACTGTTACCATTATTGAAGACCTTTGGATTGGGTATCATCTCGTTCACCATCGATATGGTCCCACATTGCCTTGTATCAGGCTGTTTCGGTCCAACACTGTTACAACCATATCCTTCCAACAAAGTGGTCAAACTCTACCTTCAACATGAATTCTGCTGCATTCCCCTTTTAAGTACATACTATGTGAATAAGATTTCCAAATGTCTCACTCAAGATTACAACTACGGGACCACTAGACCAGCTCACTTGTACGCTTAGTAGATAAATCTGCTACCTAAGTTGCCCCTGTCACATTAGAAACTCTCTCCCATCCTACTAAATCTCATCTTTTCCCACCACCAACTACCACTAGAATGATACCATGAAACCCACTTCTAACACCACAAATTTTGCATAGTTTGTTGATCTTTTTGGTCTCTGGAATCTAGTCCTTTCAGCCAATGTTAAAATTCAATTATTTTTCATTAAAAATCAACAAATTAGTTGTATTTTATTACATACAAGTAACAGCAAAAATTTTATTACTATCTTCAGAATAATCACTTCCTAATAAATGTTAAAGATTGTGCCCCTCTTCCCCGTGTAAAAAAATAAATATGGAGCCAATGTATTTCAATATTTCGGCTTCTATCCTGCTTATCATCCAGCTTCAACCAATTCAGCTAACATTGTCAGAGAGAAATTAAGAAAACACAGCAACTAATTTCTAATGCTTGTTAGCAGAAAAATTAATTCCATATTTCAAACTATGTAATGACATGAAAAGTTTATGTAGGGATTTGGAGTGACAAAAATTAACATCAAGATATGTTAACCACTGACAATAAGATGACGTGAGAGAACTTACATCGGGAGTTTTTCCTGAGTGGTCCAAGTCCGTTGTAGTAACAACCATGTCAATCCAGTGGAACAAATGTCAGAGTTGCAGATTGCTTCTCAATCAAATAAATGAGTAAAAAAACCAATAAAGTAGTTAACATATGATGCAGGACATGAAATTCAAATATGATGTGCAAGATTTTCAGGCTTTATATCACACTAGTTCAGAAACAATTACACAAAATTCCACATCCCACACAAAAATTCAAGCGTTTAATCAAGGGGAATCTTATGCGGATTCAGACTTACACATGCTAGGGCCGGATCAATCAAAATTATAAACCAAACAAGAATCAAAGGAGAGTAAATTCATCCACGCATGCACAGAAATAATTCCCCAATCCAAGGGGTTCACAGATTTTAATTCGGGGAACCCTAAGGTTGAAGAAAGGGCATGAAATTGGAGATTTGAGTAATTTAGGGTTAGGGTTAGGGATTTGGGATGAAAGATGGGTGAAAGAGAGGAGAAAGACGAACCAGAAAAGTACTGCACGTGTGGACAACAACAATAGCCCAGACACACGTGCGTGTGATCCCAGCCGCAAGTGTGTGGGGCCCACTTTTCAGAAAAAGGCCAGGGATGGACTCCAAAACCCCCAAATCTCAGCTTGATCTGATGCACGGTTTGTACGTGGTGCTCCGCCGAAGTTTCAGCCCTCCTGTAGGGCCAGATTCTGGAAATCTGTTGTAGATGGGGAAACGCTTGCAAATATTGATGGATTTGCAGATGGAATGCTTGTAGGAGAAGAGAAATATGGATGGAAGAAGGTGGGGGCGAATTGGGATAGGTGTGGCTTCGCACCACGGTAGTCAGCCCTTCGAGGAAGGGAGGGTTTCGCACCCAATTGAATCTCCAGAACTCAAAAATTTAGAGGAGCAGAAACACGCAGCAATTTTATTAATATTCAGAAAAAAAGACTACAAGGGGTGCCTATTTATAATAAAACCCTATACCCCAAAACTTGTGTCACGTGTGCAACCTATTACTTGGAGACGAAGTAATAAAAAATAACGACTAATCAAAGCAATCTAAACCATCCATGATATTTCTAATAATAATAATAAACAAAACCCAAAATACTAAATTAATTAGAATAGTGGGCCACGATCATGAGAGCATATGGTGGGATTCACACAACTATCGGGTCCACTCCAACGAACCAAAACGCAGTCCTCTATCTAGGAGGCCCTCCCTGGACGTTGTCATCGATCCATATCGATGGTGGGGCCCTCCTCCTCCTTGCGTACGTGCGTAGGGGGGTGTGCGTGTGTGCGTGATGTCCCCATCAACATAATTTCGAAAAGATATGTATCATGAGAAATTTCATTTTGAACTGGGTTATTTCTAAAATGAACACCCTAAGGTGGCTTTAAACCAATAAACAAGGTTACATAGATCAAAGGGGGAGAGAAAGAGTGCATCTATGGAAGAGACAATGGTATTTGGGTTATTTACAATGGTTGGTTATCCCAAAGAAGTTGTTGGCACTGTAAAACTAACACAAAAAATATGGCATCATTAAAACTCATTTCAGTTTTGTACAAAAGCAAGTACCAACAAATATGTCTGTGTATATAATGAAAAGGTAAATGGTGTACATCATCATGTGTTGCAGAGCTCAAGCCCTATTGGAACCTGAGTACCAACTCGTAAAATATAGTACTAAACCATATATCGATGTTTAAAAATTAAAATCGATCACAAAATCAGTATTGAGATTGAGTTCAACTGAACCAAATCACTTGAAAGCAGAGTAACTCAACCTGTGATAAGAAACCGGGAAGGAAAAAAAAAAAAAAAAGAAAAAGAAAAGGGAAAATAAGAAAAAGGAAAGTAATAAAAGAAAGAGGGTAGTAGAGAAAAAATGAGGGGAGAGGAGTGATAAAAAGGTAGGTTACAAAAAAGGTTAGAGAGAACTAAAAAGGAGACATAAAAGCTAAAGAGCAAAGGTGATTTTGAGTCCATATCGTCCTTTTCTCCCTTCTCATAGATTGTATGTGCTACATTGAGCACTATTACATTCAAATAAACATATATATCAAATTACCATGAAAATAAATCTAATGAATTTGGAACATACCTCCCTTTACTCTTCGAAAGCCAGGAATTGGTTGGGCGGCATCAACTAGCTTGGAGAACACTTTATCAAAAATAACCTGTGTCTTGTCACCAGATACATTGATCCTCATCTGCGTGTCATTGTCAAGCACATTAAATCTATTCAATGATTTAGAGATCAAACTGAAAGACTATACAAATAGCGAAACTCTTTACCTTTATCCTTCCATCCTCAGAGGCGGAGATACTTTCAGAAACTTCGGATTTAGGAGATGAAGAAACATCAACATCTTCCAAACCTGAATTGGTAACAGGGGTAAGAGAATAACACTCCAACAATATGATAGGCTAAAATAAATGGCACAGATTTCAGGATACAGTGAAAACATCTGAATGGAATATGCAGACAAAATTTTAAGTTTTTTACCTGGAGATATGGCAAAAACTTGAGCAAAAGGTTTGAGGTTTGCCCTGCAAGTTGAATTGGAAAGTATAAAATCAAACGATGCATGCATTAAAGCAGCTCTCAATAAGAAAATATTGCATGACCTTAGAAAGTGAGTTGGAAATAATCTTCCATAACAACAAGAATCTGGGAAGATCTGTGATGAATACACAGCCAATCAATGCAAGAAGCCTTTCTCCATGCAAAATCAAGTCCACTAATGTCCAGCAATTCAGACACCAGGAATGAAATGAGAACAGATAAAAACCTTTATCATCTTAAATGGCATGAGACAGAGAAAACTTCCATTAAAATGTTACCCAAAGTCTCCCAAGTTCTAATTTTCAGCATTCATCCAAATTATCTTCAGTGCAACATTCAACATTTTCTTAATGCATGTATGAGGAATTCATCTAAAGGTTAAATATCACTAGAATGCACTAAAAGACTAAAATAGCACATGCATGTAGAGGAAAATTGACATGGTATTAGAACTAAGGACGTCCTAGGTTAAAATCAGCAATTGGAGGCTTCATTAGGCTCTCGAACACCTGACTGAATCAACACAGCCCAAGTAAAGGCTCACTCTGAAAGGAATAACAGGATTGGCTCTTTATTTATTTATTTTTCAACCATGAAAAGTCAGCCAAGAACTCAGATATTTAATGATGCAGAACAATTAACCACTTGCTCTAAAAGCTCGAATTGTTAGAGTATGGCAAATTAATCCTTTTATCTCATAGCCCAGGCCCCACATCTCATGGGTTAGGACCTCGGCCGAACCCCCCTCATGGGCCCCAAATCACATGGGTGCCGCCTCACACGGGCCACCAACCCCGTGTGTGTCCCTGCATCCCACAGGCTACCCCACTCGAGCCTGGTATGAAATGCGCATTAATCACCCCTGGTGAGGAGTCTCGAACACGAGACCTCCCGCGTGGGCCCCGCCCACCCCGAGTGTGCCCCTGCATCCCACAGGCGACCCCACTCGAGCACGGTGTGAAAACGCCCCTGCATTATTTAACCATGTACTCTAAAATCTCAGTTGAGTATCAGAAAAATATGACTTAGTACTCAAACGATCAAAGCAATGCTCAAATGCATACTCCATGGGAAAAAAATGATTGGGTATGACTAACCACCCAACATTTGAGCCTTGCACTTGGGCCCTCATTGAACCCGAGTTCATTTTTCGAGTAATCCTTGGCTTAAATTTATACTATACAATGGATTATGATATGCCTAATAAACAAAAATAGGAGGAAAAAAATCCATAGATTGCCACCAACAAACATAACAATTGTTCTTCCAAAAATCAGATAAAAGCAACCGCAGAACTGAAAGTGTCCAAATGGAATTGAAAACAACATTCTTGCTTTCATGTATAGGATTGTGACACATTTAAGGAATCAATTTGAGTCTCACCTTGCCGAAATCCCCCAAGCATTATTTCTCATTTGAAGTGGGGAACATGTTCTGCTGGAATATGGAATTCTAGTGTAGAAGTATACTGTTGGCTTGCGATTTAGTATCTAAGAAAAAAATCACAATCCATCTTAGTCCGGCAATAGACACGAAAATATATAGATTACATAATCATGGGTGGAGAATGAAAAAAAAAAAAACTGATAAGAGTGATAACTATTAGACCGTAGCCTATATTATTCACACTTGATTAACTCTATCAGATAATGTGGACTGAAACAAACAGATTCAAGAAGTGTTCCAAGTTCTCATGAAGCGATGCTTGGAAACCATGGGTTCCATACCAAGCAGTAGAAAAGGAAACAGTTTGCCTTTGATGTGTTGTTTGGATGGTAAAGAGAAGGGTGTATTCCCCAAGCAATCATTACACTTTTCCATAATTTGGATTGTTGGCACAAGAAACTAGGGGCCCGTTTGGATACCACCAAATAAGTTATTTTTTCTACTCATGGTGGTAGATAAGTAAGTTTGGTTTATGATCAATTATAAGTAACCTTTTTTTATATTTAAAGTTACTTCATCACTTCAGTTTAATAAGTAGAAATCAAGATAAGCTGCTTGAGGCATAAGTAGCCTATCTTAAGTAATTTTCGAGCCAAACACCCCCTAGGTGAGTTTGTGAGAGCAACATGAGATTTTCACTTGCTACCTAAACAAGAACTCAAAATTGGAATCCATGTTTGAATAGTTCCTATGGAAAGAAGCTAGCTGATAATTATTGTTGTTTCCCTTCTCTTGCCTCGGATTCTACGTATCCAAACATGCTCTAAAGGGAAAAGCCCATGCCAACACATTGAAAAAATGACCACCGTATGTGTATCAACTTAATCCGCCAAAATTAACATTTTAAAGAAGTTTGACATACACATATTGAAGCAAATTGCGCCTGATGAAAAAAGTTAAGACATGAGGTTTGCTAATTTCATACGTGTGGGGAATGTTGCCCATCCACACGCAGGCCCATGTGCTAGTATCAGTGTTCGAAATATCGGTATCGCACAATGTATCGTACCCTTGGGATACAGATACGTATCGGTTATCGCATGAGATATATCGTTTGTATCGCATAATTTATCGCACTTTTTGGGAAACATGGGGAAACATTGGGAAAATGGTTGAATTTTTTAATGAAACTTTGGGGATTGTTAAAAAAGCCCTTAATACACACTTTTAAATCATAACATCTCAAAAAAAAGATGCACATAATAAATTTCCTTTGTATAGGGTTCTAAGCTATGCGATGTTTAACTGAACTAATGCAACTATATTTAAATTGAATGCATGATATTTATAAATATATCATAGTCATGTATGAAAACATAACCAATTCATTGAAAAGCAAAAGAAGAACCGAAGAAGTAAAAGTTGAGAAATATACATATCAATGATGGGGTAGTTTTGTGGGTAGGCCCACCGTGCTGTATCTGTATATCCAAGTCGTCAATCCCTTTTCTCATATCATTTTAAGGTTTGAACACAAAAAAGAGGTAGATCCAACGATCAAGTGGACCACACCAAATAATAAACTTGGTTGCATTAAATGCACAAAGCATCAAATGCCAATTGCATTAAATGCAAGAGTATGTGGTCCATTTTAGCGTTGAATCTACCTCATTTTTGTTTTCATGCTTAAAATGATTTGAGAAAAAGGGATGGACAACTTAGATTTATAAGTACATCAAGGTGGGCCCCCATAGGACTGCTGATTCGGGCCGAGATAGGCGGGGGTAGGACGCAATCCGCGTCCCACGTACCTACAGCAGCTGTAGGAAACGGATTGGCTACTCCCCCAACACCAGCACCGTATTTCATCCATTTTTACGGATCATTTTGTGGCTTGAAATAAAAAATAAGACGGATATAAATCTCAGGTGGACCACACCACATGAAAACAATAGTGATTGGTTATCCACCACTAAAATCCTCCTAAGGCCCACTGTACTGTTTATTTGACATCCAATCTATTGATTAGGTCATACAGGCCCAGCCAGATGAAGGGAACAAACAAAAATCAGCTTGATCCAAAACTTTAATGGCCCCCAAAATGTTTTTAATGGTTGAAGCTCATTCAACACTTTTCCTATAATGTGGTCCACTTGAGATTAGGATATACCTCATCATGGTGGGGCCCACAGAGCCCGGACCACCAGCAAAAGGCTGGTGTCAAGGGGAGTAGCTCATTTAGGGAAAAGGTACAATGCGCTCGAGCTGATTTTAACGCCCCATGAGGTCGAGCTGTGTGGGCTCCACCGTGATGCGTTTCGAAAATCTACCGCATCAGTCAGATGCACCATTCCATCGTGGGCATAGGCCTCAAAAATCAAGTCAATCCATGACTTGTGTGGACCACACCACATACAGAAGTGGGGAGGGGCCGTGCACCATTAAAAAATTCATAACCATTTTTGAGGGCCCACCGAGATGTATTTTGCAAATCCAGGCCATCCATTATGTGTTTCCCACTTGAATGAGGGTTCAGACCAAGTTTCGGGCGCATGCAAAACTCAGGTTGGCCCCACCAAGTGATTTTATATGTTTTAACGGTGTCTTCACATAATTTTAGATGGTATGGCCCACCTGAGTTCCCTATACGGTTGATTTTTGGGATATCCCATAATTTAAAGGGTACCCATCAAATTCAAGGTGTTGATGGTCGAAACACATTTTGGTGGGCCCCACCCAGCCTCCTTGTGCAGCAACTTTCCGCGAAAGGCTTTCGCAGGAAATCCGCGTCCCCTGTTAGTAACGTCACCAAGTTACATGGGTCCCACAATGATGTATTTTTTTTATCCACACCGTCCATCCATTTGAATTGATCATTTTAGGGCATGAGCCAAAAAATGAGTCAGATCCGGAGCTCGAGTGGACCCCACCACAGAAAACAGTGGAGAGAGTGACGTTCACCATTAAAAACTTCTTGAGGGCCACAAGAGATGGATCAATCTTATGTTCGTATTTGCCCTTCATCCACGTCCGTATAATCTTATTAACGGTTTGGATGACCAATAAACATGACTGCAGGGCCGAGAAAGGTTTCAACGGTGGAAATTAGTATCACTACTGTTTCCTGTGGTATGGTCCACTAAAATTTCTAAAATTTGGGATTAACCCCTTAATTTATACGGGAAAACGGATGGACGGCGTGGATAGACGACATACATTAAATGTGGGCCCAACTGAGTTTACTGAGTACCATATGAGCGTGCTCAGTAACCCACCACGCAATCTGATACCCTTTTCACCCCTCCCGCGCCCCTCTCCTTCGCTTTCCCTCTCCTCCACCGCACGCGAGGGCTCCGGAGTTGGCGATTTCTCGTTCCATTCCTCAATCCAGCCTAATTTCTCGGCGGAATCTCCGAGAAATCCGCAGTGGCCCACCTCCGATCACACAGGTACTCTCCGATTTTATTTTATTTTTTTCTTTTTGAGTACGTCTGTCGAAATCCGAAAATAATAGACACGAAATCATGCTATATTGACGATATATCATGCGATATCGACGATATATCAGCCGATATCTGAATTTTGGATTTTTTGGTATCTTCCTGGGGTTATCGCGAGGGTATCGTCTCGCAAGTGTGCAATAACGATAATATCGGCCGATATATCAGCCGATAGTATCGATATTGCGAACACTGGCTAGTATGGACATGTGTGTGAGATCTAAGCCTTCCATTTTGTTGGAAATAATGGTTACATCATCTGCCTTAAAAATCAGGCAGTTGCATTTCTCAAGTGGGCTTCAATGTGCAAAATAAAGTAACAGTTAAACAAGATTTCCTAGCTGTACATTTGTTTTGCATGTTGTGGCCCTCTCGAGAGGTATGAAATTGCCTGATTTTTAGGCCAGAAGATTTAAATAGCATAGCCTACCTGATGGAAATATCTGCTTTACATATGTGTTCTATATTGGCATGTGCCTACTTGTGGGTGTGCAAGGATATAATGCACATGTGAAATTAACATGCCTCAACATACGTACCTACATACATACAATGATCTAGTGCAAACGACCTGTGGACCCCACCATAATGTGTTGATAACATCCACTCTGACCACCACGCACCACCTCCCATGCTTGGCCATAGGCCCCAAAATCATGCCAACCATGACTCAGGTGGGCCACACAATAGGGAAATAGCCCTAGAGAGGGCTCGACCTCCCCCCTCCCAATTGTTCCTACACTAGTGGCCCACCTGAGTCACGGATTCACCTTTTTTTTGGGGCGGACCCATCACAATGATAATCTTGTGTAAAAAATCAGCCACACCCACTCATCAAGTGAATCACACTTTTATTTTGTTATTTATCAGCAGCTATAGATTATTTTCCATGGCGTGGCCCGCCTGATGAGTGGATGGCTGATTTTTTCACAAGGTGATCCTCATGGTGGGGCAACCTATTGGCTGGGGTGGATGTTGCATGCACATTACAGGTTGGAAGTAATCCACTGGGTGGATGGTAACTTTTCGTACAAATGGTAGGACGTGCGCGCGGGCGTGTGTCAAACAATTAAAAAACATATTCTCACATATAGAGAAAAAAATCAGGAGCACTGGATAATGAACCATACACACAAAAGACCACAAGCTTCGTAAAAACACATTTAAATCTAGATGTTGGAAATGTAGCCTCACTATGGACGGGTCAAAGCCCGAAAGTCGCACAAATTGTTCAACCCTAACCATGATATTCTGCCTGTTAAATCATGAAAATGATAATCACGTAGGAATGAAAGAGCCCTCTTTCTTTATGATACAAGATGAATGAACCCCAGATCGCAATTTCAGGAAATTCTACTGAAAAGGAATTCCAAAAGCTCAATTTATTTATTTTCCCCTATCCTGGAACGGCCATGAGCCCATCGCAGCCAAACCACCGCTCCCAAGTTCCACTCTAAAGAAAAAAAACGAGTCGAAAAAGAAAAGGAAAAGAAAACATAAAAAGAGATTGGAAAGAAAAAGAAAAGATAATGTTTTGGGAGAGCGGTTTTACCTGAGAATTCAAACCCAAGAAGAGGGATTTAACGGCTATATCCATTTGTTTTGTTGGAGTAGAGAGAGGTGAGGGAAGAGGGCTTTTATAGTTATCTTATCAGCTTTCCAATACTACCCATGTAAGAGAAATGAATAGATGCATCGGCTGTATGGTAAGTTATGATACAGAACCTTTTCCCGCCAAACGTGTCAGATTCTGTAGAATGACCTATCGGACAAACCAAGGGAAGCGGATTGGCTGGTATACCTCACACCAGCTATACAGCTACTGTATTTACGTCAGCAAGTTCAGTGGGTCTGATGATGAGGTATGTGTTATATCCAAACCGGCCATCCATTTGGCGAGCTCATTTTAAAGCTTGGGATGAAAAATAAGACAAATCTAACTATCAAGTAGATCACACTACAAAAACCAGTGAGAGATTGAACGTCTACCATTGAAACCTTTTTGGGTCACGGAAGTTTTGGATCAATATGAAATTTGTTTTTCCTCACCTTATGAACAGATTAAATGTAAAATAAACATTATAGTAGGGCCTACAAATTATTTAACAGTGAAAACCATTATCTCTGCTGCTATTTATGGTGTGGTCCAAACGATCTTCGGATATGTTCATCGCTTGGATGATGCTCTAAAATGATATCTAAAAAAATATATTCATCTTTTGGATAATGCCCTAAAATTATATCTAAAAAGGATGAATAATATAAATATAATAAATACATCACTATAAGGCCATGTAACTCTAATCTCCTTCGAACCGTTTGTACAAATCGTAGCTTGAGGAGCGCTGGTGCTCGTCCTCCCACACGTACCTACAATAGCTATATAGCTGGCGTGAGGTATATCAGCTAATCCGCTTTCCAAACCACCAGGGTCATCTGGTACGAAAATCACACCTAAGCGAGCCACACCAGTATTTTAAGTCATACCATTTCGTGTACTTTTGAGTGTGGATCACCTGATTTTCATATCAGGTGATTATAACTGAGTGGCCCACCTTTTTTTGCGAACGTGATGTTAAATTCAAATTTATGGGAGCTCCGCTGATGATCAGGACCGTTAACTAGATCAGATCATTAATTCATCCAACACTTTTTTAGGAGAAAATGAACGGTTAGGATGTGCGAATCAGTAGTCAACCTTCATGTATGATCCACCTGATGACTAGACTGCCTAATGATCAGGGCCAGAACACAATCCGAGTGGATCCCATCCGATGAACGGCCCAGATGTCAGAAAGACGTCCACCAGAGGGGAGCATAGAATTCCAATGGCCATCCCTATGAAAAGGCGCGCTTACAAAAAATGGATGGCCACGAAAAGGCTGGCCACTGGTTCACATTCATCTAACATGCACATGTGATCCGTTAATCAGGGGTAAAAATCATGGACATTCACAATTCACGTGGGCCACACCCGAGGGAATAATGGGATGTGATGCCAACAGTAGGTTTGTGTGCAGGACCATCATGTGCATCTTTCATCAAACCCGTTTATCAGGTGTAACTCATCAAGATGAAGTGAAAATACAAAAACCAGTATGATACACCTATCAAGTGGGCCACACTCCAAGGTTTTAATATTAGTTTTTCTTCCTCTTGTGGCTTATTTAGGGCTGCACATGGAACTGGTAGAGCCATTAAACTAGACCAAGATGATCAGACGGTTTGGTCCCGGGTGGTTTCAATTCTGGTTTCAAAAATCAAAGAATTAATTAATTCATATTCTTAGTTTGAGAATAGTAAAATCAAACCAAACAGTTAACCCAGCAGTAGAACTGAACCCTGAACCAGCATCCTTAGTCAATAAAAATTTAAATTATTTTATTTTTTATGAAAAAATGATTCATTCATGGAACGAAATGCAACATAAATAGACGTTGACAACAAAATCATTTTGAAAACTCGTGAGGATAATAAAAACAAACCATGATAAGATTGTTCTTTGTGAATTTTTTCAATATAAGAGCTTAAGTTGGATTATAAAAAAAACATGCAATTGAAGTGAATTATAAAAACAAACCATACAATTAGGCTGTATTATAAAAAGTCCAAGAAGGTATAAAATTGAACCGGAGCCAAATCAAAATCCAAAACTGGATAAAACTGAACCGAACCGAACCGAACGAAAGTGTGTCCGGTATTGGACTTTAAAGCTTTGCTAATGGCACACGTGCTTGCAATAAAAATCCATGCATACGCCACACATGTGCTAGTATGGAACAAAGGTGATACATCTAATTCATAGGTTAGGTTGGTCCGCCCTTCTCCGTGTTCTCGCAAAAATAAATCTGGTCCATTCAGCTGGGCTGGCCGAGTGTTGGAAACAGGCAGATAGGCTATAAAACTTCGGAAGTTTTTCAGAGCCGTAGGTTTGTTTTTTGAACTGTGGCCCATGCGACCATTAAATCAATCTAATTCTTGGGATAGGGCTTCAATATGGTGGTTCCTTTCTGTGGATGACCTATCGTGCCATTCTTGCACATGTGTGGCGTGTACGTGAACTTTTTATTGCACACGTGTGTGCGCTTAGCAAAGATCCGGAATTTCCGTCTAATATTTTGTAGGCACGGTTAAAATAATGATTCTCACCTGATGGACGGATTGGATTCACATATAAAACAAGATGGGCCCCACGGAGCTTGGGTGTTTCACGAAGCTGCGGTTTGAAGGGGGGCATTCCCGTGCATTTGAAGACCGGTTGCTCTGGATATGATAAAATAGACGTTTTTCTTCTGCTTTTATTTTTATTTTTTTGCTGTAGCTGAAAGAAATGGGTTCGACGGCGATGGCGATTTCTATGAAATTCAATTTTCGTCGGAATCCATCTCTCCCAATATCCAAAGTGAGTCATTTTCTCCTCAAAATTTCAATATCTTCGGTTTCTCTTTCTTGATTTATTTATTTATTTATTTATTTTTATTATTTTTTTTTAATTTAAAGTTTCGAGAGAGACGAGTCACCAGTGAAAATGCAAGCGGATGCCGATTGCGTACT
Source organism: Magnolia changhungtana (assembly GCA_030180095.1). Classification (NCBI taxonomy): domain Eukaryota; kingdom Viridiplantae; phylum Streptophyta; class Magnoliopsida; order Magnoliales; family Magnoliaceae; genus Magnolia; species Magnolia changhungtana. Next base: position 790,226 of record JASAUF010000489.1, read on the forward strand.
GAGTAAACTCTGTGGGGCCCACTGTGATGTATGTGCCTTATCCACACCGTCCATCCGTTTTACCTGCTCATTTTAGGGCATGAGCACAAAATTGGAGCATATCCCTCAAGTGGACCACACCATTGGAAAGAGTGGGAATTGAAGGCTTATCATTGAAAAGTTCTTGGGGCCCACAAAAGTTTTGGATCAAGCTGATATTTGTTTTTTTTTTTTTTTTTTTTTTTCCCTTCATCCATGTCTATGTGACCTTATGAACAGGTTGGATGACAAATAAACATCACCGTGGGACCTAGGAAGGTTTCAACGGCGGATGTCATTATACCCACTGTTTCCTGCGGTGTGGTCCACTTGAGCTTTGGATGTGCTTCAATTTTGGGCTCATGCCCTAAAATGAGCTATTAAAACGGATGGATGGCGTGGATAGGACACATACATCAAGGTGGGCCCCACAGATTTTACTCAGTACGCAATCTGTGTCCAATGCAAGCACAATATCACAAAATATGGCAAGGCTCCTATCTTAATTTTGCACCATTTAAAACATGGTGGTGACTCTTCAGACGTACACATGGCATCTTTGTAAAGCAATCCAGCCCATCCAAATCGCTGACCCATCTGTGGATGGAGCGTAATCGAACATTTGTACTGAGAGGAACTTCTAAGTTTTCCCTTTGAATTTGGATTGCTCAGTGTTTAAATTTAACTACCCATTATAGCCATTAATTGGATGGTTAGGATTGCTTGATCGTACTGAGAAGAACTTCTAAGTTTTCCGTTTGAATTTGGATTACTCAGCGTTTAAATTTAACTACCCATTATAGCCATTAATTGGATGGTTAGGATTGCTTGATCAATTTGATTTCAGAGATACATTTCATCCACAATGAGACGCACAATCTCGATGTCTGGATGCTGTACATCAGTCCACATTCGAGGACTATGAGTCACCACAATTTTTTGAATGGTGCAGAACTAGCATAGCAGTAGCCAATGAAAGTTAATGATGGCTGGGCAATGGTGATAGGTCACCACCATGCCCAAAGTGGCACTGATACATCTGTTGTATTTCACTCATTAAGGCGTGTGTATGCAGCAACCCAGACCATCCAAATCTCTGCACCCATTGGGTGAGCATAGACAGAAATAACGCTGAAAATACAATCTGGACCATCAAGCTTGCTTGTTGAATTTGGAGAACTAACCATTTCAGTTGAGCTGTCTGTTCCACAACCACCAATTTATGGCTTAGATCGTCCCTTCATTGTGATTTTTGGGTTATGCTCCATCCACAATGGTCTCACAACTTGGGACTGTCCGAGTTGTTTTACATGCATGCTGCATGGATGCTTGTATGGTTGATGAGTCACAAGCATTTTGAAAATGTTGGTGAACTATCACCGGAGTCTAGCTGTACTGAAGATGGTGAGAATTATAAAATTTTGGAAATTACCAGTTCATCTTCCTTCTTTCTTGAGGAAGTAGAAAATGCCATTTCTTTTTAGGGAAAAGGTTATTGGGCCGTTGGCACGGAGTTCTATCCAAAACTCAACAATCATGCATGGGCAAACTGGTATGAGAACCAATGCTCATTGTGTGGACTATCATATGGTGGATGGTCCGTAGCTTGAAAAATAGTTTGATCGAATATTCATAACCACGGTTCTTAATATTGATATCAAGGGATGTATTGGCTCCACCAAAAAGCATTATGATACAGGTCGTGCATTGATATTGGCCTGAATTGGACTGTCGAATATTTTTTTTTAAAAAGGAAATGAGGTATTTAAGAATCTATCCTTTTCTTTCTATGTTGGCCATGCATATAATGGTGTATTAGACCATTCTTTGATAAGAATGCTGACTGTTGGCTTTACCTGTTGAAAGTCAACTAAATGGGTCTTCATTGAACACAAATCACGCATGATTTGGGGAATTATGGCTCATTATATTGAAATACAACAAAAAGAATATGAAAATATGGAAAAAAAAAATTGATGAGTTACCCTTTTTTCCGCTTTTTCCCACATGGTCCATTATGATTCAATATGTCGAATCCCACTCAATAATTTTGTTTTGATCCCTAAAATAAACCTAAATCTAGTCTAAAATGTCTTTCTAAGATTCCTCCATGGTTGAAGTGAAGAAGAAGAAGAAGAAGAAGAATGAGAAAATTTTTGAAAAAAATAATCTAATTTAGGCCTTTATGGATGTATAGCCCACATCAGTGCTAATACACCCCATAGCTGATACACCCCATATTGGCTGATATAGATCAATACAGGCTGATATGACCTAAAACTTTTGGGGTGGGCCAATTTGGCTTCATATCGCTTATCGTATCCCGTTGATATGGATACAATACTGATATTTAGACCTATGATCATAACCCTCCACATAGAAGTCTTTTGCCCATCGATTGTTGACCTTTTCTTCTTTCTGCGTTTTTTTCTTTTAATTTTTCGTGGTCATTTTTTTCCATCATCTGTCATTTCTAATCTTTGAACCCTTCATATATGGCCACTTTGATGAATGGTCCAAATATCATTGTGTGCTAGTTTACTATTCTTAAAAATGTTGCGATGAAGTCTATGTCCAAGGTTGGTGTAAAAGTTGGGCCCTTATTTTGGTGACCTATCCCTTCTTACATGGAAGCACATTCCAATTTGCAAGAAAAGGTGGGTTATTTGTTAAGTTTTTTTCCCCCTTTCTTGCATGAAAAATCAATAGGGCACTTGTAGTTTGATAGAATTCGTAATGTGTCTTGGTATGAATTATCTGTGGTTGGCACACCATATTTCTTATAAAATGTGTGCCTTTTCACCATGGATATTTTTGAAGGCAAATTTTAAGATATTTATCTTCGCCCTTCTAGGTTCCATAAATTTGGTCATTTCTGCTTTAATTGAACTAGTTATTGCAATTCAATTCCATAGTGCATCCTAATGCAAACTTTTCCATTGTCCAATGTAGATTATCCTATTGTTCTTTCACTTTACAGGCAACAATACCTTGGAGAGTGCAGAACCGTGTCTTTGTAAATGGAATTACTATTAGCATGAAATCTTCTAGTGCTCATGTTCCACAACCGAGTCCATTTAGAATGTAAGTTCTTATGTGTATCTTGTTGTTTGAGTGTCTTTTTCTATTATGTCAACTTCTCTTCTCATTTCAAATTTTATTACTAAAAGCTAGCTGATATGTCAACTTCTCTTCTCGTCTTGTAATACGCTTTATAGCCTTGATATGGTTCCAGTCTTCCATTAGATTAATCTTCAGTTTGGATAGTTGGATGTTTAATTAGGATCTTTCAGATGAGCTTGATCTCAATCTAATGGCCTGATCATCAATCAACAGGCATTTGGACCACTTTGGTCTCCCATTGGATGATAGGATTGTCTAGCATCGTTATGAATTTTTGGTGAAATGGGATTCTTAATACATAACCAAATAGTTGTGACAGATCAATGATGGTAATGAGGGATACATAATTGTAATTCTTAATTTTGTAACACTTCTTTTTAAAATAAAACCAATGCCTCCCTGTCAGTTCTGTAATTTAACAAAGTTGCATATTTATGGTTCATGCTTAAAACAACAGAAATATTCTAGATGAGGGAGAGAGACCTGTCAGTTCTGTAATTTAACAAAGTTGCATATTTATGGTTCATGCTTAAAACAATAGGAGAGAGTCCTTGTATCTTTATTTCCCTGAACAAAATACCCAAACCACACACACTAACACTTTTCTATATAGACAATAACCCCATTTTACAGTCACATTCTCCTACGCTCTACCTCCAGCTGGAGCAAAGATATCACACATTCCCAGCTTGCCCAATCAAGAGTTGAAGACAATGTGGACTGGATGCTTTGATAAAGACGTTAGCCAACTGGTTATACGAACAAACAAAGGAAAGTGGTAACATCTTTGAAGCAGTCTTCTTACAAACAAAATGACAGCCTACTTCAATGTGCTTCGTACACTCATGAAAGCATGATTGTTTATGATATGTATTACAGCTTGATAGGATAGGAGTGGAAACATCAAACCCTATTTCTTGTAATAAAGATCAAAGCCAAGAAAGTTCACATTTTGCATTTGCAATCACTCAATATTCAACTTATGTAGAGGAAATGAGCAGCCAACAGTGCTTAACTTTTTACTCTTCCAAGAGGCTAGGTTTCCTCCTATATAAGTGCAACAGTCACCAGTAGATCTTCTATCATTAGATGAACTAACCCAATTAACATCACAATGCTCACTCAAGTTCAGATGATTGTGACAAGAATATAATAGTCCTCATGGAGCAGATTTCTGGTATCAAAGATTATTAGAAACGGTTTCCAAATGATGAGAGCATGGTGCATGAATAAACTGGTTCACCACACTAGCCACATAAGCAATCTCTGGGATGTTCTTTTGGTACTTAAGGATAGAGAGATGCTTTTAAAGAAGCTAATTGTTGATGCGGATCACTGATGACTTGTTCTGTTGGGTCCATCACTGACTTGCTTGAGGTAGGATGTATAGTTGAGGGTCGCTCCCCCTCAATAGCAGCGGTACTAGCACTAATGTTTTTTGGTTTTGGTTATAAGCAGGGATTTAAATCCCAACAATCTTCCTGGACATGACAAAATTTGCCACAGTGGGTACAGTGTGACTTGCCTTTTTTTCAGCTGCAGGTTCTTGGCCACGACTTGGTCCTTTCCCAAGTCCATTTATTCTCTGTGGTCTAGAATTAGTCACAAAACATTTACCACTCATGGGAAACCTGATGGTTTCCTGCTGTTATGGGTTTGCGGCTTGCTTCTCCTTTGATATAGTTGTAAGCTGAGTCCAATGAGGGAAGGGAATCCCTCCCCAAAACTTGTACTATTTGCAATTCAAAGGCGGGGTGAAGACCAGCAAAAATTCAAACATATGCTGTTTTTCAGTTTGCGTCTAATATCTTCAGGAGTATGGGCAATGGTTTGGCTATGATCTTATTCCTCCCATTTTTGTCTCATAGGCACAAAATACTCGATAGACATGTTGCCTTGCTAGTTGCTACATATATGTGATTTCACGACACAATTGATACATTTGTGCCAAATTATCCTTCTGTGAATAGGCCTTGGTAGCAATGTCCCAAATCTCCTTTGCAGTTCTTAAAAATAATATCCCACTAATATTTGGTTGCATAGAATGAAGAAGCCAAGACAGAACTGTTATCTTCACTTTCCAAGTTGTTGTGGAATGGGTCATCAGCATGCGGCTACTTTTTATTCTTCATCATATAACCTGGGTTTTCTTTTCCTGCTTTGAATGGACATCTTTGCCTCTCTTTTTTTCCCAGATAATTCCAAGTAACTCTTTCCATCCAACGTAACAATGGCGATCATCAATCCAGGGTGGTCATGTTGATTTCTTTTGTAGGAATTTGAACTTTAGATCACCACTTGTAATTTCTTCCACTATATTTAGATGAAGAAAACATGAGTAATAAAGCAGAAAAACATCTTAAAATTTCATTAAGAATGGCATAAGCAACGAAACAATATCATCTGCATCTCTAGATCTGGATGTTTGCCTCCTAAAAATACCCATCTAGACATCAATCACTTCTGGTGGAACTGGTCGGGTTGTTGGTCACACCTGGTGGACCTGGCCGGGCCATTGGTTGCCTCTGGTAGACCTAACAGAGCCATCAGTGGTCTTTGATGGAACCAGTTGGGCCCTTGGTGGCGGCTAGTGGCACTGACTGAGCCGCCTGTGGTCTCTGATGGCATCGGCCAGGCTTCCAGTGGTCCTAATTGGTTCCGGCTAGTATGCTGGTGGAGGAGAGTCAAAAGAAGAAGGAAAGAAAGGATGAAAGAAAGGAAGAAAGAAGGAAAAAATGATAGATCCCTACCCATTTCAAGCTCTGAACCCTGATGAGATTCATGGCAGACAGAGAAAAAAAGGAAGACAAGACTAGATGAGGAAGGGAGGGTGGGCTCCAAACCTCCCACACACACTTCTTGATATACATCATAACATCATAACTGCATTTGACATTCACATTCTCTTGTAGTATTTGATGCATTGATTTTGTCGTAACAAAGTATCTATTTCCAAATGCATTTCTTCCACAAGTGGCTTTCTAACAAGGATCCTGATTGACGAGGAATCTTTCAACTGCATTATCAAGCACATTGCATGACGCAGCAATTTTCAAGGCTTCTCAATAAAATAAAATAAAATTAATTAAAAAACAGCAATTTTCAAGTTTCTTTGATTGATGCTTGGCTGATTGCATTGGATTAAAATTCTCCTGCCATGTGGTACAAGTCATTCTTCCTTTTTTGTTCCCCCTCTAGCAATTGTATGACGCTTTAACTTGTTAGTTAATCTACCAGTTGTTTACATTTTGAGTGATCTATGTTGTTTCTTTAAGGTTTTGTATGCAATACAAATACAACCACAATCTTGTATTATAATTCTCTTTGGTATCTTCAGGTTCTCATTTCCTCATGAAGAAGATTTTAAACGTTTACCATGGCCCACACTCGCAGTTGGTTCAGGTGAAATTAGCTATCAATTGCAACTTTGAGTACGTACAGCTGGTTCTCCTACATCACTCTAAAATATGGGCTGTTTGTATGTACTGTTGTTTCATCTATATCGGCTAAACTATCACTGCTTCTTCCGTCTTAGGCTTGGAAGCATCGATTACAGATTCAAAGGGGAACGAAATAATCTTGAGGAATGTCACAGTAGTAGTTGAGTCACGTGATGATGAAAAGATACAAGTGAGCCCATAACTAAGAATTTTGTATTAGACATGTTGATATCCATGAATACTGCATTTATCATATTGTGCCTTTGCATTTTTAAAGCTATTAATATGGTTTCCTTTTCTGTGAATGAACACTGTTTTTGAGTTTTAAGCAGTTTGTTCCTACCAAAAGGTTCTGGTGTGAAGGCAGGCAATCAAAGCCTTGGTCCTTGTTTGGTATACAACTAAAAATGAGTCACGTCCTTTCCTGCTACTGTTGAAATTGGAATATGATGCTATTCTTATCAGGGGTGAGCTCCAGTGTTACCGGTACCACTGTAGCCTTATGGTGGTAACGGCCAGATGTGGGGCCCATGTGATGCGTTCACACCATCCAACCCATCCATCAGATGCGCCACCTCAAAAAATCAATAACTAAAAAAATAAAATAAGTAAACACACTAAAGCCCAGTACTCATCCTGATCCACCTGGTTGTAAAACAACCTGCTTTTTGGCCTGAGCCTTAATCTGGAATGTATAAAGGGTCTGAATGGACTGGATTCTATTTATACAACACGGGAGACACCCCACTCTATCCAACAGTGAGCCTCTCAACATCTCCATGTGATTTGGCTCACCTGAGTTTTGGTTTTTGAGGTGGAGCATCTCATGGACGCGTTGGATTATGTGAGCACATCATTGGGGTCCACATCAGGCTGGCACCACCGTAAGGCTAACAGTGGTACTAGTACCACTGGAGTGCCCCCTATCATTATCTAAAAATCTTCACAAAAGTTCCAGTGGTTTGGAAGGCTGGAGCATACAGGAATTGTGCACCCATAGTTCTGTAAAATGAAATTTTCTGGTGGAATCGTGATATTGTCAATGTTAGACACCTCACATACCTTGTATATCTTGTTACCTTGTATATCTTGTTTCTATAGGTAGGGGATTTTACATTTATTACTTTCCTTGTATAGATGGTTGTAATCTTTATATATTCAACCCCATTGGGTTGTCTCAAATACACAGAAAATCTTCTGCATCTCTCGGCTTTCATGGTATCAGAGCCAAGTTGATCTGAAACCGTCCCTGCGTCGTCCGGTCATCACCTCTGCTGCGTCTGGCAAGTGCCCCTGCTCATCCGACCGTCCCTGCGTCGTCCGACCGCCCCTCCTGCGCCGTCCGGCCATCCCTACTGTGTCCGGTCACCGTTCTTGCCCATCTCTGCTACCCCTGCGTCATCCGACCATCCCATTGCTCGCCCTCTCGCACCGTCGTCCAAAGACTCATTTGTTGCGTTCTTTGTTCTTTGTTCTCTGCTCGTCGGCCTCTTTGTTGCGTTGTTAATTCGTTCCGATCTTGATCCAGAAATCTACATCGTCTTCGATCCACATCTGCATCTCAGATCCAGATCCAGATCCCTATTGTTGTTGCTGTTGCGTCTTAGATCCACATCTGCGTCTCATATCCCTATTGCTGTTGTATTCTCAGAACCACATCTGCATCTTAGATCTGATCCACATCTGCTACTATTGCGTCCTCCAGCATCTTTGTTGCTGTTCCGATTTATTGCTATTGCTCCAGCTCTCGCTTTGCCCGATCTAGCAACTTCTGTTGCTATTTCAGATCTAGCTTTTCCAAATCCGGCGCCAGATCTTTATTTTCCAGATCCAGACATTGCAACCCCTTGAGTATCTCCTGCTGTACGGTATATCTAAAACCTTCTTTTGCTGCAACTCTTTGCGTGCTTTACATTACTTCCGATCAATGGACAAGGACTCATTACGTACAGAAGCCCCACGTTGTAGTTTTGATGATACCAACTATTCTCTATGGGCCATCCATTTTAAAAACTTCCTCAAGGGTCGTGGTTTGTGGGGACTACTGGATGGATCTGTTACTATCTCTACAGATGCCGACAAATTAGCTGATTGGGAAATGAATAATGGACGGATTATTACTTGGATTCTCGATTTAGTCGATCGGTCCATTGCTGTTGGCCTCACACCTCATCGCACTGCTAAGGCGATGTAGGAACATCTCCAGACGATTTATCAACAGAGTAACGTGGCCCGGTTATACCGCCTGGAACAGGATCTTGTTAACCTTACTCAGGGTAACGATAGTATTCAATTATTTTACTCCAAAATTGCCACAATTTGGACAGAGATAGCTATGATGGATCCAATATTTCCTCATGACTTTAAAATATTCCAAACTATGCGCGAGTGTGCGCAAGTTCGTCAATTCCTTATGAAGCTACGTCCGGAATTTGAGCATTGTCGGGCTGCTCTCTTGAACCGTAGCCCTACTCCTTTATTAAATTCGGTTATTAATAATTTGTTGGCTGAGGAACAACGACTGAAAGTTCTCTCAACTCTGGGCTCATCTGATATGGTGCTTACCGTGTCCACAACTCCACCAACACGTGGTTCTGGTTCCTCTCCTTTGACTTGTCGCGGGTAAAACAAGGTGGGTTATGTTGTCGCTCAATGCAAGGAATGGTGCGCGTATTGTCGACGGACTGGTCATGGTATTCAGAACTGCCGTACACGAGCTTATGCATCTTCTTTCGGCCGTGGACGTGGTGGCGTGGAAACGCTACGGACTGCCACTATTTCTTTCGAGCCATCTGTTAGTGATTCAGCATCTACTATTTCTGCTGAAGGTCTTTCATCTCTGTTGGCTCCTGCGATGCTCCAGCAAATTGTTCAGGCCCTTTCTGCCGCCGGTATGTCAGGTATATCCCCATCTTCTACATGGTTCTTCGATTCAGGTGCTTCAAATCATATGACCAGTGATGTATCCCATCTTTGTGACATTCGTCCCTATATCGACAATCAGGCTATTTCTACTGCGGATGGTACTAAACTACCTATTCACTCCGTTGGATCCTTGACTTTCTCTCTTTCTGCTCATCGCCAGTTCACTCTTCGTGATGTGTTTCATGTCCCTAACCTCTCCTCCAATTTAATTTCAGTTGGTCAACTCACATCCAATAACTGCTTAGTCATATTTCTTCCCAACTGTTGTTTTGTGCAGAATCTGGCAACGAGGAAGGTACTTGGGAAGGGTAGGCGGCATGGTCGTCTGTACGTGCTAGACTTTGATCCATCTGTCACTCCGGCTTGTTGTTTCCTTTCTCCATCTTCATCAGATATTACTTCAGCAAATTAATTGTGGAAACTGTGGCACTTTCGCCTGGGTCATCCACATTCGGATCGGCTACTTCAGTTAATTTCATCTAGCATGTTAGGGAATATTTCTCTTAATAAAAATGATTTGGATTATTCTTGTTCTTTATATTGTCTTTAAAAAAGTAAGTGTATTTCCTTTTCTTTAAGTACTACAAAATCATCTTCTATGTTTGAACTTGTGCATACGGATGTCTGGGGTCCATCACCAATCATGTCTCTCTCTGGGTTACGATACTATGTTATATTTATTGATGATTTCACACGATACACTTGCATTTACTTTCTGTAATCAAAGTCACAGGTTTTTGAAAAATTCAAGTTATTTCATTCTATGGTGGAGACTCAGTTTCGGGTTCCAGTTCAAACTCTCCGCTCTGACTCAGGGGGGGAATATCTCTCAACCGAATTTCGTATATTTCTTCAAGGTCATGGGATTATTCATCAGACCACGTTCTGATACTCCACAACAGAACGGGGTGGCTGAACGGAAAAATCGTCACATTGTTGAAACTGCCAACACCCTGATGACAGCTATGAGTGTTCCTCGTTCTTTCTGGGCGGAAGCCATGTTACATTCAGTCTACTTGATTAACCAGATGCCAACCAAAGTTTTGAATGGTAAATCTCTCCACTTTGTTCTCATCAGCTTACCTCCTGCATATTTCACACTCCGTGTTTTTGATTGTATCTGTTATGTTCACCTGGCTTCACATGAACGTAATAAACTATCTCCAAAATCGGTCAAATGTATGTACTTGAGATTTGGGGAAACTCAAAAAGGTTTTCGATGTTATGATCTTGTTTCTCGTTGTGTTCGGGTTTCACGACATGTTGTTTTTCTTGAACATATTGCCTTTCATTCATCTCTTCCTCCTCTGCACACTCCAAACTCTTCTGGTCTAACCACCTTTCCTGAAATTCCGTTTGCCTCGAGTACTCTCCATCGTCCATTGCAGGTTTACTCACATCGACCACGTACAGATCTACCACCTATTACTCAACCCGAACCTACTGTACCTGTTGCGGATCCCGAACCTACCTCAATACGTCGTTCTGCTCGAGAACATCGAGCGCTTGATCGCTTGATATGCTCTATGTCTGCTATGAATGCTACTCTGGATACTGTTTGTATTCCTACTTCATATTCTCAGGTAATCACTCATGATTGTTGGAAGAAGGCTATGGTAGAAAAACTTGTGGCATTGGATGATAACCATACGTGGGACATTGTCTCTCGACCCGCTGACCAACAGCTAATTGATAGCAAATGGATTTATTCTGTCAAGCTCAAGTCTGATGGATCATTGGATCGATACAAGGCTCGACTTATCGCTCAGGGATATAAACAGGAATATGGAATTGATTACGATGAAACTTTCGCTCCTGTGACCAAGATGAAAACTGTTCGTACTCTTTTGGCTATATCTTCTGTTCGCTCATGGCCACTCTCTCAGATGGATGTGAAAAATGCCTTTCTTCATGGAGACCTCTAAGAAACTGTATATTTGAAACCTCCTTCTGGATCTTTAATTCCTGATAATAAGGTATGTTGCCTAAAGAAAGCCCTGTACGGCCTCAAACAGGCACCGCGGGCATGGTTCCAACGCTTTCACAATGTTGTTAGGAGTGCTGACTTTACTCAAAGTGGTCATAACCCATCCTTATTTTTGCGCACCACTGCTCATGGCATTGTTATTGTTCTGGTTTATGTTGATGACCTCCTACTAACTGGTAGCGATGCTACGGGCATTTCAGCTTTAAAGAAAGTTCTGCAATCATCCTTCAAGATGAAAGACCTCGGCCATCTAACATGCTTTTTTGGACTTGAATTTTCACATTCTAACCGTGGGATTCTGGTCAGCCAGCATAAATATACCAAGGATCTTCTTGCCTTAACATCATTGACGGATCAGAAGACAGTTCAGACTCCTTTAGAACTTAACGTTCACTATAGCCGTGATGATGGTGATCTACTTGCACAGCCCGATTTATACCGCCGTCTGGTTGAGAGTCTGGTTTACTTAACTATGACTCGCCCTGATATTGCCTACGCTGTCCAAGTCGTCAGTTAGTTTGTTTCTGCTTCTCGGACTCTTCATATGACTGCGGTATTGCGCATCCTATGGTACCTTCGTGGAACTCTAGATTGATCTCTGTTCTTCTCCTCCACGGTGACTCTAGACCTTCGTGCTTATTTGGATGCTGATTGGGCCGGATGCGCTCTCACACGAAGATCTACCACTGGCTACTGTGTTTTTCTCGGCACTTCTCTCATCTCTTGGAAGTGTAAGAAGCAGACCACTGTTTCCAAATCGAGTACAGAAACCGAGTATCGGGCGATGTCTGCTACGTGTAGTGAGCTTGTCTGGTTATGTAGACTTCTTTCAGACTTGGGCATTCCTCTACAGAATCCTACTTCACTCCATGTCGATAATCTCAGTGCCATTCAGATTGCTTCTAACCCGGTTTTTCATGAACGGACGAAGCATATTGAAGTTGACTGTCACTTTATTCGCGAGAAATTTCAGTTTGGGCTCATTTCTCTTCCACATGTGGCATCCCATGATCCGATTGCTGACATTCTCACCAAGTCCCTCACGTCTGCATGCCACTCGTTTCTTGTTGGCAAACTATTACTTGTCGCTTACCAGCATTAGTTTGAGGGGGGATGTTAGACACCTCACATACCTTGTATATCTTGTTACCTTGTATATCTTGTTTCTATAGGTAGGAGATTTTGCATTTATTACTTTCCTTGTATAGGTGGTTGTAATCTTTATATATTCAACCCCATTGGGTTGTCTCAAATACATAGAAAATCTTCTGCATCTCTCGGCTTTCAGTCAAATATGCAGCGCAGCCCAGTTTTCTGCTCTATCTAGTATGATCTCACAGTGTGCTTGATTATCAGGTGAGAGTGGATTTGCCTGGGGAGCAGACCCAAAAGGCATTTGATGATGTTTTGACAAACTTGGCTCGTACGGCACCACCAGTTCCAGGATTTCGTAGAACAAAAGGAGGTAAGATGTGAACATCAATATTGTGATCTTACGTTGATTTCTCTGTCACTCAAAATCTTGTCCTTTCATCACACACATGCACACACATCCCTGCACGTGTTTCTGTGCGGTTACTGCATGCTAGTTAGTAAAAATCTGACTCCCTGCTCTTCTTTGGCATGTATATTGGGGATTTTCCAGGAAAAACACCCAATGTAAGTGGCTATCCCTCTTCATATCTATGAAATAATGCATCTCATATATATATATATATATATACACACACACACACACATTTTCTATTCTGTTATTTGAAGTAGCAAATTGTGATTATTCTTGTAGCTTGATTTATGTCTTGCCACTGAAGACTTTTATCTCTGTATGCAATATTTCAATATTACACGCCTGAACTGAAAAGAACAAGATGACTTCTTGATTTAAGAAAAAAGCATTCCTTTCTCCAGATTGATTTTTGGGAAAAAACATGTAGAAGGTCGTACCAGCCTGATGGATGATTGGATCTCACCCCTATGTTCCATGCTGGCACGTGTGGCATGTTCATGAGCTTTATCGCACATGCATGTGTGCTTGGCAAAGCTCTCCATGTCATTACCACATTTATTATGAGGAATAATAGTGGCCTGAGGATATGCATTTTTGGGATCTCAGATAGTGATAGTTACCAATTGGAATCATTCCAGGTCCCGAAGAGCTTCCTTTTACAGGTTCTTGGTCAAGATCGAGTCACCAAATTCACTATCCAAGAAATAGTTGCGTCAACCATGGCTGACTATGTAAAGAAGGCAAGTCATTCTACTGTTAAGTTACATGACACTCCTTTTCCATTGTATTCTACTGTTAAGTTACATGACACTCATTTGCCATTGTTAATCTCGATTACTGAGAAAATGGTTTGATTTCTCTGGAATCAGGAGAATCTGAAAGTGAACAAGAAGTTCAACACAACCCAGACAGAGGAGGAACTCCAATCAGCATTTAGTCCAGGAAGCAATTTTGGTTTCAATGCAACCCTAGAGATCGAGAAATCAGAAACTGAAACAACTGATTCAAGTTCATCTGAAATGACCGATTCAAGTTCATCTGAAACAACCGTTTCAAGTTCATCTAATGATTTGTAAAGAAAACCGTTACTCGTGAATTCTTAAAGTATGTTTTTCCCCCAATTACGTTGCATCCCTTGGGCTTTCAATGCTCTAGATATTGGTTGGTTCTTTGCAAACTCGAATTTATCAGAAAAGAGTAGTTTGGATGGATTGAATGGTGCGTTTGAACAGCCCCTGAATTGCAATTTAGTTAAATACTATTTAACCTAAGAGGTTGTTTGGATGCTTGTAAGGTTTTTAGTTGTAAACACTTAACACCTGAAAAGAGTTTTAGTTTAGAGTTTTAGGTGTAAACTGTTTACATGCTATTTTGTTTGGCTTTCAAGTGGCAATCTGTTTACAGTTGGATAGATTATGGGTTTGGCCAAGCATTTCCAGTGTATAAAGTAGGTATTCACACCACACACCAACATTGAGCTTGGGGCGGTAAATCCCGCTAAAATCAACAAATCACATAAAAGGACTTGATTTTTCTTTGCTTTTCTTTTTTTACTTTTGTGGGGGAGGAGAGCACTAAAGCATGCATGCACTGGCTGGATTGGATGTCCTCCACCCACTATGATGGGCCCCATTGGAAATTATTAGCATTCCCTCTTATGTGGCCCATTTGATGATCAATCAATTTGCTTTTTTTTTTTTTTTTTATAAATTTTTTTTTGGGGGGGGGGGGGGGAGGATTTACCGTACACGTTACAGTGGGCCCAACTATTATGTATAATGTTATAAAGATTTTTCCTGTCGTACATGTTACAGTGGGCCCCACTATTATGTGTAATTTCTTTTTTCCTATAAAGATTTTGCCTGTAGTCTGAAACATGCCTTTTTGCTGGGTTTCAAATTATGGCAATGTGTTTAAAGGCTTTAAAGGCAAATGCAGATATCCAAACAGCCCTTGTAATTCGATTACTGGTTATCCCTTTATAACTTAAGAATTTTACGGGCATTCAAACAACCCTTAAATGGTTTTTAAGAGTTAACATTGTTTGGTTGGTGCAATACCATTGACTGGAACCCTCAAAAGTGCTATTTGCCAATTTCTAATTGAATTTGAAGCTAAAGTTGCAATTTGAAAAGTGGGCATGATTCTCATGTGATTGACGAATTAGGAGCCTCAAATGAAAGTTAGTCTTTCTGGGTATTGGCAACCAAACATGGGGTCCATGTGATGGATGGCACAGATGATTCCTCAAGGTGTAAAATAATAAAATAATATTATTAATTTTTTTTTAAAAAAATCAAATGTAGGCCCATGTGATAGTTGGCACAAATCTACCTCAATGTAAATTGGCTATTTTCTTTGTTATTTATTGAATGGTTTGGATTGTCCAACGAGAGTCTCATTGATTGTTGAGAAGAATAGGGAATCAAAGGTGGGGCATGCATAATAATGATCAAAATCTATATTATATTAGTTCTAAGTTACACATTTTATTGACTAACATTAATTCATTACATAACCATTGATAAGATCGGCTAATTCACCAATCAAAGTGATTAATTGGTGAATTAATATGTGCCATCCATTTTAATGACCATTGATAAGATGGTTAAATTCACCGATCAAAGTGATTTTTGAGAATTACTGGCAATCAAAAGATGGCAATTACATGATAGATAGTCTAGGTCAGTGATCAAAACTTTTTTTGTTATGGTGAATCTCAAGCTTCAAAAAATTTCTTAGTCATTGGTCAAATGGTTACAATCACCTAATCAAAGTGTTTCTCGAGAGTTATTGTTAATCAAAGGTGCCTATATGATTAAATGTCCAGATCAATGATAAAACATTTTCCACTACAACCATTCTAGACCGTCCATTTCCCTAGCCGGCCATTGCTTGGATGATTAGAATCACTTGATCAAGGTGATCCCCGACAATTACATTCAATTAAATGCAATACCTGCATGATAGACTATCTGGATCAACGATTAAACCTTTTTTCAAAATAAATAATCTAGGCCGTCCTTTTCTTAGCCATTGATCTGATGTTTGGAATCACCCAAGCAACGTTATTCTTGAGAACCATGATTAGTCAAGGTGTGGTTTATGTGACAGACGGTCCACATCATGATTAAATCTTTTTAGTATAATCAAATCTCGATCGCCCATTTTCTTGGCCATTGATCAAGTTGTCAGGATCACCTAATCAAAATGGATCTCAGATTATGGTCAATCAATGTGATAAGTGCATCATAGACGGTTCATGTCAATTATCAGACCTTTTAGTGTAATCGATCTGGACCATCCATTTTCCTAGCCATTGATTGGATAGTCAGAATAACCTTTAATCAAAGTGTCTTTAAAGTTATACTAAAGCAAAGGTAGGACCTCCATTATAAACGATCACTCAATCAAAGGTTGGGACTTACATGATGAGACATCAAGATAAAAAATTAGACCTTTTTTTTGTGTAACCAATCTTGGCCATTGATTGAATGGTTAGAATCATCCTATAATAGTAGTTTTTGAGACTTATAGTCAATTAAAGGTAGGCATACAATTGGATCAATGATTAGATTATTAAAAAAAAAACCAATCTGGACCATTCATTTTTCTTGGACATTGATCGAATGGCTATATCACCCGGTTAAAGTGGTTCTAAAGAGTTATTGTCAATCAAGTGTAGGCCCTACATGATAGATGGTCTAGATTAATGACTAGGCACTTTCTAGTATAATAATTTTAATTTCCATTTTCTTATCCATTGATTGGATAGTTAGAATCATTGTCTCATAAGTGATTCGAGAGGGTGATAGTCGATCAAAGGTGGAACCTATATGACAGACGGTCTAGACCAATGATCAAAGGTGGATGGCCACGGTTAATGAAGGGATTGGGTCAATTTGAGTACACAAATAAGTAAGATTACAGACATCATATGCAGTAAATCACACTAATGTTTGTAAGATGGAACATCACAACTGATATCCCTTGTAACCCTAATTCCTCTGTAAGTATATCCTATGCCAGAAGGATTAGAAAAAGGGACTTGGACGTTCACCTCTTTGGCATCACCAGGTAGTAAGAGAGAGAGAACTTTCTTCTTTCCCTCTCATTCAAATTGACACAACCACATCTTCCAAATATTGATTTAGGTTGTGTTGGCTCTCCATCTTCTCCACATCTAGGACAAATCCAGGAGAAAACCTTCTAACTTGAGAGTGCATTGGTATTCTCCATGGCTTTAACCAACGACAATCAAGAGAAAATCCTAGCCCTTAGTTTTAGTTTTAGTTTTCTTTGGTAAAAACTTGATAATGTCTAGATGGGGATCTATAAAACTAGGTTAACATTAAATCTGAATTTTTCAAAAATTTTAAGTTCCACTTCATTTCGAAAAACAATAACTTGCTGGTGAAACAGACAAATTGTTCTTCACATTTAACTTTTAATTGCAACTCTATTAAATAGCATTTGGAACTCAAATGGTATTTAGAAGAATTGTGCATCCAAACACTACCTAAAAGTAAATTGAGAAATGATCCAATGGGTCTCATGGTGCCATAAGCTGTGAGTTGCATTTGGATAGGGACAACATAATCAATGGATCTAGATCCACTAGACAGGACCACCTCAACATTGGTAATACAAAACCTTCTACATGTCATGGATGGATGGTTAGAATCATTTGATCAAAGTGAATTTTTAAGAACTAGAGGTAGCCCAAACTATGGCCAAGAAAATGCATATGGTTCAAGTTGATGCTTGGACCTTTTCTCCTATAAAAATATTGACAATCAAATGTAAAGGTAATGCGGGGGCATTTTCACACCAGACTTGAGTGGAGTGGAGTGGCCTGTGGGGTGCAAGGGCACACTCAGGGTGGGCAGCCTGTGTGAGGTAGGCCCCACCCGTGTAAAGCAGAACTCATGTGAAGTGAGGCCCACGAGGGGGGTTCATCCGAGGTCCTAACCCATGGGATGTAGGTTGGAGCTATGAGATAAAGGGATTGATTCGTCATGCTCTATCGGTTCGAACTTTTAGTGCACGTGGTTAATTGTCCCATATCAAAAGGTCAATCCATGACTTTTGCAGTCACCGTGAAACAAGGATTCAACCTAAATGGAGGGACATGCAGATTAATTAGCCTGTCCAAGTATGATCACTTCTCAAATTAAAGGATATGCTTAAAAATGTATAGTTAGTGGAGACCATGGGTTGTATATGATCAAATATACATAGGGAACTAACCTCACTTGGTTTTCCCATTTCAGTTATATTTCCATATTTCTTCTTTCCAAAAATGAATCCAATATTACAAAGAAAAGACAAACTAATTTTAAGACCGAAAGAATTTGAGAATCTCGCACTTCCGAATTCTGAACGGCGGCCTAACTGGAAAATAGTTAACTACAGTCATGCCGGAATCTTGTTCCATAGATAAAATGCTCTTCTAATGATGGGTTCTACAGAATATCCTTCTGCATACGCACCTATGGCTCTCAAAAGGCTTGTGAACTTCTCTCCATTGTCCTGTGCCCAATCCCAAAAGGAAAAAAGACAAGGTCAGGGAAAAAAAAAAAAGACACCAAAATCAATTGTTCTGCCACAAGTGAATATTCTAACTGCAACTGATGTTTTGAGTAAACCATATAGAAGCCAGCGCAAACCTTTGGTTTCTCAAACACAAGGTCTGTTGTATTGAACGGAACCATGTAAAACGGAAGGTCAGTGCGTAAAATTGCCTGCAACAAAGCAAAAATGCATCCCGCTTAAAAACCTCTCTTATAATAGTTTATAGCATTATTTCTTGGCATGCATGTGGGTTGCGAAATAAAACAAAAAAGAGCAGAAAGGAAATCTGCCTTCAAAATTAAGAGGACTATCTTCAAGAGATTCTTCAGCACTGGAAGGAGACAAAGGTCGAGCAGAAGTAATACACACACAGGGAGAGAGAGACTGAAGTCCAACTAGTTGGACAGGACAATCACTTCGTGGATGGGTGATTAATTAATGTGTAATTAATGTTAAGCAAGGTAGGGAGAGAACGAAAAGGTAGGGAGAGAAGGAAAAGGGGTTGCGCACTTGGGTGGGCCCCACCGTAGCGTTTATGTGAAATCCACCCTGACTATCAGGTGAGTCACCCCATGTTAGGCCTGGGGCCAACCCCATCCATGATTCATGTGGAACCTACAATTAGAGCAGTATATAGGGCAAAGATCACCCTCCATACTGTTTCCCTTGGTGTAGAGCACCTGAACCAAATATGGATCTGATTTTTAGGCCCCAAGCCTGATTTTCGGTGTGTCATCTAATGGTTGGAGTAGATTGCATATAATCATTTGGTAGGCCCTATAAAAAGCAAGAGCGGATGTCTATATCACAACTGTTTCACTTGGTGTGGCCCACTTGAATCACGGGTCAACATAATTTTTTTGATATGGCCCTAACATGAGATTACACATCTAATGGTCCAAGTGAATCTTGCATAGACATCATGGTGGGCCCCATAAAAAATCAAGATGGGTCTCCATCTTCCACCCTTTCCTACAAACAGTGATATTCCCAAAAAGTAGACGTGTTCAAGTCCTATGGGTAGCACCACTAGCTATAGTCCACCTATATGATAACTTTCAATGTATCAAGTGCATGTCACATCTAACCCTTCCAATTGGTTGGCCCCACCATGAGGATCGCCTAGTGTAACATTCAGTCCTATCTACATATTAATTAGGCCACACCATGTAAACCAACTTCCAAACATTGGTAAACAAAGAAACAAAAGTGTGATCCACTCAATGAGTTGCTGTTGAGGAATTTTCCAAAGGTGATGCTTGTGATGGGCCCAACCTATTAGACGAGTTGGATGTCGTATTCACATGGAAGGTTGCAAGTTATCTGCAGGTTAGACCTTCTCGATGAAAAAAAAAAAAAAGGTTTACGTGTACCCAGGCCCTTATTTTGATTGACCCCACCATGATGTGTATGCAAAATCCACTCCGACCAATGGATGTGTAATCCCATATTAGGCTTAGAGCCAAAAAATTAAGCTGACCTGTTATTTAGGTGGGCCACACCAAGGGAAACAGTTGTGAGAGATGTCCACCCCTGATTTTTACAATGCCCACCATGATGATTACATGCAATCCACTGAAACCATTACATGACATGCTGAAACTTAATCCTAGGGCCTAAAATCAGGCCCATCAGTGATTCAAGTGGGCCACACTAAGGGAAACGGTTTGGATGGTGAGCGTTGCCCATAATACCGTTTCTAATCATGTGTTCCACCTGAATCACAGATGGGGCTATTTTTGGCCTTGGCTCTAACATGGGGTGACTCATCTAACGATCAGGGTGGATTTCACATAAACACTATACTATGTTGGGGCCCACCTGAGTGGGAAACCTTGATAGGATGGTCTAGACTAAATATGATAAAATTTTTATCAATGGATTGAAGAGCAATTAAACGCATAAAATATACTAACCTATCACAAATCCAAAAAATCAAATAAACAATAAAATTTAGATTTCAAGCTAAATCACTATCTCACAATAAATTAAACTGTATAAAACATGAATTTCAAAGGATCAATGGAAGGTAGAATTTCCACTTGAGCATAGGCTTAGGCCTAATTTAAAGGGGCTGATTTGGTCTCTCTAGGGTTAAGGATATGAGAATCTAGGGTTAGAGTTTGAGTATTTACGGTTAGGGATTTGAAAGGAATTAGGGCATTGGAAGCATTTGAGAATTTAGAATTTTATAGGAAATAGGGGATTAGGGTTTCATAGGAAATTAGGGATTAGGGCTTGGGAAAATAAAAAACCGGAGTTTATAGGTGAATAAGAAGAAGGATTAAAGAAATGGAAATAAATAGAGAGAATGGGCTAACCATACGGTTGTACGACCATATCCGTAATTGTAGGGACTGATGGTGATGGGTTGGGTTTGGTGGAGTGAGGATTAAGAAAGGATGGGTTTTAGATAGAGTTTAGGTTTATAAGGAAAGAGTAAAGGGATTTAGGGTTTTACGAAGAAAAAGTGGAAGAAAAGAAGAATTTGAGAAGAAGATGAGAAGGACAAGAGAAAAAACATTTTCAAAGAGCAACAAAGAGTAGATTAGGCTTCACACCTTGCCTTTACACAAATAATCTCCATTCCTAAGAGATTTTCTATATCAAAAGAAGAGAGATTTTTTTTTTAATTATTATTATTTTTTAATTTATTATTTCAAAACATTCAATAATGGACTTGGGCTGGATGTCCAAGCCTTTTATAGTCTCAAAAGGGACATTTTACAAAAACGCGCTCTCAGATGAAAATCCTCACATTAAGGCGCTCAATGACTTTTTACAAAGAGGCGCTCTCAGATGAAAATCCTCACATTAAGAGGCTCAATGAAAGAAAACTTGTCCCTAACTCCCTAATCTCAGGTAAATAAAATAAAAAATAAAAAAAATCCAATATGAATAATCAACTAAATAAAATAAATAAATATAAACATCCTAAAGCCTATGATCAATGTGATCTAATATCACAATGATCTAACAGTCCGATCTACGTGACCTTGCAATCGAACAGTCCAAACTCCTCAATAAGCAACCCGCGTGCATCTTTTTGGTGTAGGGTCTTTGAAGATACACGATCATACATGTGGGGTCTTTAATGTGGCCCACTTGGGCCCATGTAGTGGTCACCAAGTCAAAGTGAAACTAGAGCTGATCTGCTCATCTGGTATACTCTGTAAGATGCTTGGATGTCCTCATCAACTCTCTCCAGCTGAGAAGATTTCTCCTTTGGCAAAATAAAGGAGTTACTGAAGCTCCTTCTCTGTGACCCACACACAATCTGACACTGGCTTGTTCTTTCACTTGACAAGATATTTCTAAAATCCTCCATGTATGGTGAAAACCACTTGCTCGTCCAAAATATCCTCATTCTCTTCTCTTCTCGTAGGTATAGATGGTAAAGGTAGCAAAGGCTGAGAAGAGAGATCTGGTAATAGCCAAGGGTCATGGGATAGGTTGTGTGTCATCATCTGGGTCCATGTGAGGATCAGGGGAAGGGACCTGGAAAGGCACGAGATCTTTCACATTGAATGTAGAACTAATGCCCATACTAGCTGGAAGATAGACAATATACGCATTGGGACCTAATCGGTTCAATATCTTATATGGTCCAGCATTGCGGGCTTATAATTTCTTTACCGCTCCTTGTGAAAACCGTTCTGGCCTTATCTTTATCATCACTTCATTGCCTACTTGAAATTCTTTGAACCTGCAGTAAGAGTCAGCAAATATCTCATACCTTTCATTGCTCACATTAATTCGTTTTCTACTTTCATTATACAAATCATGGATATGTCGTGCAAATGCATCTATAGACTCGGATGGTCTATGGGAGACAGACATGGGAATGGGATATATAAACTTCCTAGGCTTGTAACCATGCACTACTTCAAAAGGACTCATGCCTATTGTCTTATTTATCGAACTATTGTAAGTCAACTCTGCAACTGGTAAGACTAAATCCCAGGCCATAATATGGTCACCCACAAGATATCGCAACGGATTTCCTAGGCTTCGATTAACCACCTCAGTTTGATCTCAAGTCTGAGGGTGGTATGCCAATGAAAACTGAAGTCTCGCACCCATCATGTGCCAAAGTGTCTTCCAAAAATAACTTGTAAATCTCACATCTCTGTCAAACACAATGGTTTTGGGCAATCCATGCAAGCGAACCACCTCCCCGAAGAATAACTTCGCAATATTGGATGCGTCAGGCATTTTAGAACATGATAGAAAATGGGTCATTTTAGAAAAATGGTCCACCACCACAAAAGACGGAATCGTGCTTTTTTATTGTCTTGGGAAACCCAAGCACGAAATCCAAACTAATGTCCTGGCAAAGGCGTATATAAACCCGTGTTCTAGATTTTCTGTTTTGCTAGTTGACAAGTCCTACATTGCCCAATAATTTTGGCAATGTCTCGTTTGAGACTGAGCCAATAAAATCTATCCTCGACAAGGATAATAGTCTTGTCTCGACCAAAATGACCGACAATTCCTCCGACATGTAGTTCCCAAACAATAAAATCCCATAATGAGGTGCGGGGAATGCAAAGTCTGTCACCCTTAAATAGAAACTCATTGATTAGGACAAACCCACCGTCGCTCCTCGACTAATCATCCAAAAGTGACATGTACACCTTCTCAAAATCTGGGCACAAAGAATATTCTCCCTTCAATTGTTCGAACCAAATGACTTCTATGCTCATAGATTGGAGTAACGCCACTTGATAACTAAGGGCATCGAGATGTTTCTTTGTGTTTCAAAACAAAAGTATACTCATGGAGAAACTCGACCCCACTTGGCATGTCTTGGGTTTAATTTCTTTTGGGAGTTGAGGTATCGTAAAGCCTCATGGTCAGAAAACAAGACGAACTCATGCGGTAGTAAATAAGGTCACCAATGTCGTAAGGATTGAACTACCATATAGAACTCCTTGTCATAGGTAGAATACCATTGCTTCGTCCCATTTAACTTTTCACTAAAATAAGCGACGGGGTGCCCTTCTTGGCCTTGTATTCCACCTATACCTACACCAGACGAGTCACAAGCAATCTTGAAGACTTTAGAAAAGTCAGGAAGGCAAATGATAGGAACCTTAATCATCTTGCCCTTATCTCTTTGAACGCTCTAAAGGCCGCATTAGTCTAGCTGAACTCTCATTTTTTAATGCAATCCGTGATGGAAGCTATAATGGAACTAAAGCCTCGAATGAACCGCTTACAAAAGGTATCTAAACTGTAGAAGCTATGCACCTCATGAATGTTCTGCAGTTCTAGCCAACTTACTATGACCTTAACTTTCTCAGGGTCTGTAGACATGCTATCTGATGAAACAATGAACCCTAAGAAGATAACTTCGTCAGACATGAAAGAACACTTTTTAGATTGGCATACAATTTCTCCGTCTTATGGATCCCGCAAACTTGCTTCAAATGGTGGAGGTGTTGTTCCTTAGAGGTACTATAAATGAAGATGTCATCAAAGTATACCACCAAGAACTTACCCATAAAGGGCCTCAACACTTGGGTCATCACTCTCATTAATGTACTCAGAGAGTTGGTCAACCCAAAAGGTAAAACTAACCACCTGTATAGCCCATCCTTCATCTTGAAGGTTGTCTTTCATTCACATCCTGGGCAAATATGTATACGATGATACCCGCTTTTGAGGTTAATCTTGGAAAAGATTGTGGCACAGCTATCATATCCAACATGTCGTCAAGACGCGGTATAAGAAACCGATACTTAACAGTGATTTTGCTGATAACTTGAATGTCCACGCACATGCGTCAAATGTCATCTTTCTTAGGCACGAGTGAGGAGGGCTGGCATGACACATGGACTCATACTCTCCTGAATGAACCATTTTCTAAGAAGCTCATTAACTTGCCTCTTCAACTCTGCATGCTCTGTGGGGTTCATTCAGTAATGAGGAAGGTTTGGTAGAGTTGACCCGGGGACAAGATCAATGGCATGTTGAATGTCCCGTGTGGGTGGAAGCTCATCTGGTAGGTCCTCAGGGAAAGCATCTCTAAATTCTTCCAATATCGAATTTACCTAAGGTGGCAACTCTATGCTAACCTCGAGTGTGACCTCTCTTGCTGCCAGGGCATAAACCAATGAATCAACCTTAGTTTCCCTCTCAAACTCCTTAGCGTTTATTATACGGAGAGACTTAGGCTGAGATTTCCTCCTCTTTAGGATCACCCTTCTTGACGAGGTGGCTAGGTATGCACCCCACCACGGCCAACACCTCAGCCATGGCCTCTTCCATGTCCTCCAACTTCACTTCCTGCTTGAGATTAGCCATCTTCCCCATTGTCGGGGTTTGCCTAGAGGGAGGTTTCCAACTGGTTGATGCGAGTATTGGTTTCATTCCTGTAAGTTGCAAGTTGGTTACTGGCAATGTTTTAAATATCATTATCTCGTAATGTATCGCACACCTTGGGATACAGATACATATCGGTTATCGCATGGGATATATCGGTCATATCGCGTAATGTATCGTTGTTGTTGATAAACGTGGGAATATTGGTAAATTGATCGAATTTTTCAATGAAACTTCAGGGATTGTTGAAAAAGACATCAATACAAACTTAGAAATCAAAACATAACAAAAGAAAAGTGCACATAATAGGGGTTTCTTTTGTATAGGGTCCTAATATATGCGATGTCTAATTGAACTGATGCAAGCATATTCAAAGTCTATTCATATAATTTATAAACGTAAGAAGACATGTATTCAAACACAAGCAATACATTCAATAGTAAAAGAAGAATCACTAGATCAGGTTACATACATATTTGATTATGTGTTTGGATACTAAGATTGCAACTGATTTGCAAGAAATTGAGAAATTTTGACTTTTTCCAAATTTTCGCAACTTGGCCCATCCCCGCCAAATCTCGAAATCGAAGCTCCAAATCCATGATTTTTCATGGAAAACATGAAGAATCATATATTCGTAACAATTTGACACTGATTTAATGTGATTTACAGCAAAACAGTGGATCAAAAATCGAAAATGCTCACTAGATCGAATAGGCGGGATATATTGGCACTGCCTATGCGTTTCATATCGCACAGGTGGGATACAAGATATATCGTGGGATATATTGATCGATATCGTCGATACTTAAAACACTGGTTACTGGTGGTTCTATTGTGGCCTCGATGGCCGTGAAACGAGTATTAATGACATTAATAGCCTCAATAAGCTATTCCGAATTCATTGTGTGTGGGATGAAGACCAAAACCATGCCTAGTACGAGTGGGCATAAACTGGGGATCTAATGGGGAACCTAAGAACTAACGACTCTAAATGCAATGTTATAAGAATAGGAAGATTGCTAACCCTTGACACATCGATACAAAAACCTAACATAGATGCAATGTGAAAGTCTTATGCTAAACCTATGGTCTGATACTAAAATTTGAAGTAGGACAAATGGTCTAGACTAAATATGATGTAAAGAAATTATAAGCGTATTGAAGAGCAATTCAAAACATAAAATATACTAACATACCACAAATATGAGAAATTAAATAAACAATAAAATTCAGATTTCAAGCTAATAAATCACAATCCCACAATAAACTAAACCATTTAATCATTAATTTCAAAGGTAGAACTTCCACTTTAGCATATGCTTAGGCTTAATTCAAAGGGGTTGATTTGGTCTCTCTAGGGTTAAGAATATGAGAATCTACAGTTAGGGTTTGAGTATGTAAGGTTGGGGATTTGAAAGGAATTTGGGCTTTGAAACGATTTTGGAATTTGGGATTTTATAGGAATAGGGGATTAGGGCTTGGGAAAATTAAAAACTAGGGTTTATAGGTGAATAGGAAGATGGATTGAAGAAATGGAGGAAAACGGAGAGAATGGGCTGACCGTACAATTGTAAGGCCCTGTCCGCACGTGTAGGGGCTGATGGTGATGGGTTGGGTTTGGTGGAGTGAGGATTAAGAAAAGATGGGTTTGGGATAGTAGGTTTAAGTTTAGAAGGAAAGAGTAAAGGGATTTAGGGTTTTAAGAAGAAAAGTGGAAGAAAAAAAGGATTTGAGAAGAAGATGAGAAGGACGAGAGAAAATACATTTTCAAAGAGAAACAAAGAGGATGGATTAGGCTTCACACCTTGTCTTCACACCATCAATATCCATTCACAAGAGATTTTCTTTCTCAAAACAAGAGAGAGCTTCTTCTTTTTCTTTTTCTTTTCTTTTTCTTTTCTTTTTTTATTTTATTTTTATTTTTTTTTCATTTCAAAACATTCAATAATGGGCTAGGGCTGGATGTCCAAGCCTTTTATAGTCTCAAAAGGGACTTTTTACAAAAATACACTCTCAAATGAAAATCCTCACATTAAGGCGCTCAATGACTTTTTTACAAAAAGGCGCTCGCAGATGAAAAACCTCACATTAAGACACTCAATGAAAGAAAACTTGTTCCTAACTCCCTAATCTCAACTAAATATCAAAATAAATCCAACATGAGTAATCAACTAAATAAATGAAATAAATCTAAATATCCTAAAGTCTACGATCAATGTAATCTAAGATCACAATGATCCAACTGTCCGATCTACGTGTCCTCACAATCCAATGGTCCAAACTCCTCAATACGCAACCTACATGCATCTTCCTAGTGTAGGGTTTTCAAAGATGCACAATCATACATGTGGGGTCTTCAATGTGGCCCACCTGGGGCCATATAATGGCCACCATGACAAAGCGAAGCTGAGCTGATTTCCTCCTCCTCTAGTATACTTTGTAAGGTGCTCCGATGTCCTCATCAAACCCCTTCTCCTTCTCTCCCTCACATTTACTAGCATTAATTAACATTAACTAATGATTAATTAATTTCTACT
Source organism: Magnolia changhungtana (assembly GCA_030180095.1). Classification (NCBI taxonomy): domain Eukaryota; kingdom Viridiplantae; phylum Streptophyta; class Magnoliopsida; order Magnoliales; family Magnoliaceae; genus Magnolia; species Magnolia changhungtana. The sequence goes on from JASAUF010000489.1 coordinate 817,667, forward strand.
CCCTAAGCCGGTTGGACCTGAGGTATAGTCCAAGGTATAGTCCAACTAGTTGGACTTGAAAGTGCCTATATATACAGAGAGAGAGAGAGAGAGAGAGAGAGAGAGAGAGAGAGAGAGAGAGAGAGAGAGAGAGAGAGAGAGTCAATTAGCAGAAATCCAACATATCCTCATCAGCATCAGTATAGCCTTGTCCCAACCACTCGGGGTCAACTTTCTGAATCGTGTTTAAACAGGAATTCTCCTGATTGCTTGGCAAAGCTTGACAACAGGCTGCCACCTGACCATGTTGTGCTGTAACAGCCGTAATGGAGCCGTAAAGGCAACAACCATTACACGGTATGGGGTCATAAAGGTCGTAACAACCATTACAAAAAAAAAAGAGACCAGTAACGGCCATTACAACTCCCGTAACAGCCCGTTATGTGCCATTACGCTACCGGCCCCGTAACAGTCCATTATGGGGCCGAAACAAGTTTTTTCGGATTTTTTTTTTTTTTTTCAATAAAAAAGAGACCGTAACGGTTGTTACAGCCTGTATCGTAAAGGTAACGGTGGTAGCCGTTACAACCACCATTACCGTTACAGAATACCTTGCACCTGACATCAACTTTCCCCCTGCTGGGGCTGGGATCCATCTGGTAGACTTGAAACAAGTCCAACATATGGTTTTCAAAAAAATAAAAATCTCTCCCACGCAAACCTAAACATAGAGTTCTATTCACTTGCCAGCGACAACATCTACAAATGAACTTATGTGCGGTCATAAAAGTTTGTTTAGCTCGAGTTACTTCAGCAAGCCAACCCATGTGTTCAAAAGCATAAGAAAATAGGGCAAAGATTTAATCAATTTTAGAGAGGTACTTGAAATACGTAATAAAGCTTATCTAGTAATGAGGACAAGCAACAGTACAGGGCCAAAGAAATTACCAAGTTCTTGCTTAAGATAGCCTGATCAGCATTTGACATCAAAGCCTGTAAATAAAAGAGTTTTCAGGAGCATCTCAGTACATTACTCCAACCGAAATTGTGATCATAATCCAGCAAACCATATGGGGAATCCAATAATCTCTCTTTTTTATTTTTATTATGGATGAGATTAACAGAGGTAAATAAATTCAGAACCAGTATAAGAGATAAGCACTACCTCTTTCATGTGATCTCCTTCCACTTGATCGACACAATTCAACAAGTTCTCCAAAGTACCTAGCAGTACACAAACCATTAGCAGAAGTAACATACAACTTTTATCTGATGAAATGCATGAAAACCCACTCCTCCCAAAAAAAATAATCTAAAAAGTGATAAAGGAGAGAAGCAATTCCTAGTCCCCAGGAAGAACAGATGCTGGTAGAAATGAGGTGAACAAACTAAAATGATCCAAATACTAACCAGGGGATCTCAGACACATTCTAATACTGAACAAAATATGCTTTGCCCTTACCAATCAGTCAGCATCTAATAATATCGTGCACAGATCACAGAAAATAATAAAAGAGGGCCCAAAATAGGAAGCAGAAGCAGCAGCAATACTAACACCAGCAAAACCACCATCACCACCACCACCAACAACAACAATGATGATAATAACAATAATATACTCTTCTTTTTTTTTTTTTTCCACTGGATGTCTCTGAAGAGAGACTAATGATAACAATATACTTTTCTAATATTATAAAAGATGTATTTTATATATATATATATATATATATATATATATATATATATATATATATATATATATATATATATATAGTCCTAATTATCCCTGGAAGTCACCATCTCATTCTCCTCATCTTCGATATTCCCCTCATCAAATGTTCAGCAGTACAGCTGCCATTCTCCCCAAGAAAAGGCAATCTGAGAAACTCGAGAACAGAGTCCCGTATCTGACACCACTCAGCAGAAAGCAATCAGCGAAGAAACTTGTATCCAGCTTATTGTCAATACATATCTAATAACAAATGATTGGCTTGTACACTTAATAAATAGTAGAGGGAGGAAGGGAGGGAGGGAGGGCAAAGAAGAATCTGCTTAGCTCAATCTTCTACGAAGGGTAACATTCTTTCTGAAGAATCTCACAATTTCCAGGTGCTTTAGGTAATGAAATAGCTTATTTTCAGAATTTTGGTTGTCCCTCCACAGTTTCATATTGCATCTAAACTGAAGTCCACGTGCACAATTGGAAATGACCTCGATTGAATAGTGGTCTTGCAGACTTGAGGTTGTTGGTCCAATCCAGATCTAACGAATAAAGATTTTTTTTTTTTTTAAAGCATCCAACCTACAAACCCCATTACTAACATAACTGATATTAATTAATCTTCATTTTAATTTCTCAAGTCTCAAGAACAGAAACAACCTACCATAAATAGAGGAGTTTAACACGTATCAGAAGTCTAACCATTTTCATTGGTTTTCCAAGTTCGCCAGCCAGGCATAACTGCCAGATGAGACTTAAAAATCATGCTGATCCAACCTACTACTGGTTTTTATCTTTATTCTTACTACATGCAGCCATGTAGATATGATGTAGGATGAATGAAACTAACCTAAGATGCAAGATGTGAAATGAAATATATACCAATTTCAGCATTCAACATGTAAAATCAAACACATCCACATAATAAATTCAGAAATTCATATTTGCAACGCAAAGGGCATAGGCTATCTCATACGCAGTGCATGAAAATATAAAATATTACGAAAGCAGCCCATTTGGAATTTGGGACTTCAAATCTAGAGTGGGCAGTGCAATAACTACGTGAGAAAACAATGACACCAATAAAATCAGGTTTGGGGAATGAGTTTATTTTAAAAAATCAGATTTTCATTAGGGTTTTGGGGTTTAGGGATTGAGATTTGGGGGTTTTTTATGAGGACATCATGGACGCGCTCCCTTTATGCACGTATTCGAGGAGGAGGCGGGCCCCACTTTCGATTTGGATCAACGACGACATCTTTGGAGGGCCTCGTAATTAGGGGGCTGCATTATGGAGCATTGGAGTGGACCCGATCATCACATAAATTCTGTCATCGGATCTCATGATCGTGGCCCACTACTTTAGATGATCTAGGATTTTGAGTTTTGACTATTTTTGTTATTAGAAACTTGATGAACATATTTGATTGCTTAGATTAGTATTTATTTGCTTTAACTTTGGTATTAGTGTGCGCACATGGTGCAAGGGTAATTTTGTCTTTTTTGGGTTTAGGGTTTTCTTATAAATATAGCAATCCCATGTAGGTATTGCAATGATGTTTTATGAATAAAAATTCATACGTTTCTTCCTCTCTCTCTTTGGGTTGTAGAATCAAATTGAGTGTGAAGCCCTCCCTTCCTAGAAGGGCTAACTACTGTGGTGCGAAGCCACATATGCTCCAAATTATCTCCACCTTCTTATGCACAACATTCATCACCCTCTACACCCCTTCCACCTTTAGATTCACCCACTTTCGTATCCAAGTTTTCTCCTACAGCAGTGCACAAACAAATTTTCAGATTCTGGCCCATTTGAGGGGCTGAAACTTCGGCGGAGTACTACGCATACACCTTGCGATGGATCGATGTGAAACTTGGTATGGAGGCAACCCATTCCTGGCCGATCCCAGCCTAGAAGTTGGTTTCCGACTTTGTGGGCCCCACACACGTGCGGACAACCTGTCGCGCAGGTGTGTCCAAGCCCATCTGCAGTCCGGCGCGCGTAGCTCCTCCCAGGTTTTCTTTTTCCTATATTTCCTTCTCTTTCGACTAAGAAAACCCCTTAATCCCAATCCTTAACCCTAAAGAGTCCCAAATCTCAATTATCCCCAATTTTCAAACCCTAGATTTTCCCCCAAATTGAAACTTAGCGAATCTCCTGAGTTGGGAACAATCCTTTGCAAAAATAGATGATTCTTACACTCCTTTGGGCTTGTTTGGCTTATAATTTTATTTGATCTAACCCTAAAGTTGTGTAGGCTTGGACCCCCATAGATTCGCCTTTTTGAATGTTTGATAGTATGTAGGATGTGAAAATTTGTGATTGTTTAATATTGGTATAATCACAAGCTTGATCTCTTGCACTCCATATTTAATTTCATATCCTGCATCAAATTTGGTATCAAAGCCTGGTTTGTCATAGGGGAATACATTGCATGATTGGTGGTTAGTTCATATTTTTTTACTATGCACCACACCCATTCATTTAGGGCTGTTCAGAGATCCATAATTCATGATATAGGCTGCTGAAATTTCTATTATCAGAAAGTTAGCAATTCACATTGCTGAATTTTCTGTTGTCCATTTATTTTGACAACTATATTGCTGGATTTTTGTAGAGTTGCGTAATTTCGTTCATATAGCGTCCTATAGGTTCATCTAATGTCATTAGGGTGCATATAATGGAGTCTAGGCGCATATAGTTACATCTTAGGATCCCTTGAGTTGTATAATGCATGCCCACACATACTAGATGCGGCTTTGGTCTGCACCCCATCATGAACACCGAGCAACTTATTGAGTCTCTCAAGAGAATAACCCAAAAGTTGGACGCCATGGATGTAAACATCAAAACATCTTCGCAACAGGTTAATAATTGTTTGGACCAATTGGATGCACGCATCCATCAAGTTCAAACCTCCACCCAAGCAAACACTGCCATTGGTGAAAATAACCAATCTCAGACAGGTGGTCAGGAGGATAGACAAGGGAATGGGAGTGGCCAAGGAAATGGTCGTGGGCGCGCACCCGTGCACCCACCCCGTGAGGGGCATTGTGATCATTATGACCAAGATGCGTAACTCCTCAAGGGAGTTTAGGGTAGAGGCCCCTACGTTTAATGACCACTTGGATCCTAAAGCTTTTTTAGATTGGTTGGCGGATATGGACCACTATTTTGAGTGGTACAACGTGTCGGATGCTCGCCGAGTCCGATTTACTAAGATGAAGCTTGTGGGCCAAGCAAAGAGGTTTTGGACTACTGTGGAACGAAAGAAAGAAAGGTTGAGGGAACCCTCAATAGTCCATTATGGAGAAATGAAAGAAATTCTAAAGGAGAAGTACCTCCCTTTCTCTTATTACTTGAAGGCTGGTTGAAGATTGGCAGTTTCTTCGACAGGGTTCCATTAGTGTAGCTGAATACATTGAGAAGTTCGAAAAGTACTTGACCCGGTGTGAGGTTGAAGAAGATCCCGTGCTCTCTTGCTCGATTTAAGACGGGCCTTCGTTCTGACATTTGGAGAGAGTTGCTCACCAAAGACAGAGACACTCTTGAACAAATGTATCGAGTGGTTTTAGAGGTCGAGCAATACCTCAAGGTACCTGTGGGAAGGCAGTTTGAGTTTCGTGATTCTGGCGGTAAGGCCAACCCTTCTGGGGTTAAGCTTGACACTGGATATCAATATAAGCCTTCCAATAGTTCTCAGTCTAGGCCTAAGGATGATAAGGGTAAAGGTGATGCGACTAGGTGTTTTAGATGTCAGGGATTTGATCACTTTGCCCACTAGTGTGGCACAAAAGAGGGCACCAAGGTGTTTTTTTATTGATGGGCAACTAAAAGTAGTGCCCCCAGAAAGTGGCAATGAGGAGGAAGAATACGAGCCAGCGGAGATCCCTAGTGATGAGGAAGAGGGAACGCAAGAGACTGCGTCACTTACAGTCGTTCGTTGCGCCTTTGCACAAGCAAAGAATACCGACGATTGGCGCCACAACACGATCTTCTATACCTACACAAAATGTGGTGATAAAAATTGCAAGATGATCGTGGATAGTGTTAGTTATGCCAATGTGGCATCAATTGCCATTATGAGTTGTTTGGGCTTGAAGCTTGAAGACCATCCTCAACCCTATAGAGTGTCTTGGGTTGATGAGACTTCCATTCCAGTCTCACACCGTTGTCTTGTTGCGATTTAGTTTGGATCATATAAAGACACTTTGGTGTGATGTTGTTCCCATGGATGTTGGCCACATCATTTTGGGTAGGCCCTGGCTTTATGACAAGGATGTCATCATATTTGGTTGTTCGAATGTGTGTACATTCTGGTTTGAGGGCAAGAAAGTCAAGCTAAATCCTCTCCCACCAAAGAACACAACTGAAAAGGAGTCCACCCCAAAGAGTGGTGCGAGTGGTTCGAAGGAAGTGAATGAATCGAGGTCCAACTCTAAGCCTCTCCATATTCTAAATGCCAAAAACTTTGAGCGAGAGTCTGAGTCAGATTCGATGGTGTACACCCTTGTGGCTAGGGAGAGTGCACCGGAGGCTAGTGTAGAGTTACCCACTGAGGCCATTCCGGTAGTGGATGAGTTTCGTGATGTCTTTCTTGATGATCTACCAGATGAGCTTCCGCCTATGAGGGATATAAAGCACGCCATTGATTTAGTCCCTAGGGCCTCTATCAAACCTCCCTCATTACAGAATGAACCCAAAGGAGCATACAGAGTTGAAGAGGCAGGTTGATGAGCTCCTAGAAAAGGGTTTTATTCGAGAGAGCATGAGCCCGTGTGCCGTGCCTGCCCTCATTACACCTAAGAAGGATGGCACATGGAGGATGTGTGTTGATAGTAGGGTCATCAACAAAATCACAATCAAGTATAGGTTTCCCATAACGCGTCTTGATGACATGTTGCACATGATGGCCAACGCTACTATCTTCTTGAAAATTGACCTCAAAAGTGGTTATCACCAAATCCATATACGCCATGACGACGAGTGGAAGACGGCCTTCAAGACAAGCGGTGGGCTATACGAGTGGCTAGTCATGCCTTTTGGGTTGACTAATGCCCCGAGTACCTTCATGCGTGTGATGACCCAGGTATTAAGGCCCTTCATTGGGAAGTTCCTAGTCGTCTACTTTGATGATATGCTGATTTATAGCATGACCAAGGAACAATACCTCAACCATTTGAGGCCGGTTTGTGGGATCCTTAGAGTCGAAAAATTGTATGCCAACCTAAAGAAGTGTGCGTTTATGTCTAGCAGTGTTATCTTCTTAGGGATCCTTACTCTTGCTCGCGTGGTAGACTCTCGGGAGTTTCAACACTCGGTCAAGGGTTCGAGTATCCATAGGTGGTGAAAACCCACAACTGCGTGAGTGTGTGTGCGTGGGTTAAAAAATAAAAATAAAATAAAATAAAATAAAAAGTGTTATCTTCTTAGGTTTTGTTGTGTCATCTGAGGGTGTGTTGGTGGATCCCGAGAAGGTCAAGGCCATTATCAATTGGCCTGAACCGCGTAGTATTCACGAGGTGCGCAACTTTCACGGCTTGGCCACCTTCAATATACGGTTCATTCGAGGCTTCAGTTCCATATGGCTCTCGTCATGGATTGCATAAAAAAGGGAGAGTTTCAATGGACAAAGGCAGCCTCGAAGGCCTTTAAAGAGATAAAGGCCAAGATGAGCGAGGCTCCAGTCACACTACTTCCGGATTTTTTGAAAGTTTTGAGGTCGCATGCGATGCGTCAGGAGTTAGCACAGGAGTACTTAGTCAGGAAGGGCACCTTGTCGCCTTTTTCAGTGAGAAACTGAATGAGGCGAAGTAAAAATACTCCACCTATGACAGAATTCTATAGGGTAGTGCAGCCGTTACGCCACTGGCATCATTATCTATTGCCATAAGAATTCATCTTGTTCTCAGATCATGAGGCCTTGAGATATTTGAACTCTTAGAAGAAATTAACCCTAGGTACACCAAGTGGGTCCAATTCCTTCAAGAGTACACTTTTGTGCTAAAGCACAAGGTCGATGTAGAGAATAAGTCTGCCGACGCGTTAAATTGTCGAGTCACGTTACTCGATTCCATGAGTGTCGAAGTCACAAGGCTCGAGCGTGTCAGAGAGGATTATTCTGAGTGCTTAGATTTTGGAGTTGTGTACGCATCGTTGTTAGATAGTTCGTCAGGAGCTAGCAGTGAGTATTTGATATTGGATGGATATTTGTTTAGGAGCGACCGTTTGTACATACCTTGCACCTCCCTCCGCGATTTTCTTGTCTGAGAGTTACATTCAAGAGGGGTCGCGGGTCATTTTGGTCGAGACAAGACCATTGCCCTAGTGGAGGATAGATTCTATTGGCCAAGCCTCAAGCGAGACATGACCAAAATTATAGGGCAGTGTCGTACTTGTCAACTGAAAAAGCAGAATACGGGGCTATACACACCTTTGCCAATTCCATTCGCCCATTGGCAGGACATCAGTATGGACTTCGCGCTTGGGCTCCCGAAAACCATTCGAAAACACGATTCCATATTTGTTGCTGTGGACCTTTTTTTAAAATGGCCCACTTCATCCCTTATTCGAAGACTTTTGACGCATCCCATGTTGCCAAATTGTTCTTCAGTGAGGTTGTCAAACTTCATGGGTTACCCAAAACCATAGTGTCTGACAGTGACGTGTGGTTCATGAGTTATTTTTAGAAGACACTATGGCATATGATGAGTATTAGGCTTCAATTTTCTTCTGCCTATCACCCTCAAACTGATGGTCAAGCTAAGGTGGTCAATAGAAGCCTAGAAAATTTGCTCAAGTGTTTAGTGGGGGAGCACACTAGGGTACGGGATACTGCACTACCTATCGCCGAGTTTCATTTAATAGTTCCGTCAATAGATCCACAGGTTTAAGTCCTTCTGAAGTCGTTATTGGTTATAAACCTAGAAAGCCTACGGATCTTGTCCCTATGTCCGTCCCATAAGCCATCAAAGTTCCTTTGCACATCGTATTCATTCATTGCATCAAGAAATCAGGCGAAAGATCAATATTAGTAATGAACAATGCAAATTTTCTGCAGACCAACATAAACGATTCAAGGAATTCAATGTAGGGGACTCTGTGATGGTCCGCATCAGGCCAAAGCGGTATCCTCAGGGAGCCGTTCGGAAATTACACGCGCGTAGCGCTGGACTATTCAAAATTATAAAACGAAACGATCCCAATGCGTATGTGGTAGATCTTCCACATTCCATGGGAATTAGTTCCACATTCAATGTGGATGATCTACTTGCATTTCAGGGGACCACTGATACATTGTCCAGCCTTTCACCTAACCATCCCAATTCCCCAAACCTTTCCCTTGACCCATGGCCTCTTCTCGACCCATCTTCTCAGCCCCTACCTCCTATACTTACCCTGCCCACATCCAGAGAGGAGATAAAGGATATTCTAGACCATCAAATGGTATCGACGCTGGACGGCGGTTTTCAAAAGTTCTTTGTTAAGTGGAAGTCACGCCCAACTTCAGACAGTACGTGGCTCACTTAGGAGGAGCTTCAGAGACTTGATGCAGACATCTTGGAGCGGTTCAAGAGCTTTGTTTTGCTAGCGACGAAACCTTTGCAGCCGGGGAGAGTTGATGGGGACATCATACACACGCCCCCTCTACGCACGAATTCGAGGAGGTGGGCCCCACTTTCGATTTGAATCGACGACGACATCTTTGGAGTGCCTCATAATTAGGAGGCTGCATTATGGAGCATTGGAGTGGACCCGATCATCACATAAATTTTACCATTGGATCTCATGATCGTGGCCCACTACTTTAGATGATCTAGTATTTTGAGTTTTGACTATTTTTGTTATTAGAAACTTCATGAACGGCTTTGATTATTTAGATTAGTATTTATTTGCCTTAACTTTGGCATTAGTGTGAGCACATGGCGCAAGGGTAATTTTGTCTTTTTTGGATTTAGGGTTTTCTTATAAATATAGCAATCCCATGTAGGCATTGCAATGATGTTTTATGAATAAAAATTCATGCGTTTCTTCCTCTCTCTCTCTCTCTCTCTCGCTCTCTCTCTTTGGGTTGAAGAATCGAATTGGGTGCGAAGCCCTCCCTTCCTTGAAGGGCTAACTACCGTGGTGCGAAGCCACATCCGCTCCAAATCATCTCCACCTTCTTACGCACCGCATCCATCACCCTCTACACCCCTTCCACCTTCAGATTCACCCACTTTCGTATCCAAGTTTTCTCCTACAGCAGTGCACAAATAGATCTTCAGATTTTGGCCCATTTGAGGGGCCGAAACTTCGGCAGAGTACTACGCACACACCTTGTGACGGATCAACGTGAAACTTGGTATGAAGGCAGACCATCCCTGGCCGATCCGAGCCTAAAAGTTGGTTTCCGACTTTCTAGGCCCCACACACGTGCGGACGACCTGTCACGCACGTGCGTCTAGGCCCATCTGCGGTCCAGTGCACGTGGCTCATCCCAGGTTCTCTTTTTCCTCTATTTCCTTCTCTTTTGACTAAAATAATCCAAATCCCTAACCCTAAAGAGTCTCAAATCTCAATTATCCCCAATTTTCAAACCCTAGATTTTCCCCCAAATTGAAACTTAGTGAATCTCCTGAGTTGGGAACAATCTGCCTTACAGCTTACAATTTTATTTGATCCAGAACAATGGACCCCATAGATCTCCTTTTTGAAACAATATTGGTATAAAAAGCTTATGACTCCATATTTAATTTCATATCCGCATCCCAATGAAGGAATTGTACCAAAAGGGGAACCACACGTGGCAGCCTGTATGGACACGCATGCGTTGGTGCGTGCACATGTGGATGGGTAGGGGGAGAGAAAAACGAGATTGATTGGGTTGGGTTTTGATGGGTTTAAAGGAGTTGTATGGAAAAGAGAAAAAAAGTGAAAAATTGTGTACCTTGTTGTAGAAGAGAAAGCGGAAGAAAAACACCTTGGAGGAATCCACCACCAAGTAAGCTTCTACCCTTCCATAATTTGATTGGAAGGGAGGGTTTTCTCACAAACCATAAAAGAAGAGGAAGAACACCTTTTTAACATAAGGAAAACCTTCTTCTTCTTCTTTTTTGTTTTTTCTTTTTCTCAACCTATGCCTCTCACTTAAGTGACATAGCCCATCATTCAAAATAAGCAAATTAAAATACTTAACCATCAATCTTATCCGTCAAATAAATCCTATAAATATCAAAAGACATTAATTAAATAATATCAAAGTCCAAGGAGCTCAAATCTAGAAGATTTGGTGGCCCGATGGTCTGATTGACAAGATCCAATGGTTGGATCAACACGAAAAAATTCTTATGACTAAATTGTCTCCTAAGCATCCCACATGCATCATTCCTAAGTGGGGTCTTCCTAATGCATGTCCAATCCATGTGGGTTTTTCAAAGTGACCCGGCAAGGCCCATCTGGAACTCATCTCCCATCCACAGAGAGTTGCACTGATGTGGGTGGTCGCCTCCGTCTCTAGTACACCCAAGCAGGTCATCTGATGTCCCCGTTAACTCTCCTTGGCAGAGAAGAATAGGCCGCTAGTGAAATAAAAGCAGTAGCAACGCTCAAGAAGTTCGAGATCAACGCATTTGAACTCTGCCTCTGTAATCCAGGTGTTGTCAGACTCTGGCCTGTTCTTCCACTTCACAAGGTTGATGGGGACATCACACGCTCACGCACACGCACGCCGCCCCCCCTACGCACGTACACAAGGAGGGGGGCCCCACCGTCGATCTGGATCGATGACGACGTCCAGAGAGGGCCTCCTAGTTAGAAGAAAGAATTTTGGTTCGTTGGAGTGGGCCCGATAGTCGAGTAAAGCCCATCATGGAATCTCATGATCGTGGCCCACTAGTCTGATTAATCTCATATTTTAGGTTTCGCTTATTAATGTTATTTAGAATATCATGGACGGTTTAAATTTCTTTGATTAGTTTTTATTTTTGTTTACTTCATCGCCAAGTAATAGGTTAACATGGCGCAAGTTTTGAGGTATAGGGTTTTCTTTTAAATAGGCACCCCTTGTAGTTTTTTGATTCATTAAAGTTTAATATAAAAAATCATGCGTTTTTTCTACTCCTCTGAGTTCCTGAGTTGTGGAAAATCCAATTGGGTGCAAAGCCCAAAGCCACATCTATCCCGATCCGCCCCTATTTTCTATCATCCATACTTCTCACCTTCTACACCCATCCTAGCTTCGAATCCGTCAGCTTTTGTAGCAGTTCTTCTCCCTACAGCCAATTTTCAGAATTTGGCCTTACAGGAGGGCTGAAACTTCTGCAGAGTACCACGCACAGACCGCGCATCCGATTGATACGAAACTCGGGAGTTTTGAAGCCCTCCCTTGGCCGACCAGAGCCGAGGAGGCGCTTTCCGCACTCGGTGCCCCCTGTGCAGGTGCGACAGGCCTGGCTCGATGTCCGCGCGCGGGGACTATCTCCAGGTTCAGCTTTCCTACCTATTTTACTCCCCTCATACCTATTTTCCCTAACCCTAACCCTGGATTGCATTACTTTCAATTTCTTTGCCCCTTTTCTAATCCTAGGGTTCTCTAAACTGAAATTGGTGAATCCCTTGGATTAGGGAGTGGTTGCCGTGCATGTGTGGATGAGTTTTACTTCCCTTTGATTACTGTTTGGCTCATAATTTTTATTGATCCAGCCCTAACATGTGTAGGCCTGGACCCGCACAGATTCCCCTCGCTTGAATGTTTGAACTTTTGTGTGGGATGTGGAAATTTTATGTGAATGTTTCTGAATTAGTTTGATCTAAAGCCTAAGATCTTGCATATCATAGTTAATTTTCATGTCATGTATCAGAGGTGTTTCTGATATCCTCCATGGCGGGTAAAGACTGCTTGGTGGTTAGAACATCCTTGATCTCTTCCTTTCGTTCAGGTAGTGATGGAAGAGAAGGCAATGGGTGGGAAGTAGGGTCTAGCAAAGGCCATGGGTTGTGGTCGGGGTCAGAGACACCTTCATCTAGGGTAGGAGAAAGGTCTGCAGGAGGGCTAGAAGATGGTTTGGGTCTGTCACAAGGCACAAGGTCCTCCACGTTGAATGTTGCGCAAATGCCTATGTCAGATGAAAGATCCACCACATACGTATTAGGGCCCACTCTTGTCAAAATTTTATAAGGACCTGCACCGCGGGCATGCAATTTCCTCACGGTTCCATATGGGAATCGTTTCGACCTAGTGTGGACCATGATGTAGTCACCCACTTAAAACTCCTTAAACCTACGATGTGAATCTACTGAGATTTTATAATGTTGATTACTAGCATTAATGCGTCTCTTGATCTTGTTATGCAAGTCATGAATATGCCGTGCAAATGCTTTTGCAAACTTTGATGGCCTATGTGAGATGGACATGGGTATGAGATCTATAGGCGTCTAGGCTTGTACCCAAATACTATCTCAACTGGACTCATTCCTCTGGACCTATTGAACGAATTGTTGTATGCAAACTCGACTACAGGCAAAACCGCGTCCCAGGTCCTAATATGGTCTCCCATCATACATCGTAGCAGATTCCCTAAGCTTCGATTGACAACTTCCGCCTGACCATCGGTTTGAAGATGGTACGCCAAAGAGAATTGCAGCTTAGTTCCCATCATGTGTAGGGGTGTACACCGAGTTGAACTGGCCTCAGCTTGACTCAACTCGGCCACTAGCTAACCCCAACTCGAACTTGGCTTGGCTCGGTCCTCGAGCCTGACTGGCCAGCTCGGCTCGGTTTGGTTAGCAGCTCGGGCCGGTTCGAGCCAAAATCAGGACTCTGCGGCATTTTCACAAACACATGCAGTGCACTTTCAATTTCTCACTGTATGTAAAACAACAACAGCTGTTTACAAGTATTTCATCAAAAACCTTATAGGCAACATCAAAATCAAGGAAAAATGGTATTTGTTTCATATACGTACCTTCCTTGCCACTAGCCGAGACTTCATTGAGTCATTTAATCAAACACTTGGTGAGCAACATCAATATAAAAGTAACCGAGTCACCGAACTAGTTTGATCCGAGTCGAGTTGAGCTCGGGCAAGCTTGAACTCCGTTTGAAATTTTTTCGAGCTCAAAAAATCAACTCGACTCAGCTCGAACTCAACTTCGAACCGAGTCGAATCGAGCTTTTTCGAGTCGAGTCGAGCGAGCTCACCGAGCTAACTCGGTTCATGTACACCCCTAATCACGTGCCATAGAGTTTTACAAAAATAACTCATAAACTGCACATCTCGATCTGACACAATGGTCTTCGGCAAACCATGTAGACGACTACCTCCCCAAAGAATATCTTAGCTAGAGGTGGGCACCGGACGACTCAATCCAGCTAGCTCAACTCGTCTGACTTGTTTAGATCCGACTCGACCCGAACCGAATGGGTGAGTCGGTCCGAACCGAGTAGGCTTAGCCCAATCTAAATTCAAACCGAGTCGAGTTCAAGTTACCCAGTAACTCGACCCGACCCGACCCAAAACTCGATCCAGTAAGACTCGACTCGATCCGAAACCCGACTTGACCGACTCTCTAACCCTACTCCCTGCACCCTACCCCGACCGGATCCCAAACTCTCTCCCTCCCTCTTCCAAGCCCGGCAACCCACCACCATCACCCTCCCCTCTCCTCTCCCTCCCTCTCCTTCCACTCCTTTCTCCTCATCCCCTCCTCCTCTTCCAAGCCCGACAACCACCCACCACCATCACCCTCCTCCTCCTCCTCTCTCTCCTCTCCACTCCCTCTCTCCCTCGTCTCTCAATCTAACTCGGTGCCAACTCGACCCGACTCGGTTCTTCTGATCGAATCGGACTCGATCCGGATCAATCCAGGCCAGACCGAACTCGAATTGAGTCAGGCATGTTGGACTCGGTATCGAGTTGGTTGAGTTCGGGTCAGGCCTATTTCAAAACTGGATCGAGTCGAGTCAACCCTAACTCAGATCCGACTCGACTAGATGCCCAGCTCTAATCTTAGCCACGTTAGTGGCATCAGACGTTTTAGAACATGGGAGAAAGTGAGCCATTTTTTTTAAATGATCCAAAACTATAAAAATGGAATCGTACTTTTTAATCGTCTTGGAGAGCCCAAGCACAAAATCCATGCTAATATCAACCCATGGGACGTGGGGGTCTGGCAACGGAGTATATAAATTAGAGTTCTGCTTCCTCTACTTTTTTAGTTGACAAGTCGTACATTGTCCTATAATGTTAGCCATATCTGGCATAAGACTTGGCCAATAAAAACGCTCCTCTACAAGGGCAATAGTCTTGTCATGCTCAAAATAACCAACTATCCCTCCAGCATGAAGCTCCCAGACAAGAAAGTCACGGAGGGATGAGCGGAGTATACACAATCTATCACCTCTAAACAAAAACTTACTGAATAGGACAAACTCACTACTACCCCTATACCGACCATTTAACAACGATGCGTATAACTCTTAAAATCTGGGCAACTAGAATAATCTTCCTTTAATCGTTCAAACCCAGTAACTTCTACATTCATGGATTGGAGTAGCGCAACCATATGACTCAACGCATCAGCAGGTTTATTCCCAACCCTAGCCTTGTGCTTTAACACAAAAGTATACTCCTGAAGAAATTGGACCCACTTGGCATGCCTTGGGTTCAACTTCTTTCGCGAGTTGAGATAGCACAAAGCCTCATGGTAAGAGAATAAGGCGAACTCTTGCAGTAATTGGTGTTTTAAATATCAACGATATCAGCAGATATATCCCACGATATATCTTGTATCCCACTTGTGCGATACAAAACACACAATTAGTGCTGATATATCCCACCTATTCAATCTAGTGAGCATTTTCAAATTTCAATCCATGTTTTTGTTGTAAATCACATTAAACCAGTGTCAAATGGTTACAAATCTATGATTCTTCATGTTTTCCATGAAAAATTATGGATTTGGAACATCAATTTCGAGATTTGGGGGAGATGGGTCAAGTTACGGAAAATTGAGAAGAACAAAAAAACAAAATTTCTCAATTTCTCACAAATCAATTGCAATCTTTGTATCCAAATATAAAATTAAACATGAATGTAACCTGATCTAGTGATTCTTCTTTTGCTTTTGAATGTATTGCTTCTGTTTCCATACAAGTCTTCTTACGTTTATAAATTATATGAATAGACTTTAAACATACTTCCATCAGTTCAGTTGGAAAGCACATATATTAGGACCCCATACAAAGGAAACCCCTATTATGTGCATTTTTTTTTGTGATGTTTTGATTTCTATGTATTGATGCCTTTTTCAACAATCCCTAAAGTTTCATTAAAACATTTGACCAATTTCCCAATGTTCCCATGTTTCCCAACAACAACAATACATTACGCGATACAATCAATATATCCCATGCGATAACCGAGATTTATCTGTATCCCAAGGGTGCGATACATTACGCGATAACGATATTAAAAACATTGGCAGTAGTAAATAATGTCGCCAATGGCTCAAAGACTACACTACCGCATAGAATTCCTTGTCATGGGTAGAATACTTTTGTTTTGCTCCATTTAGCTTCTCACTAAAGAAAGCGGCAGGATGCCTTTCCTGACTAAGCACTCCACCTATACCTACACCAAAAGCATCACAAGCAACCTAAAAGCCTTGGAAAAATTTAGAAGTCGCATGACAAGAGCTTCAATCATCTTGACTTTGATATCTTTGAACGCCTTAGAGGCTACTTTAGTCCATTGGAACTCCCATTTTTTATGCAATCGGTAATGGGAGCCATGATGGAACTAAACACTCTAATGAACCACCGACAAAAGGTGGCTAAGACATGAAAGCTACGCACCTCGTGAATATTACACGGCTCAGGCCAACTGACTATGGCCTTGACCTCCTCGAGATCTGCAGACATGCCCTCAGATGACACGAAAAAACCTAAGAAAATGACACTACTAGATAAAAACAAATACTTCTGGAGGTTGGCATAACACTTCTCTACCCTAAGGATCCCACACACTTGCCTCAGATGGTGGAGATGTTGTTCCTTAGTTATACTATAATAAGGATGTCGTTAAAGTACATGACTAGGAACTTCCCCATGAAGGGTCTTAACACCTGGGTCATCACCTGCATAAATGTACTCGGGGCGTTAGTCAACCCAAAAGGCATGACTAGCCACTCGTACAGCATATCACTCATCTTGAAAGCAGTTTTCCATTCATCACCTGGACGCATACGGATTTGGTGATACCCTCTTGTGGTTTTTTTGTAGAAATTTGTGGCATTAACCATCATGTCCAACATATCGTCAAGATGCGGTATAGGAAACCGGTACTTGATGGTAATCTTGTTGATGGCTCTGCTATCCATACACATACGCCACATGCCATCCTTCTTGGGTGTCAAAAGGGCAAGCGTGACACATGGAATCATGTTCTCCTAAAGGAACCCTTTTTAAGAAGCTCATCAACTTGCTTCTTGAGTTCTGCATGCTCTGTGGGGTTCAATATGTAATGAGGAAAGTTTGGAAGAGCCAACCCGAAGACAAGATCAATGGCATGTTGGATGTCCCTCATAGGTGGAAGCTCATCCGGGAGGTCGTCAGGAAAGACATCACTGAACTCCTTTATCACCAAAATCACCTCACTAGGCAACTCTACACAAACTTGGGGGGTAGCTTCTCTAGTCACGAAGGCATACGCCTATGAATCCTCCCTAGTCTCCCTTTCAAATTCTTTTGCATTAATGATGTGAAGAGACTTAGGCTTGGACTTCCTCGAAATTCCGAGATCACCCTTCTTGGTAGTCTCCTTCTTTTCCGGTATGCTCTTGGGTGGAAGAGGACTCAATCTAATTTTCTTGCCCTCAAACATGAATGTACAAATACTCGAGCAACCAAATATTGTAATGTCCAAGTCAAATAACCAGGGTTTGCCCAAGATGATGTGGCCGACATCCATGGGAACCACATCGCACCACAACGAATCCTTATACGACCCAAATTGGATGGGGATACAACATCGCTATAAGACTAGAATGGAGGACTCATCAACCCACGACACTTTGTAGGGCTGAAGGTGAGACTCGGCTTTCAAACCTAGTCGACTCGCAGTGCTGATAGAGACCACGTTGGCACAACTGCCACCGTCCACGATCACTTTACACTTCTTTTCTCCACACTTGGTACAAGTGTAAAAGATCGTGTTCTTATGCCAATAATCATTTTCTTTAGCTTGGGCAAAGGTGCACCTAACTACTGTGAGAGTGTGGGTCTCCTGCTCATCAAACTCCTCATCACTAGCACCAATATCAGGCTCATGTTCCTCTACATCGCAATTGCCCTCGGCATCCTCATCTACCTCATCTATCATAATTCATAAGAGCTTTACCTCTTTCTTTGTTCAGGCATTCCTTTGCGATGTGACCATAACCATTGCAACGGAAACACTACATGTGCTCACTTCCCTTCGAACTAGTGCTAGCTAGACCCTTACCTTTAACATCTCTGTTATAGGTGGGAGCAGCAGTTGGAGCTTTAGTTTGGCTCCCAGGGTTAGATTTGGCTACCTAAGGAGTAACCCTACCACTGGAATCATGAGACCCAAACCGCTTCATGGTCGGTTGCACTAGGTATCGTTCAAGCTCCTCTAGTGTACCAACATTATGAGGGATAAGCTCACGCCTAATCCCAGGGCGCAGGTCCATCCTAAAACGAGACAAAGTCACAGCAGGGGACTCGTCGACATCACATTGCATCATGTACTCCTCGAATCTATTGATGTAATCCGATACAGGCATTGCCCATTGCCTCAAAGACTGCCACTGATCTAAAAGGCGATCATGGTAGGAGAGCGGGACGTTTTTTCTCTAAGAAGTTCTTTCATCTCAACTCATAATGTAATGGGTTCATCTCCACGCCGCTTTGCCTTCTGCTCTGTATTGGTACAAAATAGCTTGACTTGACCCGTCAACTTCATCTCAGCAAACCTCGCTCGACAACAATCTGACATGCCATGCCACTCAAAGAAGCGGTCCATGTTAGCTTACTAGTTAAGGAAATGCTTCGATTCAAGCAACCATCAAAATTGGCAGCATCGACTTTGACGCTCTTCATAACCCGTTCCTCAGGGTCGCAATGATCACGCGACTCTCTACGGGGCGCGTGTGCGTGAGGTCCTACATGACCTACTCCCTTACTAGAGTTCCGATTAAGACCCCTAATAGGTTCTACTGAGACTGGACCTTTTTCAACTAGGTCCTCATCCGCTGGCTCTCCTGCTTGGGACCGGCAGTCTTCCTCGGTGACGGGGGCACCGTGAGAGGTAGCCTTTATCCGCGTGATACGCTACTTGCTAGCAGTCAATTGTGCGTCTTAATGGCCATCAGACAGCGGTTAATCTTTTCGAGAGCCTCAACAATCTAATCCAAGTTCATGGTGGGGAATAAACCAAAACCACGACATGTTCGCGTTTGCATACACTAAACGAACCTAATGAAAGGCAACCTAGCTGTATATGTATTATATGATGAATGCGCTGCAAAATTCAGATTTGATGATGCTCAATCTATTACTATATGATGCACCCATACTTTATGTATGATGACCCTAAGTACCTTAAACCCTACAGACAGTCCTAGAATGATTCTAATAAGGCCAAAACTGAAAATTCAGCAACTGGGCGTATTAAAATCACTAAGGGCCTGTTTGTTAACGCTGAATTTTTGTACTTAATGGGGAATTTGGAAATTTTTCCATGTTTAGTGGTGTTTGTTAACGCGGAAGAAGGAAAGTGCTCCACCATTTTATGTTGAAAATTTTCCATGATGGGAGTGTAGCTTAATGGGGAATCAAGAATGCGCTGTGATTTTATTTATTTTTTTAATCCAAAATTGTCCTTTGCGAGAGAGATTTTCTCCCTTGCGTTATACATATCCCAACTTTTAACGTGGGGCACTTCTCTGAGCCCACCATGATTTATGTGTTAGATCCACACCATCCATCAACTTTTAGCCTTATATCTACCTCTTTTTTTTCTTTTTTTCTTTTTTAAATCTTATGCCCCTAAATGATATGAAAAAGTGGATGGACGTTGTGGATAAAACATATACATTACGATAGGCCCCACAGATCCACTAATAGGGCCGCCCTTCTCCGCTAGCATTGCCTAGATGGCATGCGGATGAAGTGGCTTTCCGTTAAAGCCTTTCCTAGGAGGTTCGGCATTGGGATGTAAGGTGGGGTCAACCGTGATGTTCATGAGAAATCCAGTCCATCAATTTTTCGAGCTTATTTTAGGACATGCTACCAAAAATGAGGATCCAAAACTCAAGTGGGTCATACGAGATGAAAAAGAATCCCCACTGCTTTCTCTCATGTGGCCCACTTGAGTTTTTGATCCACCTAATTTTTGGTGG
Organism: Magnolia changhungtana; assembly: GCA_030180095.1. NCBI lineage: Eukaryota > Viridiplantae > Streptophyta > Magnoliopsida > Magnoliales > Magnoliaceae > Magnolia > Magnolia changhungtana. Next base: position 837,772 of record JASAUF010000489.1, read on the forward strand.
AAAGTCCTAAAATGAGCTCACAAAAAGGATGGACGGGGTGGATTTCCCACAAACATCACGATGGGCCCCACCTTGCATCCCAGTGTGGGAACCTTTGGCAGAAATCTGCTTCTTGGTGAAGCAGTACCCAATCGAATTTGCAGGAAGTTCCTACGGTGGGAACCATTGTGGGGCCCACCATGATGTTTTTGATAAATCCACAACGTCCATCCGTTTTTTGAGCTCATTTTAGGATAAAAGTCCAAAAATAAGCCGGATCTAAGACTCAAGTTATTGCATGTATAACACTATACAACTATATCAGAAAAGAATCCATCTCTGATCCACTCTTCCAACAATACAATGATGAGAACGTTCTTTTGGAGATGAATATCAAATCAGAGAATGATATGCCTGAAGTGGAAGGAGCATTTGAAGACTTTAAACAAACTATTATGTCCAATATGCGAGAAGAAATTGCCGCCACACTTATACATGCAAATCATTGATTTTCTTAATATGTTTTTTTATGAATAATGATATTTTAGTTTTCTATTAAGTATTTTAGTTTATTTGAATTAAATATAATGATTTTATTTTCATTTAATAAAAAATAATTTCTTTATAATGTAAAACATTTCCAAACGGGAGATAGAGGCAAATGTGCAAATTAACATATTTCAGACATTTCAAATGTTTATTATCAAACAAGTTTTTTGACTTCAGATTTCAGATTCAGGCTTTAGATTTCAGATTCAGGCTTCAAATTTCAGATTCAGTCTTTAGACTTCAGATTTAACAAATGGAGCCTCAGTCTGAAAATTCCAGCAATATAGGACTTTTAAAATACTCAAGTAGAAAATTCAGCTAGTTTATGCGATCTATATGCTCTACTATTGGTTTAGGAATTTCATTGAACACCTACCCTACACTAGACCTAGGCTTTGATACCAAATTTGATGTAGGACCAGAGTTCGAGTTATCGTTATCGCTACAAGTTTCGCTAGCCGGAGATAAAGAAATAATATCGTTATCATCGATAATATCGCTGATAAGCGGAAATCAGGAGAAAACATGGAAAAGTGATGAAACTTTTCTGTGAAACTTTAAGACATGCCTAAATATACATTTACATATTTAGGGATAAAAAATTATAAAAAGAATACATGGCATCAAGGTAGGCCCCATGATTAGGGACCCACATTGTTCCATCAATGGTTAAATACTGGCAAAGTGTTTGTGAGTGTGTGAAACGGACAATACACATACATTGAGAAGTTGCACACGTGGCATACAATTAATCAAATTAAACCATCCTATTTATAGTACTCAGTGTAGTTATTTGAGTAGACCCAAACATTATCATATCTTATTATTTCAGTATGAAATTGGTGGACATTTATTGGACGGTTAAAATGAAAAATCTAATGGTTGTCACGTGCACAATTTCGAGTGCCTGTGCTTGAAGGGTTAATTGCAGGTGGAGTATAATAAAACTCCTATTTTAAATTTTTTGGTTACTCTTAGATCCTCTCGGTGGGGCCCACCATGAAGTTTGTGAGAAATCCACTCCGTCCATCCGTTTATCCAAACCATGTTAGGGCCTGAGCCTAAAAACATGCATATCCAAAACTCAAGTGGACCACATGATAGGGAAAAGTGTGCAAGAAAATGCCTACCGTTCAAACTTCCCTGGTCCACCATGATATTTATATCACATTCACACTGTTCGTGGTCCTATTCCTACTGGGATGAATTGAAAATAAAATAAATAGCCCCAGCCTACCGACTCCCAGCCACTTAGTGGTGCAAGGGGAGTAGAGTGGATTATGTGCAGCCCTAGCCTGACGTAAGACAGTACAACACTTATGGTGGGGCCCACCTTGATATATTTATTGTATATCCATCCCGTCCATCTATTTTTAAAAATCAATTTAGGGTATAATCTCAAAAATCAAGCAGATTCAAATCTTAGGTGGACCATTACATAAGAAACACCATTAAAACCTTCTCATGGGTAACAAAAGTTTTGGATCAACCTGATATTTGTTCTTTTCCATTCATAAAGGTTTACGTGGCCTTATCAACAGGTTGGATGACAAATAAATATTACAAAAACAATAATGTGGGCCCGCAAAAGTTTTTAATGGTGGAAGTTCAACCACCACTCTTTCTTAAAATATGGTCCAGCTTAGATTTCGATCTGCTTCATTTTTAGGTTAGTGTCCTATAATGATCTGGAAAAACCTATGGTCGGCATAGATAAAAAATAAATACATCAAGATGGGCCCCGCCGTGAGGGCCGCACCATCATTTGTAAAGCCATAGTTGCACCGAGCTCACTCTCTCAAAAGAGAGCTTTCGTCTGGAAACGGATTGGCTGGTGTACCAAATAGATGGTGTATTGACGTTAGCAAGTTCTGTGGGTCCCATCATGATGTATGTGTTATATCCAAATTGTCCATTCATTTTATGAGCTCGTAATAAGGCTTGAGCCGAAAAATAAGACAGATCTAAAGATCAAGTGGACCACACTGCAAAAAGCAGTGGGGGATTGAACGTATACCATTGAAACCCTTTTGGGGGTCACGGAAGTTTTGGATCAATGTGATATTTGTTTTTCCTCTTAATCCATGTATTTTTAACCTTATGAACAGATTGGATTGAAAATAAACTTTATGGTGGGCCCTACGAATGTTTTAACGATGAAAATCATTACCCACTATTATTTCTGGTGTGGTCCATTTGAGCTTTGGATATGATTTATTTTTTGGCTCATGCTCTAAAATGATCTTGAAAAATGGATGAACGGTATGGATGTAATAAATACATCATTTTGGGGCCCATTTAACTTTGATCTCCTTTGAACCGTTTGTACAACTCGGAGCTTGAGGAGCGTCAACGCCCGTCTTCGCGTGACACATACCCACACAACTACACTGGTGCATACACCAGTCAATCCGCTTCCCTTTCGTCTCATCTTCTCGGGAAAACCTCAAACGATGATTTCAATCGTTCTTTCGTATTAAAAAAAAAAAAATCCCGAATATCTCTCCCGAAATTTCTCTTTTTTTCAAATCCCAACCCAAATCCCCTTCAACCTCTCCGAAATTGGGTTTCTTTCAAATCTATTCTTTTCAAAAAAAAAAAGAAAAAAAGATATTTCTTACCTCTGAAAATCCGGCGCTATCGACCGTGATTGGCCCACCAAATCCATCCGAAAGCCACTCCCGCAGGCAGATTTTGATTAAAAAAAAAAGGTAAGAGATTCTTTTTTCTATATTTATTTTGTTTTTTTGAAATAGTAGGGAGAGTTGTCGCTGGTAACTATTTTTTTCCGATAAAATTGAAAATATCGCCGACATTTTGTTGACATTAGGAAGAGAAACGAATTTTTGGTGTTTCGGTATCGCCGGTCCAGCGACACCGATAATATCGGCAATATTATCGATTTTTCGTCAACAATGGAAACACTGTGTAATACGAATGAAACTAACCTAAGATACAAAATGTGAGATCAAATACGCATCAATTCAGCATTCAACATGTAAAATCAAACACATCCACATAATAAATTCAAATTTTCGGATTTGCAAAGCAAATGGCCTAGGCTATCACATACGCAGTGCATGAAAATATAAAATATTACGAGAGTGGCCCACTTGGAAGTAGGGACTTCCAATCTAGTGTGGGTAGTGCAACAACCATGTGAGAAAACAATGACACCAATAAAATCAGATTTGGGGAATGGGTTTATTTTAAAAATTTTAGATTTTCGTTAGGTTTTGGGGTTTAGGGATTGAGATTATGGGGTTTTGGAATTAGGGATCTAGGGATTAGGTAGGGTTTGGAGGGGAATCAAGGAAGGAAAAGTACTAGAAGGAAACCCACACGTCGCGGCTAGTACGGACGCACGTGCGCGTGCGTGTTCATGTGTGGATGGCTAAGGGGAGATGTAAGGGAAAGAGAATAAGAAAAGTTTTAAAAAATGGTGTACCTTGTTAGAGAGAGAAAGGAGATGGATTGGGTTGGGTTTTGATGGGTTTAGAAGAGTTGTAAGGGAAAGAGAATAAGAAAAGTGAAAAAAATGGTGTACCTTGTTAGAGAAGAGAAAGAGGAAGAAAGACACCTTGGAGGAATCCACCACCAAGCAAGCTTCTACCCTTACACAATTCGATGGGAAGGGAGAGGGGATTCTCACAAACACTAAAAGAAAAGGAAGATCAGGTGACCCATCATCCAAAATAAGCAAACTAAAATACTTATCATCAATTTTAACCGTCAAATAAATCCTAAAAATAACAAAATAAAATATAAATAAAACAACATCAGGATCCAAGGGGCCCAAATCTGGAAGATCAGGTGGCCCGATGGCCTAATCAACAAGATCCAATGATCAGATCGACACACAAAAAAAAAAAAAATCATATGACAAACTGTCTCCTAAGCAGCCCACATGCATCATCCCTAAGTTGGGTCTTCCTTATGCACATCCAATGCACGTGGAGTTTTCAAAGTGGCCCAGTGGGCCCCATCTGGAGCTTGTCTCCCATCCACAAAGAGAGTTGCGCTGATGTGGATGGTCGCCTCTGTCTCTGGTACACCCGAGTAGGTCCTCTGATGTCCCCATCAAAATATTATGCACGCAAAGAAAGACATTCCTCGAGCATGTCGGCTAATAAGGTTACAATGCGGTTTTTGCTATTTCAATGGTTTGCCTTCTGATAAACAACAACTTTGTCACATAAACCAAAAGGAACAAACAAAAATAATCAGGGGGAGGACATTGGCCAATGCATAAAGATAACTAGGCATGGCTTCTTTTGCTTAATTTTGGCAAGATATCTAAACTAAAAATATCAGAAATCTCATTAATGATGCATACTAGTGCCCAAGGGCCTGGATTTTTCTTTGTTGCCCACAATATGGCACTGACCAGGTTACCTTCAACAAAGAGACACCCTGCCACAAGGATTAGTTAGAAATCTTCAAACTTGCCTTGGCTTCAATTGAATCATTGATACTATAAAATTGCGGAAAGAGAGATTGAATAGAGAAGAAGAAAGAGAAAGAAGATGTTGTAGAGAGGAGAATGGACTTAAGTTGGGTGAAAATTATGTTACGTGATTTGGAAATCATGGTGAGTTCTCCTATGAAGCTGTTTTGTGATAACAAGGCAACCATCAGCATTGTACAAATCCAGTTCAGCATGACCGTAACAAGCACATTGAAGTTGACAGACACTTCATCCGTAAGCAAGTTATCTCTCAAGAACTTCACTCACCTTTTGTAATGACTGAGAATCAGCTTGCTGACATTCTCACTAAGGGAGTTGTTAAGACAAAATTAAAATCTATTCTTACCAATCTTGGCATGATAGACGTTTATGCCTAGCTTGAGGCAGAGGGTTGAGATATAGTTTATAAGGGCCTCTTTATAATAAAAGAAATGTGAGGGGCTTATTGTAATTTGGTTGTAAGTTTTTTTAGGCCCTAACTTCTTTTCTCTTTTTCAATCTCATGCGCGCACCCCCCGCCAAACAGGAAAAAAAAACACTTATCTTCTAGTATAATTTCTTTATATACTTCAGTGTTCATTCAAGGCAAAACCATCCATTTTCTTCCTTCAAATTTATAGTAATTGATATGATATTCATGTGACATATTATGGTTTTCAAGAGGAATTGAAGAATTGAATAAATAGCCATACCAAACTTGCTGATCAACTTGAGAGCCTTAACTTCTCCAATACCCTCAACTCCTGCATTTCAGAAACACCCAATTAATATATTTCAAGCACCAAAAGATCATCAAAAGAGTGACATTTACGTTGTGCATAGTTCAAAACAGTTAAATTGTGTTTGAATGACATGAGGTTACGACTTCAAGGGAATTAAAATGAGCACATCCATTCAAAATCAAAAGAACAAAAGGATAATCCAAAACGGAAGTCCAAATCAATCCTTGAATAATTGCATGGAGTGTTTAGGGTCATGCAAGGCACTGACATATATTCTTAGTCACCTCTTGTGCATATCTTCTTAAGAGAATCACTCAAGGTAGATGAGGGAGGGCATAACCCGCCCATGGTATAGACAATTCTGGAGGGATGGCATTACACCTTAGTGGACATCTATGAATGAATATGGACAGACTTGGAAGAGGAACGTCTTGTCTGAGTCAAACTGAATGAGCCAATCATTGAATAAGCTGTGTTTGAAGAGTTTTTAGCCAAGTAGAACAGGTTTCTCATTGAGTCAAATAGACCTAAAATGAGCTTGCAAGGCAGTTCAAGATCAGATGAATTTTCTAAAATGGATGGCATTACAGTGTCCATAGAATCTACCAGGTTACCCGCTTAGAGAGCCTGTGTAATAAACACAACCATGTAGATCTTGACTGATAAGAAGAATAACTCACATTGATCCTCTGTGAAATTTATTTTCTTATAGAAAAATAAATTCCACGAAGGATGCTATAATACAGTAATCGAACTCCACTTGATAATGATGCACCAGCCAGTCCCCATCCCTAGGGCTGTCAATGGTCGGGTCCTATAGTACCCATACCCATGCTAACTAGGTCCGGGTCTTGCTGGATCCAGGTCTTATTCTTGAAGATCCGGATCTAATCACCCTTCAGGTCTTTGGATCTTATGTTTTGAGTCAAATAAGATCATTTACATCGTCAGGCTACCCAATGGAAGGATTATATCGCGCACACATGCCACAATGACACATGCCTTGGTGTGTAAACAGACTCTCTTAAATGCGTGCAGCTTAGAAACACACTTCCTTTGCTAGAATAATCAATATATAAACTATTAATAATAAAACAAACTGGACCTGACCCAGACCCAACTTGACTCAGCCCAACCTGATTTTAACTGGTTCCAAGTCGAAGGACCTCACTTGGACCCAGCTAGAGCCAAATTTTAACTGGGTCCAAGTCGAAGGACCTCACTTGGACCCAGCTAGAGCCAAATTTTAACTGGGTCCAAAAAGGTGAGAGCAAAACCCAACTCCGATTCTTAATGAGTCCAAAAGGTTGCACCTGAATCCGTTAAGATCGGGTCAGGTCCATTGGGTACCTGCAGGTCTGGGCACCCATTGACAGCCCTACCCATCCCAGTAAAAGGAGGGTTGATGTCAGGTTAGCAATAAATCATTGAACTTTGCTAAGTAACAATGACAAAGCTGGCAACAGATACCTGCAACAAGGCTGTAAGGATGATGAAGATGATTATTTATGAAGTAGATTTTAAATTTAGGTAGCTTCCAAAGAAACCCCCAACTCTTTTGAGGAGACTATAGGATCTGTGTTCTCTTCATTTTGATCCATCAAAATCCCTTTTCTTTTCTTCCTTTTTTTTTCTGACAAGTGACATTTATTATTAAAAGCCAAGCAAAACAGAGCTACGTAGGGGCAGAGAGCACCCCAAATGCACATCCTCATAATGAGGAACATTCAGCAAGTCCAACATTTTGAAAGCCATTGAGTGATGCTACCCTTTTTTTAAAAAGCCATTAATGCTATGCATCATGAAAAGAAAAGAAAAGAAAAGAAAAGGAAAACAAAAAACTAAACATTGGATCAAAAACAAAACCTGGGATGTTATCAACTTTGTCACCCATAAGTGCAACCAAATCAACAAATTGAGAAGGTTTCAAAGCCCCATATTTTTTAGCAAAGTCCTCCAGTCCAAATGAAGCCATCCTATGCAAGCAACCCATCAATGACGTTAGCCCCAACTGCACTAGAAATATAAGAATAAAAAATCAGCATACAGAAAGCTAGATTGGACTAAATGTATACTGATATCCTCAACATTTCCAGAACTTATTTTTCAAGGAATTTTAAAGAGCAAAGAGACTTCTAAATATAACATTCCTTTGCAGATATCAAACCACCACTAAAATTTTTTGCAGAATCTTATACTTATGGGAAAGGAGCCTATATTAGACACTTCTTTCTCTGATATTGATCACTCATCCCTGTACACGTGGCGCACAAACATGAGATCCAGATTGTTCATCTGGTTGGCATGCTGTAGATTTGCTGTACCCCAAAAGCCACACCTGCTCAATGATCCTAGCCACCTGATCTGAGGACTTTTGAGCATTACAAATGAACAGTTGGAAAAATTATGATCAATGGTTCACATCAAATGGAAAAAGTCTGATTGGCAGGCTAGAATCACCCTGCCAGTGTATTTTAGGTTTGACCCATCACCCATCCAAGTGGGGTCCATCAGATGAACAGTTCAGATATCATCCATGCATGCCACATGTATGGGGATAAAGGCACTTAATATCTACCGAAAAAGGTCTGACCCCAGTTGCTTTCTCTAAAAAACGCCTTTGCAATGATAGGTAATCCTCGAAAAAGGCATGTCCATCAAAGGAAGAAAATCCTTTAAAAAAAGTGATGCATAAAATGGCCAAATGATCATGATACTAACTGAGGCCCACGTGGATTGATTCGTAGAAGGCGTAACGAAGGAGATAAAATCTGAAAGAAATCTTTGTCAGGAGAAACAACCCGTACCTGTGTCAATGGCATGATACAGTTAAAATTGTAGCATCTAAATGCAAGGAAATGAAATATATCAATTCCCTTTGAATGATCATGTTCTACTGGTAATCGCAATAATACAGGAAGTCAGGTATTGGGGTGCCATCCTGCTCAAATCATATGATATGATTGAAGCAAGTTCAGTATGCTTAGTATGTCCAAATGGAATACCAATTGTGGCTGATCCCACAGTATCCAGTGGTAATATCTTCTGCAACATACATCACGAAAAAGCTTTCCCAGAGCAACCACAGTTACCTCATTAAACTTGAGATGCGAGGGGGAGCCACTTGATTTCCATGATTACTCATTATCATGGGCCAAGTGGTCGCTGCCCTACCTGTGATAAAATTACAGTATGCACTTTTGGCAATACCAACAGCAGTTTTACTAACTAATAAGGTGAATGTTACAGAAGACACAATGAAAAGGAAGAGGAATTCCAAATAGCATTACAATATTGTTGTCAATGAACCATAGATTGCCCATACGATCGCTAGCTCTATTGGTATGTTTCCTTCAATATTAAGAAGCAACATGGCGACATTCAAAAAACAAATACCTTGAACCCAGCAGCAACACTATTTACAGCCAAAGTTCCAATCACATCGTCCGCTTCAACACCTGGAACCTGCTATTAATTGCATATTAGCGACCATGACATCCCACTCTTGACCGATCACATACAACCATGCTATTTACCTCAATTACTTTGATGGACATTGCCTTGATGGATGCTTTCAGATACTGAAGTGCCTGGACAACGGTATCAGGTGTAGGGCTGCGGTTACTCTTGTATGAGGGATACAAATTGTGGCGAAATGTCAGACCTTCACAAGTTTAGGCATTTAAAGTTAGATGGAAAAGTCACAATAACGAAATGACGCCATCACATGACATTCCAACAGCGGAGTGCACGATTTCATGCCTAAAGCGAAAAAATAAGACATAAATGAGCCCATATACAAGAAATTTGTTTAAATTATTACTCAAAACACGATAACGATTGAAATGAAGGATGAAATATGTGATTAGTAAAGAACTAATTCTGGGCATTTAAAAGATGTTTTTTTCTCATCTGTTGTAGTCCAAGGTGGTCCTAAACCCTTTCACGGGAAAGCCCAAAAAAGTAGTTGATTCCTGTATTCCAATGGTACCATATCTTTGTAATCTAAAAGTTGAATCAGACTCTAGGGTCAGACAACATAGGAATGACACAAAAATAGTCCTATGTGGAAGCTTATTGAGCTAGCTCTCCAACAAGCTCAATATCATGGTATTCTGAGATCATTTTATCCAGTTAAGAGAAAAATACAGCCAGGGTACCCATAATTGTGGGAATCTGAGAGATAGGCTGATGACATCACTTTAGGGGGTCTCCCACACATGTAATGGGTCCATAGAGAGACAAAATTACACTAGTCATTTCATTTGGAAGCATGGTTAAAATATTGTCCAATACAAGTCAGTTTCAGTAGAGTTGTATAGGTTTTGGTCGGAACAAGTTCGACTCGCACCCCCAATTCAATAAATATCCCCAACTCAGTCCGTCTCACCCATGACTCCATTCAACTCATCCCATATCAAGACAATTCAAATCAAGTTGGGACTGATTCGAGGTGAGTCATCACTTTGGTGAAAAAGTTGTTTTTTATCACCACCATTAGATATCAACTACTGAACCAACTAGGAATCAATCCTATTATATTTTCAATTTGGTAAGTCATCTACAGTTTTGGCCCTTGTTAGAGTGGAATGGAAGAAAATGATTCACGTAGCTGACCCCAATTAGATGGGATAAGGCTTGGATGATGACGATGATATGACCTGACTGGATCCAGATGAGTCATACCGGTTTCAGAACAGGTGAGTCACACTGCAAACCTATTTGGAAGTATGGCAAAATGGATTTTGGTTTTTGAGTTCTAGAGGTTCCTAATTCAAGATCAAGGAGAGTATTAGATAGAAACCCTAGAAAATTTTTTGCTTTAATACCAATTTAGAGATAATAAAGCACTTGGGAAGAGAGACAGTTAGGGTTGGACGCCCAACCTTCTTCTATCACTAAGTGAATTGCCAAATTACATATATAAAAAAAGGACCAATAAAAAAATTAAAAAAAAAATTAAAAAAGAGTAAAAGAATGAGAGGATAAGAGAGACACGGTCCACTAAGTCACAGTACACACGTCCACACAAATACATGTCTACACTTTAAAAGGAATAGACTTTGGATAACTTATTTTTTGTAGCAAAAGGGGGTAGAGAAAGAGAGTTGAGAGAGGAGAAGGTAGAGAACCAAAGAAGTAGAGGAGTTTTTGGTCTAGGACCATTTGCTAAGAAACAAGAGGTCTTACTTACAGATGTAGGATATTGGTTTTTGGGTAAATTTTCGGGGAACTCAGGGGTAAGAAGAGTTTGAGTGCAAATGTAATCAAGGCGCATTCTTGTAAGACTATAAGGTAGGTTTCTTGGTAATTTTGAATTGTCTTGAGGGTAAAGGTGCATGGGGGGAGCACATATCACTTTCTCAAAAAATGTGAAAATAAAGGGGGAGATTCCTAGGGACACATGACATTTTTCTGTAAGGGGGAAACATGGCACAAATGAGAAAGGGGACCAATAGCACAAAAGACAAAAGGAAACTCATAGCACAAAAAGATAAAAGGGAGACATGGCACAAAAGAGAAGGGGGAACAATTGGCATGGTGGACACATGGCAAAAGGACAAAGGGAGAATCATGGCATGGGTCAAATGGGGACACATGTCAACAAGAGAAAAAGAGACATGACAAAATGAAGAAGGGAGACACATAGCATGGGTCAAAGGGGGTGACATGGCAACATTAATTGCCTAGCATGGCATATTGCACGTGCAGAATACACATGTGAGTGCAGAAAAAGAAACTAAAAAGAGAGACACTTAAAAGAGAAGAAAAAGAGGTCTATGTAGGAAAGCTCGAAGCCAACATCTACTTACCCACTTCTGTAACAATGGTCAAAAGGACCTATGATTATGTATGTATGGGTTTTGAAATTTGACTCATTCTCTTTTAAGAGCTTTTGTGGTTTGCTTTAGTGGGTTGTTAAGCCTAAAATTGTGATGCTAAGAGAGATCAACTAAGTGTGATTCCTACTTCTGGTATGGGCCTATGTTAAGGAGTGGCTCCATAGGTAAAACATATAATTGAGGGTTGGTCAATGCAATGCAAATGAAACATTGACTATTGGTCTTGTGTTATTGGATCCCATGTCTTAATTGCACAATGCGTAAGGGTTAGGGTTGCAACTTAAGTTCCAGTCAACCCGAACCTAACTGAGTAACTGACCCAACCAAGTTCGGGTCAGGTTGTCAAGGTCCTTGGGTTGGGTTCAAGTTGAAAAATGCCAACTCGATTTGAGATCGGGTTGGGTTCGGGTTAAGAAATTTTGGGTCGGGTTGGGTTGAGTATAGAGGACTTCGGGTTGGGTTCAGGTTGGGTTGCAGGTTGGATCCTCTTAAGATCGGGTTGGGCTTGGGTTGACCCTTAACCCAACCCGTCCAAGTTACACCCTTAATAATTGATCATCTACCCCATAAATAGATATTTGTTAGCCCCAGTGTTTAGAGTATCGTTATTGTTACATGTATCAATGACCAGGGATATGAAAACATGTATCAGTATCGCTGATATTATCGCATTACTCAGAAAAAAATATCGTTGTCCAGGGGAAACGTTGAGGAAATGTTGGAATAATATGGAATTTTTCAATGAAATTCCAGGAGATGTTAAAAGACACATCTTTACATATGTAAGAATCAAAATATTGTAAAGAAACAACTATATATAATAAGTTTCCATTTTATAGGGGCATAACCATGTGTTATCCCGGGCTTGGTTTTAGACGGGCTTGAAAAGTTGAGACAAGATTTCCTATGGTGTGGTAAGGAGGGTAAGAAGAATTTCCATTTGCTCGATTGGAAAATGGTGTGTCAACAGGTCAAAGAAGGGGGCGCATGTATTAGGAATCTCAGGAGTATGAATCGGGCCCTCTTAGGTAAGTGGATCTGGAGATTGGGAACAGAAGATGGAAACTTGTGGAACCGAGTGATTAAAAACAAATACGATCGATCGGCAGGAGGGTGGTGGACAAAGGATTCTTCGACGTATAGGGCTTCTGCTTTATGGAAAGGGGTGTTAGATTCAAACCAGGAGGTTTTCAAAGGCATTGGCTTCATTGTGGGTAAAGGTGACAAAATTCGGTTTTGGGAAGATATATGGATGGGGGATACAACTCTTAAAGATGATTTTCCCAATATTTACTGTTTGGTTCCTAATCAGGCTATTTCGATAGCTGACAATTATCAGATGCAAGGTAAGGAGATAGTGTGGAATCTGGCTTGTAGAAGAAATCTTCAAGATTGGGAAATAGAAGAATTTGCAGCCCTCCTCATTCGCATCGGAAATGGCAAGCCAGATCAGTTTTGCCCGACAGACTGTTGTGGAGGTTCGATAAATCTGGTTCTCTTTCGGTCAAATCCTTATATAATCTCATCTGCAGGAAAGCCGATGCTACTAAAGAGATTTGGACTGACAAAGTGTAGAAATACAAGCTTCCTCCAAAGATTGTAGCCTTCAGTTGGTTGGTTGGTAAGGGTAAGGTGTTGACAGTTGACAACTTAAGAAAGAAAGGTATGATCATCACGAATATAAGTCTTTGTTGCATGAACAACACAGAATCTGTGAACCATTTGTTCATCCACTGCCCCCTCATAAATCAGATTTGGCCAACAGTTCTATCTTGGTTCGGTGTGGTGTGATCATTTCCAGATTCAACGGGAAGGCTATTGAAAGCATGGCACGGTGTCTCCATTGGCAATCAAAAAACAAAGTTATGGAGAATGGTTCTATTGGTTGTTTGGTGGGCGGTGTGGAAAGAAAGAAACGAGAGATGCTTTAATGGAGTATCCAATTTGATGAGATCCATAATATCTAGAATTCGTTTCTATATATTACCGAATGGGCTGTTTTTGTTTTTCCTTTAGCAGATTGTAATCTGTTTTTAGCTGATGTCTAATTGTTCCTCTATCTCAGAGGAGCGATTCATCTTTTTTGTAATTTCTTCTTTTTTAATGAAAGTGACTGTTATCATTCAAAAAAAAAAAAAAAAAAACAAACATGTGTTATCAAAAAAAATAAGTATAAAATAAATATATAAACTTGTAGCCAATCAATAGATTGGCCAATACTCGATTAATATATATATATATATATAACTACATTAATTACATTAATTAATAGTGAAGACTGAAGAGCACGTTTTCCAAAATAAAAATGGAAAACTGATGAGGACATCGTGCACACGCACGGCCGCACACCACCACCCCTACGCACGTATGTACGCAGAAGGAGGATCCCATCATCGATCTGGCTCGATGACGACGTCCAGGGAGGCCTCCTAGCTAGAAGACAAGTTTTGGTTCAGAAAAATGGGCCCGATAGTCAAGAAAAGCCCATCATGGGATCTCATGATCGTGGCCCACTCGTCGGATTGATTTCATTTTTTAGGTTTTGCTTATTGTTATTATTTAGAACATTGTGAACGCTTTAGATTTCTGTGTTTGGTTTTTATTTTAGTTTACTTCATCGCCAAGTAATAGGTGTCGCACATGGTGCGAGTTTTTAGGTATAGGGCTCTCCTATAAATAGGCACCCCTTGTAGTTCTTTTGATTCATTGAAGTTTAATAAAAATTCTGTTTTAGTTTTCTGCTCTCTTCGTGAGTTGTGGAAGAACTCAAAAGTGGGTGTGAAGCCCTCCTTTTCGAAGGGCTAACTACGTGGTGCGAAGCCACATCGACCCCGATTCATCCCCATCCCCCGTCATCTTTTTTTCATCTTCCCCCACCATCCATACTTCGAATTCGTCCTTCTGTTGCATCGGAGTTCTTCATTACAGCAGGTTTCCAGATTTCAGCCCGTAGGCGAGTTGAAACTTCGACGGAGCGCCCCAAGCCCGCTATCCATACGCGGGATCGTCTTTTGGTTCAGGTTTTTATCCTCTTTTATCCTCTCATAGCCTTTTTTTTCATGAAACCTAGCCCTAGATTACGTTTTCCCTAACTTATATGCCCCTTTTCTTTCCCTAAGGTTCCTTGATTTGAAACTGGTGAATCCCTTGGATTAGGGACTGATTACTATGTATGTGTGAAGGATTATTTCTTATCTTTGAGTATCGTTTGCTTCATAATTTTATTGATCCAGCCCTATCATGTGTAGGTTCTGGACCAAGATAAATTCCCTTTAATTGAACGTTTGGATTTTCATGTGGGATGTGGAATTTGTGTAATTGTTTCTGAATGGTATGATCTAAGCCTGAAATCTTGCATATCATATTTACATTTCATGTCCTGCATCAAATTTGGTATCAAAGCCTAGGGTTCTTGTAGGGGAATTCACCACATATTTAGGGTTTAGTTTATTTGAGTCTGTCATGCATTCAGTCCATCATATATAGCTGAATTTTAGTAGCGGTGTGTTATCGCCTTCATATAGAGTCTCATAAGGTCATTTAGTTTTTTTAGATGCATATAGTTGCCATAGCAGGTCCTTAGGTTGAGTTAGCCTGTGTATGCCCACACGAACGGGTCGCGGTTTTGGTTTGCACCCTACTCTAAACATGGAGCAACTACAAGAATCAATGGCCAAGTTAACCCAGCAGTTTGAGTCTATGTCTAAGCGCTTGGAACAACGCATGGATCAACGCCTTAACCAATTTGATGATCGCGTTACTCAAATAGAGGCCTCCCTCAGGGCAAACCCCACCATTGGGGAAGATGTCCATTCTCAAGCAAGTAGTCAGGAGATTAGACAAAGGAATGGAGGCGGCCAAGGAGTTGGTCATGGGCGCGCACCTGTGCACCCGCCCCGTGAGGATATCATGACCAATATGACCCAGATGCGCAACTCCTCAAGGGAGTTAGAGTAGATGCCCCTACTTTTGATGGCCACTTAGACCCTAAAGCTTTTTTAGATTGGTTGGCGGATATGGACCACTATTTTGAGTGGTATGATATGTCGGATGCTCGACAAGTCCGATTCGCCAAGATGAAGCTTGTGGGTCAAGCAAAGAGGTATTGGGCGACGGTTGAGCGAAAGAAAGAAAGAGCGAGGGAACTCCCAATAGTCCATTGGGGCGAAATGAAAGAAACACTTAAAGAGAAGTACCTCCCTTTTTCTTATCGCCTGCGGTTGATTGAGGAGTGGCAATCTCTTCGACAAGGTTCCATGAGTGTTGCTGACTATATTGAGAAATTCGAAGAGTACTTGACCGTTGTGAGGTTGATGAGGACCCCTGTACTCACCCTTGCTCGTTTTAAACGGGCCTCCGTCCGACATTAGGAGAGAATTGCTCGCCAAAGACATAGACACTATCGAACAGTTGTACCAAGTAGTGTTAGATGTTGAGCAATACCTTAAAGCATCTCGTGGGAAGGCGGTTTGACTTTCGCGAATCCGGTACTAAGCCAACCCCTCTGGGGCTAGACCTAACACGGGATTCCAAAACAAACCTTCCCTAATGTTTGCCAGACCTAAGGATGATAAGGGTAAAGAGATTGTCGGGTCTAATTCACATGGAAGTGGGGCCACTAGGTGTTTTAGGTGTCAGGGGTTTGGTCATTTTGCTCACCAGTGCGGCACCAGAGAGGGCACCAAAGTACTCCTTATTGATGGGCAAGTAGAAGTAGTGCCCCCAGAGAGTGATAGTGAGGAGGAGGAATATGAGCCAGTCGGAACCCCTAGTGATGAGGAAGAGGGAGCACAAGAGTCCGTGACCCTCACAATTGTGCGTTGCGCCCTGGCTCAAGCCAAGAACACTGATGACTGGCGCCGCAACACGATCTTCTACACTTATGCGAAATGTGGGGAAAAGAACTGTAAGATGATCGCGGATAGTGTTAGTTGTGCCAACGTGGCATCTACTAGCACTGTGAGTCGTTTGGGCTTGAAGCTGGAAGCCCATCCTCAGCCCTATAGAGTCTCCTGGGTTGATGAGACATCCATTCCAGTCTCGCACCGCTGTCTTGTCCCTATTCAGTTCGGATCTTATAAGGACACAATTTGGTGTAATGTTGTTCCTATGGATGTGGGCCATATCATTCTGGGTAGGCCGTGGCTCTATGACAGGGATGTTACCATATTTGGTCGTTTAAATGTGTGTACATTCTGGTTTGAGGGCAAGAAGGTCAAGTTAAATCCTCTACCACCTAAGAATACAACTGGAAAAGAGTTCACCACACAGAGCAGTGTGAGCAGCCCAAAAGAAGTGAAGGAGTCGAAGTCCAAGTCCAAACCGCTCCATATTTTGAATACCAAAGACTTTGAGCGTGAAACGGAGGTGGACTCGATGATATACGCCCTTATGGCTAGGGAGAGTGTACCAGAGACTAGCGTAGAGTTACCCACTGAGGCCATTCAGGTAGTACATGAGTTTCGTGATGTCTTTCCTGATGATTTACCGAATGAGCTTCCCCCATGAGGGATATACTGACATGCCATTGATTTAATCCATAGGGCAACTCTACCAAACCTCCCGCATTACAGAATGAACCCGAAGGAGCACGCTGAGTTGAAGAGGCAGATTGATGAACTCCTAGAGAAGGGTTTCATTCGAGAGAGCATGAGTCCATGTGCCGTGCCCGCCCTTCTTACACCTAAGAAGGATGGCACATGGAGGATGTGTGTTGATAGTAGGGCCATCAACAAAATCACAATCAAGTATCGGTTTCCCATACCGCGTCTTGATGACATGCTAGATATGATGGCCAATGCTACTATCTTCTCAAAAATTAACCTCAAAAGTGGGTATCACCAAATCCGTATACGCCCTGGTGATGAGTGGAAGACGGCCTTCAAGACGAAGGATGAGCTATATGAGTGGCTAGTTATGCCTTTTGAGTTAACTAATGCCCCAAGCACTTTCATGCGTGTGATGACCCAAGTGTTGAGACCCTTCATGGGGAAGTTCCTAGTCGTATACTTTGATGATATCTTGATTTATAGCATGACTAAGGAGCAACACCTCAACCATTTGAGGCAAGTTTGTGGGATCCTTAGGGCCGAGAAGTTGTACGCCAACCTAAAGAAGTGCGCATTCTTGTCTAGTAGTGTGATCTTCTTAGGTTTTATTGTGTCAGCTGAGGGCGTATCGGCGGATCCCGAGAAGGTCAAGGCCATCGTTAATTGGCCTGAACCCCGCAATATTCATGAGGTGCGCAGCTTTCATGGCTTAGCCACTTTTTATAGGCGGTTCATTCGAGGCTTCAGTTCCATTGTGGCTCCCATCACGGACTACATAAAAAAGGGAGAGTTTCAATGGACAAAGGCCGCCTCGAAGGCCTTCAAGGAGATAAAGGTCAAGATGACCGAAGCTTCAGTCACGCGACTTCCAGATTTTTCAAAAGCCTTTGAAGTCGCATGTGACGCGTCAGGAGTCGGCATAGGAGTACTTAGCCAGGAAGGGCACCCTGTCGCCTTTTTTAGTGAGAAACTAAGCGAGGCGAATCAGAGATATTACACCTATGACAAGGAATTCTATGCGGTAGTGCAATCACTGCGCCATTGGCGACATTACTTATTACCGCAAGAATTCGTCTTGTTCTCAGATCACGAGGCCTTAAAATACTTGAACTCTCAGAAGAAATTAAGCCCCAGGCACGCCAAGTGGGTTCAATTCCTTCAAGAGTACACTTTTATGCTTAAGCACAAGGCCGGTGTAGAGAATAAGTCTGCTGACGCGTTGAGTCGTCGAGTCGTATTACTCAACTCCATGAGCGTTGAAGTTACGGGCCTTGAGCGCATCAAAGAAGAGTATTTTGAGTGTACAGATTTTGGGGTTGTGTATACGTCTTTATTAGAGAGTCCGTCAGGAGCTAACAGTGAGTATTTGATTCTGGACGAATATTTATTTAGAAGTGACCGCTTGTGCATACCACGCACCTCCCTTCGCGATTTTCTTGTCTGGGAGTTACATTCAGGGGGGGTAGCGGGTCATTTCGGTCGTGACAAGACCATTGCCCTAGTGGAGGATAGATTTCATTGGCCAAGCCTCAAGCGGGATGTGGCCAAAATTATAGGGCAATGTCGTACTTGTCAACTGGCAAAGCAGAGGAAACATAATACAGGATTATATACACCTTTGCCAGTCCCCTTCATCCCTTGGCAGGACATCAGTATGGACTTCGTGCTTGGACTTCCCAAGACTATTCGAAAGCATGACTCCATATTTGTTGTCGTGGACCGTTTCTCCAAAATGGCCCACTTCGTTCCTTGTTCTAAGACCTCCGACGCCTCATGTTGCCAAGCTGTTCTTTAGTGAGGTTGTCAAACTGCATGGGTTACCAAAAACCATAGTGTCTGACCGTGACGTAAGATTCATGAGTTACTTTTGGAAGACACTATGGCACATGATGAATACTAGGCTCCAATTTTCTTCTGCCTACCACCCTCAGACCGATGGCCAGACTGAGGTGGTTAATAGAAGCCTAGGGAGTTTACTTCGATGTTTAGTGGGGGAGCATACCAGACGTGGGACTACCCGTACTACCCATAGCCGAGTTTGCATACAATAGTTCTGTCAATAGGTCCACAGGTCTAAGTCCTTTTGAAGTCGTTACTGGTTACAAGCCTAGGAAGCCTATTGATCTTATCCCCATGTCATTATCCCATAGGCCATCAGAGTCTGCAGAGTCTTTTGCATATCACATACATTCATTGCATCAAGAAATCAGGCGAAAGATCACTACTAGTAATGAGCAATACAAATTTTTCGCAGACCAACATAGACGTTTCAAAGAGTTCAATATTAGGGACTCTGTGATGGTCCGCATCAAGCCCGAGCGGTACCCTCCAGGGGGCCGTTAAGTAAGTTACACGCGCGTAGCGCTGGGCCCTTCAAAATTATAAAGCGAAACGGTCTCAATGCGTATGAGGTAGATCTTCCACCCTCCATGGGAATTAGTTCCACATTCAATGTGGAGGATCTAGTTGCTTTTCATGGACCCATTGATACTTTGTCCGGCCCTTCGCCCACCGTCCTGATTCTCCAGACTTAACCTTTGATCCATGGCCTCTTCCGACCTTTCATCCCAGCCTCTACCTCCCATACCTAGCCTTCACACCCCAAGAGAGGAAATAGAGGATATCTTGGACCATGAGATAATTTCTACGTCGGATGGCGGGTTTCAGAAGTACCTTGTTAAATGGAAGTCACGTCCAGTTTCAGACAGCATATGGCTCACTGAGGCGGAGCTCCAGCGACTTGATCCTAACATCCTAGAGCAATTCAGAGTTTTATTTCTTGGGCGAAATCTTCGCAGCCGAGGAGAGTTGATGAGGACATCGTGCACACGGACGGCCGCACACCACCACCCCTACGCACGTATGTACGCAGAAGGAGGATCTCATCATCGATCTGGCTCGATGACGACGTCCAGGGAGGGCCTCCTAGCTAGAAGATAAGTTTTGGTTCAGAAAAGTGGGCCCGATAGTCAAGAAAAGCCCATCATGGGATCTCATGATCGTGGCCCACTCGTCGGATTGATTTCATTTTTTAGGTTTTGCTTATTGTTATTATTTAGAACATTGTGAACGCTTTAGATTTCGTGTTTGGTTTTTATTTTAGTTTACTTCATCGCCAAGTAATAGGTGTCGCACATGGTGCGAAGTTTTGGGTATAGGGCTCTCCTATAAATAGGCACCCCTTGTAGTTCTTTTGATTCATTGAAGTTTAATAAAAATTCTGCTTTAGTTTTCGCTCTCTTCGTGAGTTGTGGAAGAACTCAAAAGTGGGTGAAGCCCTCCCTTTTCGAAGGGCTAACTACCGTGGTGCGAAGCCACATCGACCCGATTCATCCCCATCCCCCATCATCTTTTTTTTCATCTTCCCCCACCATCCATACTTCGAATTCGTCCTTCTGTTGCATCGGAGTTCTTCATTACAGCAGGTTTCCAGATTTCAGCCAGTAAGCGAGTTGAAACTTCGACGGAGCGCCCCAAGCCCACTATCCATACGCGGGATCGTCTTTTGGTTCAGATTTTTATCCTTTTTTATCCTCTTATAGCCTTTTTTTTAATGAAACCTAGCCCTAGACACGTTTTCCCTAACTTATATGCCTTTTCTTTCCCTAAGGTTCCTTGATTTGAAATCGGTGAATCCCTTGGATTAGGGACTGATTACTATGTATGTGTGAAGGATTATTTCTTATCTTTGAGTATCGTTTGCTTCATAATTTTTATTGATCCATTTCTATCATATGTAGCCTGGAAAGATAAATTCCCCTTTAATTGAACGTTTGGATTTTCATGTGGGATGTGGAATTTGTGTACTTGTTTCTGAATGGTATGATCTAAACCTAAAATCTTGCATATCATATTTACATTTCATGTCCTGCATCAAAAACATTAGGTTTTTCCCTATTTCCCTACATGTTAATTGTCATGCAACAAATCCATGTCAATGTACAGAATCATGCATAGACATGGATTCCCATTGAAATCCATGCATTTGAAAAAAAAAAAATGAAGTTCCTATGGATTTTTCGTCACCTTCGAGTTCTAGCCTGTCTTGGTTTCAAGTAGGGATTTCTCTCCAAATCCAAACTTGTATTCAATAAAAACCAAGAGTGTTCGAAATCACCTAAGGAATAAATTTCCAAAAAAAAAATAAATAAATAAAATCCCAAAAAATGGAATTTTTAGATTTTGGAAATTTTCCCAATTTTGTCAATTTTCGCCTATTTACGAATGTTTCCCTAGTATCGGGGATATTATTGATGGTATCGCCAATACCAAAGAACTTTTATAAGGGATTCTTCTCAACGTATTGTTGATATCAATAATATCACCAAGTACCGCTGATATTATCGAAAATATCAACAATATTTGGAAATTTTTATACTTCCAACAGTTTCAGTATCAGTTCACTGACCTGGCGATACCGATAATATTGGCAATATTACCGATAATATCACCATTGGAAAATTGGTTAGCCCAGATAAATGACCAAATCTCCGCCCTCAATACATGTAGCAAACTAATCTCCCTTATGATCTCATCCTTTGATCCATGTCATCAATCGATGTCACCACTAACCCATGTTATCTTACAATCTCATGAATCCACCCATGTCATAGATTGATATCGTTCTTCGATCTACATCATCGGTCAATCACATTCGTCAATCGTCAATGTATGTCATCAAACAATCTCAAGCATTGGTCTGTGAGTTGCTAGCTGTCATAGTTGTTAGCCCTGCCATAAGGAGGATACCAAAGCTAGTAAAAGCTCGAGATGATCTTCAAGTAATCCACCTTTAATTTATGGGGACAAGATGGATGGAGTTTGGTTTCATTGCAAAGTTTGGTGCAAGGGGCCAAAATAACATGTGGATGGATGATTTTTCTTTTTTCTTTTTCTTTTTAAAATTGACTTGGGGGGAGCAAACTATTATACATTAGAATTTACTTCCGCACCTCCGATGTGGGGTAACATAAAATTGGGGGCATAGATGTCATTTCAGAATTTGCTCAATCAAGCCTTGTGTAGCTCTGGTCTAGATGATTGCTTATCCTCCAGCTTTCTTTTGTTCCTTTGGTTTTTGTTGTTCTTGCTTTTTGTTAATGAAGTTATCGTCTCAAAAAATAATACAGAAATGTCATTCAGAATTTCTCATCTGTTTTGACTTTTGATGTTGGACCACTATTTGACCATATTTGAAGTCTGATCCACAGTTAAAGTTGCAACTGAGAGAGGACATAATAACCTACCAAATAGGGTAAAAAAATACAAGTAAAAATAAATGAAATCCATGTTAAGATTTTAGCTCAAAAATGTTGAACAGGATTAGGTTTGGTTAGGCATTAGATGTTTAGGTTAGTTGTTCTTCCTGAGTTGAAAGCATGTTCTTGGCTAATGTCAAGTGTAATTCTTGGTAATGGGAGTTCCCTGCATAGCTTAAACTCTTGGAAGAATTATATTGACAGAATTGGAGTTTTTACTGAAAAAGATCCATCATGTCTCGAATTAAAAGCTATTATCAAAGGATTAAAGCTTCAAGATCCTCAAAGGTGCGCAATAGGGATTTCTTCACAGTTGATCCAACCATGTAGATGCCTTGACCCAAAGCTCACATTGGTCCAGTAATTAGGTCGGCCACATGTACAATATAAATAAACAGTTGAGAATTTGACCACTGTTGACATTAAACTTAAGGTGTGGCCTAACACATCAGGTGAGACATGATGGCCTGTGTGGCTGCGAATCTTGGCAACTCCAAACATCTCAGTCCCATTCACATTCCTCTTATATTTTTACTTTTGCTAACAGCGTCAATGCACCCGTGCCCTTGTGACTACTAACTATGCTTCTTCTCCACTTCTTGTGTGTAAATAAAGTACAAATGATAAAGAGAAAATCTTGCTTTGATAGTGCACTGCCACCCACTGACTTAAATTAATTACTCTATTGACTTTCTCATCTTCAAATTAAAAACTGTCAGAATTTTAGTCGAAGAGCACTTGACAATCGACATTGAGAAGAAGCCATTTCAGTTAAGCTCTCTTGAGTAAGAGAAAGAGGATAACTCTTTGATACTCAACTTGTCTTTTAGTTGGAATCAACTAGAAGTAATACTTAATGAGACAAACTTTTATCTCCAGTGTAATCAAATAAATGTTGGACTAGAGAGGGAGAGAGAGAAAGAGAGGAAAACCATACCTTTTGCCATGTAATTTTCATTAGAAGGGAAGACAGCAGTGTGACCGAATGGAACTCCTGTAAAGAAAAGTTTGACCACTCAAATGTTACTTGAATTGACATCCTGCCAAAAGACCCAGTAACTCAAAGAATTTCTTACTGACTCTATCTAGAAGGATGGTTCAGGTTAGATTGGTAGTGTGGTTTCATGTGAAGGCCTCTAGCAAAACAGATTGGAACTCAATCAAAACAGATATATGAAAGGGGAGATTTTCCAAGCCGACATGCACCTCTATACACATGTACACATGCCACACCAGAACATTTCACAACACCTGAACCATGCCTTAGGTGCACCTGACTTTAGATGACCTGGCCCTGAAAATCAGTCCACTGCACTTGTCAAGAAGGTCATGCATAAATGTTGAATATGGACCATTGAGAATCTTTTTCAAACCACCTATTGTTTTACACGTGCAGCCCATGCTTCCCCCCTGATGAGTGGCCAGCCTGAATTTTGGGCTAGATCACCGAAACGGTGGACCCACTTGATGCACAGTCCAGATGTCCCACGCAATGTATAATTGCAGGTAGAGAGGTGGATGTGGGTTTAGCATTAAGCGTTTGAAGTCCACCTATTGCTTCCTACGCTAAAAAATAATAATTCATGAACTCTGGAAAAAGATTTTTTTTTTTTTTTTTCTTTTTTATCATTGATAAGAAAAACTAACCCTTTTTAAAGAATGACAGAAAAAAAGAGCAAGTACCTAAATGTACCCTAATATAAGGTACTCTAAAAGGGCTTCTCATTCTATCCAAGAGGGCTCAGAATTTATTTTTTACCATTTTTAGATCAAAATATGCACCACTATTAAAAACCCATGTCTTTAATACCTATGGGTAAACCGGCATAACACCTACGGGACAAGGTCATCAGAAGTATAAAGAGAAAGCTGTCAATATGGAAAGGAAGACCTCTCTTTGGGGGGCAAACTGACTAATAAAAGAGGCAATGTCAAATTTAACCGTGTACTATATGTCACTATTCAAGTGTCTGGCCTCAATGATTGAGAGGTTGGAACGGATAAAAAGAAATTTTCTTTGGCAAGGAGCAGAGGTTCAAAGATTGGGTGGTGCTGGAGTTCAAAATTTGGGAGGCGGTGCGGGAGTTCAAAGATTGGGACAGATAAATGAAGCCCTCCTTGGCAAGGTGATTCGGATGGATGTTTATGGCGGGAAGTAATAGCTAGCAAATATGATCTTTAGGATGGTGGGTAGTGGATCAAAAGGTCATCGCTCCATTAGGCGTCAAGGGTGTGGAAGGGAATCTCATCAGTAGTGATGACAGACAAGTTCAAGGCCAACATCCAATTCACATGAGGAGATGGGAGAAGAATAGATTTTGGGGGGATATTTGGATAGGGGAGATTCCACTTAGCATGGAATTTCCACTAGTAGCCAAAGGCAGAGCTGTTGAGGACCTGTAGGTGATCATAGACATATGCGTATCCATTTTAGGTGATTCCGTTGTGTGGTCTCCATCGTGTCACAAAAATTTATTGGACGAAGAGGCGGAGTATTGATAAGGACATATGAGCACCTTTTAAAGTTTATTAGAGGAGAGTTGCCCCAGTTTCTTTATGGCTAGGTGATCATTACATGGAGCCTAGTGGGCCCAATTTGAGTTCCTAGCCACATTGAGCTGGTAGAGTCAATATAGTGCGTGAGTGATCCAAGGTTCAATCCATGGTAGTGTTACCTTTCGGGAAAAAAAAAAAAAGAAGACCATCACCACCATCACCCTAGCCCTTCCGAACCTAACCCAAACCATCACCCTAGCCGTCCAAACCACTCCCAAGCTGTCACCTCACCCAACCATACAGACGACCCAATCCGTACAACCGTACGGACACACCATATGCCTGTCTCGATGAACAACCCTACCACCCCCCTTCTTGGTTCTTCATTTCCAATCTTCAAACCCTAATTCCCTAAACACCGAAACCCTATCTCAAAAAATCCTAATTCCCAAAAACATAATTCTCAAAACCCCGATTCCTAAATCCTAAAACCCTAACCCTAACTTACCCAAACCCTATAAAACCAAGTGATTTCCTTTGAATTAAGATTTATCCCTATGCTAGATGGAAGTTCTACCCTCCATACATCCTAATTATTCAATATCCTTTAAGACCCACACTGTGGAATTGTAGGTAGTCTTGAACTAGAGCATCCTCTAATAATAGAACTCTTTACCCTTGTGATAGATTAGCTTTATTTTGTCTTCTGATTTCTATAATTAATCCGTCGATAAATTTCATTGCATCATTCTAGGTTAGACTATCCGTCCTGCATCAAGTATTCGAGGCTATTAGAGTGGCTTCATCATCTCAAATGGCAATCAGGAGTGCAAGACTCAATGGTTTGGGCATTGGAGAGATCAGGAGACTTTTTAGTGTGTTCCTTCTATGAATCACTTGGTGAGCCTAATCCAAGTGAGAAGAGCATGGGCGACTATCGTTTGTTTGGTCTAGTGGTGCCCCTCGCCCCTCACAAAGTGGCAACATTCATATGGTTGGCAACGAGAAACAAGATCCTAACAACCAATAATCTTCAAAAGAGGACAATATCATCCCAAATTGTTGTGCATTATGCATGAAAGAGGCAAAAACAATAGATCACTTATTCATCCATTACCCATTTGCCTTGAAGTTGTGGGATAGATTTGTTGTATATTTCCGGTCACCTTGGGTGATGTCAGGCTCAATCACGGGCTTCCTTTTTGGCATGGCCCAGTGGGAACATAAGACAAAAAGAGATCAAGTGGTGGAAGCTAATCATGATGGAAGCAATATGGGGTATATGGAGGGAGAGGAATGCACAGTGCTTCCAAGACAAGTGGATCAAAAAGGGGATGTATATAAAAGGGCATAAATGAAAGTAGTGGATTCCTTGTTTAAAGGGTTTTGATCCAAATGATGGGTCGATCCTAGCGGGATTGTAAACTATGTAAATATGAGCCTTGGGATCCTCTTTCAATAATGAAATGTCCGTTCTCAAAAAAAAAAAAAAGTGCCTTCAAGATAGTCTGAAAATTTATCCCTAGTTCAGTGAGAAGACTGAACAGTATACAGTGGCAGTGTTTTAAATAGCTATGTTAAGGGTAGCTTCCAGTTCAGTGAGAATATTGAACAGTATACAGTGGCCGTGTTTTAAATAGCTATGCTATGTTAAGTGTAGCTTGCACTACGTAGTATGGTTTAGCCTTAACACTACGTAGCTCATGAAAATAGTTTAAGTTGCATGTAGCCCATGCTACATGAACACTTGCATATGCTACACGCTACATAGAATACGCCACACACTGCATAGCTTAAATTAGAAGTTATTTTTCACTACAACATTAAGCTCAATTAATGGTTTCAGTGATCTGTTACATTTTCTATTTTAAATAAAAATTAGTTAATCTTTTCGATGCTTTTTGTAAAATAATGTAAGTAACAATATTAAATCAGTTTCTTTGCTCTTTCTTAAACTTTATACTTAATCATTGCCCTTTCTCATTATTTAAGGTTGTGTTTGGTTGCACACCAAATATCATGAAATTCAGAAGGGTGAACACTACGCTACACACTATTCGCTATTTAAAACATTATACAGTGGTTCTGAATGGACTTAATGTAATAAGGCAAAAAACTGGCATTCATTTGATGTAGTTCAGCCTGTGTCACCAAGACTTGCAGATTCTTGCCTTTTCAGAAACACCAGCACAGCAAGACGGACACACATCTCAATATGCATAGACATGAAGCTGGACTCTACGAGAGTACTGAGTGGTTCATTCCTGCAAATGGAATATGGAATGCCATATCCAGTAACATCAACAAAATCCCATCTACTGTAGGATATCAGTTCCCAGCATTTAAACCATTGATGGATCACAATCATCCCTGAATAGTTGGCCAATTTCCACTGCATGTCCATTGCTGCCCACAATTTGTCTCTTCCCCGCAAGGACCTGCATTTACATGGTAAGGTAACCTGCCCCATCTTCCTTGAACGGCCATCTTCCTTGAACAGACCCACATTTACTCAATGCATTGCAAAGTGGGTGTTGCAGAGTTAATTGATGCTAAGTAACGTCTGCAAGAACATGTGGCGGATAAATAGCATGATTAAGGATGTGGTTCATGTATGTATAGCCCTGGTGCTTCTGACTCTAGAGAATACAACACAGGTGGGTACAAAATCTGGCAGGATAACCATTTAGTTGTCACCATCATCACCATATCATAAGGAAAGCTATTAAATGGTAGGCAGGAAATACTTTTATGATTGGATGATCCTTCTAACTAGGTGCCGCTCCTACTAAAAATCACACTTCGGACTTGCACTCCTAATCCTGCTTCCGATTGATTTGCCAATATTTTGAAACCGACACTTCCCTGCTCCGCACCTAAATTTGTTGCCACTTCACATCACTTTTGATGCAACTATAGATCGGCTGTCCACCAAACATCAACCTTCCCCTTTTACCCATGCTTTGGGACCACCCATGGCAGAGGATCACAACAAATCCACTAACATACCAGCAGGGTCAACAATTATTGCATGCACGCTGCAAAGGGCAAAGAAGCAAAGCTGGGTCGCTGAGAAGCAATCGCCAGCAGACCTCCAAGCACGAAGGCATACAAATGGATCACCATCTAACCAAATTTCTGAGAGAAGCTACTTCCAAACTTCCAATTAACAGACTCGAAGAGCCTGGCATTATTATTTATTTTCACTGTCCCCATGTCAAGATTATGATGTAAGACTATTAGGTATCTTATGATATTTGTACTAGCTCTAGCTCTTAACAACTTTTCCCTCAATCACATTTCTAAAATAGTACAACATAGCAATGACCCCTTTATGTCGAATTTCCATAGCCTATAAGTATCATATTCTTAGCCTACACTAGAAACAATTTGTTGAACAGGAGTTTATGTGCATCAATAATGTTTTGAAATTGATATTCCAAATTATCCTCAGAAGACATATGACCTGGAAACCAACTCATGATCGAATTTGGGTTTCCTAGACACCAAGAATGCGAAAAGCATATTCATTCACATAACCAGGACATGGATCCGAACAATCCTCAAAACTAAGGAAGATGAAGGACAGACTGAGAAATCTAAGTATGAGAGATCTGAAAAGGATTCCAAATCCTTAAAAAACAATAGAGCGGTACTCTGCAATGACATTCAAAAACTTGCATGTGCTTTACGTATTGCCATCATACCATCCAGGTACTAATACTACTACACTAGTCCCCCTCTTTTTTTCTTTTTTTCTTTTTCTTTTTTTTTTTTTTTTTTTTTTTTTTTTTTTTGAGAGAGAGAGAGAGAGAGAGAGAGAATGGGAAAAAAAACAAAAAAGAGGAGAGCACAGATGAGATATCTACACCGAAACAAAAATATCAAATACATGACCAAGAAAATGAAGCTAGTGGACAATCCACAACGTCCTTAAAAGAAGAGACCTAGGCTCTCACATCTAACTTTGCCCTTCTAAAAACCTCCTCTAGCGACCTGTTCTAGTTCCGGAAACATCCGTCATTCCATTCCCCCAAGATTGCCCAAAGACCAGCTAGGAAGGAAAGCCTCCAAAGCTTCTACCCTTTTTATGCTACTCCACCCCCATGACAAGCTAAACGAAAGCCATGAACAAAGAGGCCGGCATCACCCAATAATATTGAAAGATGCCAAAGAAATGCTCCCAAACTTCTCTAACAAATGCACAAAGAAGAAAAAGATGGTAAACCAACTCAGCATCCCTCATACATATTACACGGATATTGGGAATCACCATATGCTTCCTCTAAAGATTATTGATGGTGAGCACCTTGTTTCTTCCAACCAATCATGCAAAGGTCATGACCTGAAGAGGGCTCCAATACGACCAAATAAATTTTGTGGGAGTGGTTTGAACCCTCAGTTTTTAAGTGCTAATCACCCGGTAAAGATGCCAAACTACAAGGTATCCAATAATGGTAATAGTTGAACCATTACATTATAGGCCGTAACGATCATTACAGACCCCTGTAACAATTGTTATGGCCCCATAATGGTCGAATTTTTTTAAGAAAAAATTTGAACAAATCAAATAGTAGAAAAAATAAAATAAAATAAACAAGAGGATTCCAAATATGTAATCTTTTTTTATTTTGAACATGCTTGTGGTGGTGTACTGGGCCATTCTTTGGTAAGAATGTTGTCCCGTGCTGCATGATGATATTATTAACCTGAGAGGCTTAGACTAACTTCAAGGCTCCTATTTTTAATGTTCTAAACATCTAATATCAATGAGTCAATATAAATTTGACAAAAAAGTTTAAAATTAAATTTGGATGAAAATGTTGACCCAATTTGGGTACACTCAAATGCCCCTAAAATAGCCCAAAATTCATGCAATCTATGGAACTCGTCCC
Source organism: Magnolia changhungtana (assembly GCA_030180095.1). Taxonomy (NCBI): domain Eukaryota; kingdom Viridiplantae; phylum Streptophyta; class Magnoliopsida; order Magnoliales; family Magnoliaceae; genus Magnolia; species Magnolia changhungtana. The sequence continues at coordinate 867,531 of JASAUF010000489.1, forward strand.
TTCATTTCATATCCATAACCATTTGAAATCATTTCCCTTAAGAAATTTGAGGAAAAAATTAAAAATAAATTCGGATAAATATTGTTAGGCTGATTTGAGACCACTTGAATGCCCCCCAGAATAGGCCGGAATTCATGCAATCAGTGGAACTCATCCCACTAAGGTATATCCTTAAGAATTTGGAATCATTCCCTTCATGAAAAAATTAAAATTAAAAATTGTCACTAATCATCCAAAAAAATGACTTGAAATTGCCGGAAATACCAAAAATAAAAAAAATAAAAAAAATAAATAAATAAATAAAAAATAAAAATAGAGAGAGAGAGAGATAAAAAAGACTAATTTAGTGCATGTGTAGATCTAAACTCCAATTCCATTCATGTATTTGAACAATATTCACTCCAAATACTTCACACAAAGAAAAAATATTGAAATTTTTTGAATATTATATAAAACTAGCAAGAATGCCAAAAATTTATAATGAAAAAAAAAAAAAAAAAAATTGAAACCTTTCAAAAAAATACAAAAAAAATAATAATATAGTTATAGAAACATCACCAAATCGAACATAGATTTAGCAAGATTTGGTACTATAATGTTGAATCAATACATTTGCAGCAAGCAAAAACAAGAGAGAGAGTGATGCGGACATCAGTGGTGCACCCTTTAGAGTGTACCAGAGGAGGAGAGGTCGCCGATAGAGTAGCGAAGCGGAGGAGTTGATGTGGATGGACGTTTAGTCCATCGGACCTATTTTTTGACGCGCAATAAGTGCAGGAGTGGCATGACCGCACCCTGACCATAGATCCATGAGTCGGATTTCACACCCTACCACACAGGTGTTTTAGTTTTAGACGTTTTTGTTCTTTCTTTTTTTTGTTTCAAAGGCTTTATTGTACCTTCTTTATTTTTTTGTCTTTTTGTTATTTTTCTTGTTTTCAAGGGCTTTAGTGCACTTTTACTTTTTCTATAACTTATATATACGTTGTGAGAAACCTTATTTTCATTATTATTGAATGAATAGAAATTCCTCTATTTTCTTCCTCTTTATTCAAGAGATTAGGATTTCAGGATTGGCTCTAGGGTGTTGAGGATTCCATCCCAATTTCAAGTTTCATTCTTTCTAGGTCTTCGAGGTGCAGGAGAAGGTAAGAATCATCCTCCTTTTCTTTTGACAAAAAAAAAAAAAGGACCTGTACTTTCTTCATCTCGAACCCTTCATTCTTCACCCCTTTCGTTCCTCTCTGGATATCTCCTTTTTAGTTTGAACGGAAAAGAATGATGGTTAGTCAATAGAATCAGATCCAAACTTAACTATGGACTGACTTATGCTAGATCTGGGATATCCTCATATCCCTAGGTCCTCCCTTTTTACTATTTACATGATTTTATGCTAAGGGGCATGATTTTGACGGAATGACCTCATCTTTGTGTTGAAATTTACCTAATCCCTTTGATTGGAAAGGGTTAGTTGATTCGTGTATTTATTTGAACATTCTTTAACCTGATTATACATGCATCTATGATTAGGTCATCACATGTCCCTGCATCAGAGAGAATTTTTACCATTTTTTTCCCAAATTCAATCCCAAATGTTTGATTCTTCAAAAATGTTTTAAATATTGTGTTTAAACCTTCAAAAATTGCACATATCTAGTCGAAATGAGTTGAAAATAGTCTCAAGAAAAAAAAAATTGTCAAAAAAAAAAAAAAAAAACAAAACAAAACAAAAATAGGGTGGAAATGAAAATAGCCCCCGAAAGGAGACTTATATACACATAACATCCTTGACTTACACATAATCATAACGGACTGTTATAGGCTTGTTACGGTCTGAATTTATTTTACAAAGGCCGTTACGACCCCGTACTGTGCAACGGCACGTGCCGTTAATTGTTATGCAACTGCCATCATGACCATGAATCCCTATGAAGCAGCAAGAGCAGCCTAATATACTCATACAACTCCTCATTCGAAAGATTCCCACAGTAAGGAGGAGATGACACTGTAGAACCACCCACAACTGAATAGCATTGAGCAATGAGAGATTCGCCTCGCATCCTCCCAAAAGTAGATATGCAAGCCATCACCGAAATGAAACCAGTGCCTTCCTTGAACTTGTGATCCAATCTAATTGTCACCTTCCAGAATGTTGACAATCTGTACAAGGACGATTACTTGGAAAACCACCCTCCAACCACCACTCCATACTTACTTGAAATCACCCCTTTCTAATAGCCCCCATCTTCCACCCAAAATCTCCAAAGCCATTTACACAATGGAGTATATACTTAAACTCGCTAATACTTGCACTCGTTTCACTACTTAGTTTGCAAACCACTTAACATTTTGGAAGATAAAAATTTTACTTCTCTCCTTACTGTTAATGGGCACTTGCTTCTGTGTATCAAATCCAATTCAACTAGATCTAGGTCCAAATAATTGGTTTAGATTTGGATGTATTGATTCAGATCTAATTAGAGATTGAGTCAGGTAGGGTACTTATGAGTCAAAAAGTGAGGGGGTCACCGTTACGACCCTGTAATGCGTAACGGTACCAGCCGTTACCATTACGTATCGGCCGTTACAGCCAATACATAACCATTTTTGCAAACCTTAGTTGCTAGTCGAACGTTTCTTTTTGACAACCTAAAGACATAAATCCACTTCTTTCCTACCTGATATACTACAAATGCATGATTGCAGTCTCTGTCTTAGAATTTAACATCAATTAGTACCTTTAAAAGAAAAATTCAAAGAACGAAGAGTAAATGGAGGATCATAGTCAGACCAACCAATTCCTCCACCTGGGAGATGGAATCCTATAAATAGGCTGCAAATAATCTTTCACTGAAAATATAGAGAAGCAGAGATCAAAACATATAAAAATGTTCCGTGCAGTTTTGAAGGAGCATGAGGAAACCATGACCTTGGATACATAACTGGGGAGTTTCTCATGATAATTGCAAGCCCTTAAATAAATAAATAAATAAATCAATAGAAGGAACATGATCTAGGAATGGAGAATGGGATTAGAGAACATCTTAAAGGGACATAGAGTTGAGGCAAGGAAAGCTTAAAGCATTGGAAAACGCAAATAGAAATTGGAAGTTGATTTCTAATTCCGCAATGAGTTTGGTAGGGCCATAAAATATCCGCCTGATTGTAAAAACTTGTCTAGCTCCATAGGAGAACTAAACAACTATCCTTGTTTTGAAGATAAAAAAAGCTACACGGGAAACCTGCTCTACTTTCGACCAAGTCAACTCAGCCAAGTTTTGGCTGACTCTTTCAATATCTAAACCAGGCTAGGAACTACTAGGATTCTCAAATAAAGGACATATGGGTGCTCCCTGAAGTAAAAACACATGGCATTTTCATATGGCAATTGATGAGAATTTCGCAAGTTAGTTACAAAGATATACATGACAATTTCATAGATGAGGATTGAGGAATGATATGATCCTTGGCCCAAAGGATCTGTATCAGTATCCTTAAGCCATTTCCAAGTAGGACCAACAGTTTAATGATCTAGACCGCTGATCTGCTGGGCCTTACCATGGATAGATCACACCACAAAATAGACCAAACTGTAAGATCCTCGAAATTCAGTCCTTGGCCTTTTTCCATTGAATATGGACTTTTTTGTCTCAAACATCTCCTCAAAGCCATCAATTGAAGTGTTAGCTTGTCACAACTTGGAGATTATGGCACATGGTCCATCCATAGAGAACTATGTCCAATCAAGATTTCCAGTCACCTTTTTATCAACAGTTTCAATCACCAATTTGTAGGCCCCACTTTTAGAAACTATGACACCGAGGATGTTATACATACCCTCCAACCAAGGATCAAATGATGAATATTTACTAATTGAAAAGCTTCAGGAGCATGCAAAGCATCAGGTGGAGGTGATCTTTAAAAATAAAAAATAAACAATAAGTACAAATGAAGGATATCAATGACATATACATCTCACCATCATGATCAAACACCACCTGCATAAGAAAAGAGTCCATTAATCACTAAGTTCACAAAAATCCTAATTAAAAATGGGCAAAGACATTACGAGAATAATGGACGAGATGTTGATTCAACTTCATGCCTTTTCTTACAGAACCAGTTAATATGTGATGCGAGTAAAACCAAAAGGGCCTTGAGACAGAAGATGTCAATGAAGCAAGAATGAAATGAGTCGTTTGAAAGAACAGGTAAGAACTATACATGGAAATAACCAATGTTTTCATTTACACAATGATTAAAGCAAAGATGTCTGAGCTACTAGAGTATGGTACTCGAACCTATTCCATGATATTCATGAATTTTAGCTTCTTTCACTTGTTAGAGTACAGACTTAAGTACACATGCATAGCACCATTCATGAGAAGTATTAGGATCCTTTGGAATTTATTCTCACTTATTGTAAAGCGTGTCTATTGTTGAGAATATCAACTCAGACTCTGCTCTTTCCTCATTCTTCTCTCCTTTAGGGCGTGTTTGTTTAACCATGGTACACAGTAAATTCATGTAAATTAGTAATAATTATTTACCAAGGGATTTGCAAGCAAGCTGCGGTTTTGTCGTGACAGTTTCACTAAAACCAAGGAACGGAAGAATGAAATAGGTAAAATTCATGGGGCCCATTGTGATGTATATGTCTGATCCACACCGTTCATCTGTTTTATCAACTCATTTTAGGGCACGAGCCCCCTAAAATGAAGCAAATTCAAAACAAATGTAGACCACACAAAAGCTAAAATGAGAATTAAACTTCCACCGTTGATAACTTCTTGGCGGGCGTAAAAGTTTTGGATCAATTTGATATTTATTTTTTTGGTTGATTCATGTCTTTCTGACCTTTTGAAGAGGTTGGATGACAGAAACGCGCATGCGTGGGCCCCATACATTTTTATTTTTAACGGTAGACATTATCCCCTTCTTTCCTATGGTGTGTCCACCTGAGCTTACAATCTCTGTCATTTTTAGGCTGATGCCCTGAAATGAGCTGGCAAAAGAGATGGATGGCATGGATCAAATACATACATCATGGTGGGACCCACAGTTTTTTCGCACCCAATACGTGGGTTGCAATCTCGCTTTTCAAGGCAAGTTTATTGCAATATTTCCATCGCTCTCCAAATGTCTGTGAAAAGTAATCATAACCCATTCACCACCATTTACAGGGTTAAATGGTTAAACAAACACACCCTTAAATTACAATGCAAAACCATCTCTCTCTCTCTCTCTCTCTCTCTCTCTCTCTCTCTCTCTCTCTCTCTCTCTCTCTCTCTCTCTCTCTCACACACACACACACACACACAGCAATATCTTGACATTTCAGGCCTACCCAATCTATGGAAAGGAGGTGTGCATCAAGGGTAATTCACCTGGGAGCCAGAGAGAGTTAGGTGGCCAGGGAGATGAAGTGGATTAAGGAGGAGATGGATTAGGTTGGTAAGATGGTGGGTGTTACATTTGGAGGTTGTGACGAAGATTACATAGTGCTCTTTCAATTCATGGAGGAGAGGGGAGCCTTAAAGGCTTAGAATGCCCACAAAGGGAAGGCATTGCGATCTCTGAGAGGGCGGCGGAAGGTAGCAAACTTGGAATTCTCATGAATTACGATTCAGGAGCTAGCGTGAGGAGCAACAAGACAAGTAAGAGGACTAGATTAATGTCCAAATGAAGATCCTCTCGTGGAACGTCAAAGGTCTAGGTTGCAGGCAAAGGTGATCGCAACTCAAGAATGTGGGTCGTAGGCTCAAGGAGTAGATAATCATGCTTTAGGAAACTTAAGTTCCAGACCATTGATAAGAAATTGTTCAATTCCATACTGGTATCGAGATGCAAAGACTGGGTGACACTCAATGTGAAGGGTAGTGCTAGGGGAATTCTTCTCACATGGGACTCCAACATCTAAGAAAAGGAAGCAGAATGGTCTGGGTTTTCTTTGTCTCAATTGTCCTGAGGGAGAAAGCATCAGGGTCAGATTGGGTAGATTCTTGATCTCCGCTGACTGGGCGGATAGATTTCCTCGTCTAGCAACAAGGCCTTTCAAAACCTATATCTAACCATTGCCTAGTTATACCATCTACTACAGAGGAGAATTGGAGCCCATAGCTTTTCAAATTCGAGTTTTTGTGGTTGGAGATAGATGGCTTCCTGAATGTACTACATTCAAGTGGAAGGATTTGTGAGCCATAGACTCAATCGAAAGTTGAAACTTCTCAAAGGCAAGATTCTCAAGTGGAAGAGAATGATGGTTGGAACTTGGAATTAGGGAAGCCAAAGTGAAGGATGTTCTTCAAGAAATCCACGCGCTCAATGTTCGGGGGGGGGACAGAGAGAGTTACGCGGCCAGAGATGCCTCAGGATTATGGGAACTAGCTAAAAGAGGAGGAGATCAAGTGAAGGCAATATTCAAGGGCATTGTGGCTGAAAGAAAGGAACAATAATAGTAAGTTTTACCATAGCACCGCTAGCACGCGAGCAACAAACAACTGGATCTACACTGTGGTTATGGATGGAAGGAGGGTTAAGGAGAAGTCGTAGGTATGGGACCACATCGTCAGCTTCTACAACTTCCTTTCAAGCTAAGGGTGGAAGAGGCTGAGTATAGATAATCTAGCATTTAACTCCATTTCAGATTAGGACCTAGAGGCTATTGATCAGTCATTCTCCGTGGACGAGATCAAGAGCACAATGGACTCGATGGGGAGAGATAAGGCCCCAAGCTCGAATGGTCTTCCCATGGCCTTCTTCCAAGTTCCCTAGGAAGTCATGAAGGAAGACATGGTCAACTTCATGACTGAATTCTTCAAGTGAGGCCATCTTTTCGTGGAGCTAGGGGCTTCCTTTATCCTGCTCATCCCAAAAGTTGAACATGTGGAAAGTTCGAAAGACTAGGTCAATTGATGCAGGACACGAAAATTAACTATGATATGCAAGATCTCAGGCTTTAGATCAAACTAATTCAGAAACATTCACATAAAATTTCCACATTCCACACAAAAGTTCAAACATTCAAGCAAGGGGAATCTGTGCGGGTCCAGGCCTACACATGTTAGGGCTGGATCAATAAAAATTATGAGCCAAATGGTACTCAAAGGGAAGTAAAACTCATCCACACATGCACAGCAACCAGTCCCTAATCCAAGGGATTCACCAGTTTCAGTTCAGAGAACCCTAGGATTAGAAAAGTGGCAAATAAATTGAAAGTAATGCAATCTAAGGTTAGAGATAGGGAAAATAGGTATGAGGCGAGTAAAATAGGCAAGAAATCTGAACCTGGAGACAGTTCCCACGCGCAGACAGCAGGCCAGGCCTGTGGAACGTGCGCGAGGGCCTAGCCGCACGTGCGAGGGGGCACCAAATGCAGAAAGCGCCTCCTTGGTTCTGGTTGGCCAGGGGAGGGCTTCAAAACCCCCGAGTTTCGTGTCGATCGGATGCGTGGTTTGTGTGCGGTATTCCGCTGAAGTTTCAGCCCTCGTGCAGGGCCAGATTCTGAAAATCAGTTGTGGAGAGAAGAACTGTTGCAAAAGCTGACGGATTCGAAGCTAGGATGGGTGTAGAAGGTGAGAAGTATGGATGATAGAAGATAGGGGCGGATCGAGATAGATGTGGTTTCGCACCACGGTAGTTAGCCCTTCGATGAAGGGAGGGCTTCGCAACCAATTGGATTTTCCACAACTTAGGAACTCAGAGTAGAAAAAAAGCAGAAATTTTTTATTAAACTTCAATGAATCAAAAAAGCTGTAAGGGGTGCCTATTTATAAGAAAACCCTATACCCCAAAACCCACGCCATGTGCGCAACCTATTACTTAGCGATGAAGTAAACCAAAATAAAAACTAATCAAAGAAATCTAAACAGTCCATGATATTCTAAATAACATTAATAAGCAAAACCTAAAATATGAGATTTATCAAACTAGTGGGCCACGATCATGAGATCCCATGATGGGCTTTACTTGACTATCGGGCCCACTCCAACGAACCAAAACTCCGTCTTCTAACTAGGAGGCTCTCTCTGGACGTCGTCATCGATCCAGATCAATGGCGGGGCCCTCCTTGCATACGTGCGTAGGAGGGACAACGTGCGTGTGCGCAGTGTTCGTATTGTCGGCGAAAAATCGATATTATCGCCGATAATTTCGGTATCGCCGAACTTGCGATACCGAAAACCCAAAAAATCGTTTCTCTTCCAAATATCGGCGATATATTGGCGATATATCGTCGATAACATTGATGACAACGAAAATATCGACAATTCGACGATTATATCTCCGTATATAGCCTTAAATTCAAAAAAGAAGAAGAAGAAGAAGAAGAAGAAGAAGAAGAGCGACAGATATTAGATTAGATAGAGCAGGTAATTGAATAAAACCATACCTGTGGAAGGAGAATCTAACGGAGCTACCCGCGTTGCGGCAGCGGCTGCTACGAAGGGAAAGAGGGGTTTTAGGTTTTCGAAAGAGGGGTCGAAGCTATCTCTGCTTTTCACTTTACCTTTTTAACTTTTTCTAAAGAATGATTTTTCCACCATTTAAAAGCATATGTCACCACCATTTTGAATGGAAATAAAACTCATAGTTTAAGTAACTTTTAAGTTAATTTAAGAGTGTGAGTTTCATATCATGTAATAAAAGTGGTTCACCACCACTTTAAGAACAAAAAAATGCAGTTTAAAAAAACTAAAAAATTAAATAGAGTGGGATATTTATGGCGGGTGAGGCCCTTACCATGGGGCCCACCATGATATAGATATTCTATATCCACGCTGTCCATCCATTTTGCCAAAACATTTTATAGGATGAGCCCAAAAATGAAAATCCAAGTCTCGTGGACCATACAACAACGGTGATTGAATGTCATACCATTAAAAACTTCCTAGGGCCCACCTTAATCTTTCCATAATGTTTATTTGCCATCTAACCAGATGCTAACGTCACGTGAACGTGAACATGGATAAAGGGAATTGGGTCACCATCCAAAACTTGTGGCCCATTTATGGTCAATCACCATCATTTCCTATGATAGGGTCCACTTGAAAATTGGATCCACTCATTTTAGGTTCATGCCCTAAAAGGATCTTGTAAAATAGATGGATATAGAATACATAATTCAAGGTGAGGGCCACTATCTTAAGTGAGGCCGAGGCCACACGTCATCCACTCCTGATGGTTAGATGGTTGGATGGATTTTTGGATTGATAGATGGGATGGATGGATGAATGTTTGGATGATTGGATGAGATGGATGGATGAATGTTTGGATGATTGGATGGGATGGATGGGTCGGTTGGATGGATTTTTGGATTGATAGATGGGATGGATGGATGGATGAATGTTTGGATGATTGGATGGGATGGATGGGTCGGTTGGATGGATGTTTAGATGGATAGATGGGATGGATGTTTGGATGACCAGGATGGTTGGATGGGATGGGATGGGATGGATGAATGGATGATTGGATGGGATGATTTGATGCGATGGATAGATGGATGGGTCGGTTGGATGAATGTTTAGATGGACGGATGGGATGGATGTGTGGATGATTGGATGGATAGATAATTGGATGGGATGATTTGATATGATGGATGGGATGGATAGATGGATGTTTGGATGGATAGATGGGATGGATGTGTGGATGTTTGGATGATTTGATGGCATGGATGAATGGTTGAAGTATTTGATAGATCGGGATGGATAGGGATGGATGGATGGATAAATGTTTAGATGATTGGATGATTTGATGGGATGGATGGATGATTTGATGGGATGGTTGGGTGGTTGGATGGTTGGATGGATGGATGATTGGATGGATGGATGGAATTGATAGATGTTTGGATGATTGGATGGGATGGTTGGATGGATAGATGGGATGGATGTGTGGATGCTTGGATGATTTGATGGCATGGATGGATGGTTAGATGGATAGATAGGATGGTTGGGTGGTTGGATGGATGGATGATTGGATGAGATGATTTGATGTGATGGATGAATGGATGGATGGGATGGATGTTTGGATGATTGGTTGGATGGATAGATGAGATGGATGTGTGGATTTTTGGATGATTTGATGGCATGGATGGATGGGATGGTTGGATTATTAGATAGATGGGATGGATGGATAAATGTTTAGATGATTGGATGGATGGATGGATGGTTAGATGGATAGATAGGATGGTTGGGTGGATCGAAGGATGATTTGATGTGATGGATGGATGGATGGACGTTTGGATGATTGGTTGGATGGATAGATGGTATGGATGTGGATTTTTGGATGATTTGATGGCATGGATGGATGGGATGGTTGGATGGTTGGATTATTGGATAGATGAGATGGATAAATGTTTGGATGATTGGATGATTTGATGGGATGGATGGATGGTTAGATGGGATAGATGGATGGGATGGTTGGGGTGGTTGAATGGTTGGATGGATGGGATGGATGGTTGGATCATTGTGCATATTATTTTGTTTAATTTATATGCTTATTTATGCATAATTATAAAATGTATGAATGCATTATACTTGTTAATTGGTTTAGTGAGATTTAAGTGATTGTTATGCTACTATTGGACTGTTTCTTATGATAGCACATGCTTTTAGGCCCTAATTAAATAGAAACTTATTATGTATGCATTCTTTTTACAATTTTTTTTTTATTCCTAAACATGTAAATATGTGTATTTAAGCCCCTACTAAAGTTTCATTGAAAAATTACATCGTTTTACCATGTTTTCCCCGCATTTCCGATTATCGGCGATATTATCGACGATAACGATATTATATCTTTATCTCCAGCCAGCGATACCGACAACTCGAACACTGCGTGTGCGCGCGTGATGTCCCCATCAACTCTCCCCGGCTGCGAAGATTTCACCACTGACGAAACAAAACTCCTAAACCGCTCCAAGATGTCAGGATCAAGTCTTTGAAGCTTCTCCTTAGTGAGTCACGTGCTGTCTGAAGTTGGTCGTGACATCCATTTAACCAGGTACTTCTGAAACCCGTCGTTCAACGTTGAAACTATCTTATGGACCGGAATATCCTCTATTTCCTCTCTGGGTGTGTGAATGTACGGTATGAGAGGTTGAGGCTGTGAAGAAAAGTCGGGAAGAGGCCATTTATCAAGGGACAGATCTGGGGAATCAGGATGGGTGGGCAAAGAGTCAGACAAAGTATCAGGGGTCCCCTAAAAAGCAACTAGATCTTCCACATTAAATGTGGAACTAATTCCCATGGAAGTTGAAAGATCTACCACATACGCATTAAGACCGTTTCGCTTTATAATTTTGAAGGGTCCAGCGCTACGCGCGTGTAATTTACGAACGGCCCCCTGAGGATACCGCTAGGGCCTAATGTGGACCATCACATAGTCCCCTACATTGAATTCCTTGAAATGTTTATGTTGGTCTGCAGAAAATTTGTAATGTTCATTACTAGTAGTGATCTTTCGCCTGATTTTTTGATGCAATGAATGAATGTGATGCACAAAAGACTCTGACAGCCTATGGGACAGTGACATAGGGACAAGGTCAATAGGCTTCCTGGGCTTATAATCAGTAACGACCTCAAAAGGACTTAGACCTGTGAACCTATTGACGGAACTATTGAATGCAAACTCAGCTATAGGTAGTACGGTGTCCCACGTCTTGGTGTGCTCCCCCACTAAACATCTGAGCAAACTTCCTAGGCTCGTGTTGACCAACCTCAATCTGACCATCGGTCTGAGGGTGGTAAGCAGAAGAAAATTGGAGCCTAGTGTTCATCATGTGTCATAGTGTCTTCCAAAAGTAACTCATGAATCGCACGTCCCGGTCAGACACTATGGTTTTTTGGTAACCCATGCAGTTTGACGACCTCACTAAAGAACAGCTTGGCAACATGAGATACGTTGGAGGTCTTAGAACAAGGAATGAAGTGGGTCATTTTAGAAAAACAGTCCACGACAACAAATATGAAATCGTGTTTCTGAATAGTCTTGGAAAGTCCAAGCACGAAATCCATACTGATGTCCTGCCAAGGGATGAATGGGACTGGCAAAGGTGTGTATAATCCTGTGTTTTGTTTCCTTTGCTTTGATAGTTGACAAGTACAACATTACCCTATAATTTTGGCCACGTCTCGCTTGAGGTTTGGCCAATAAAACCTATCCTCTATTAGGGCAATGGTCTTGTCTCGACCGAAATGACCCGCGACCCCTCCTGAATGTAACTCCAAGATAAAAAAATCGCGGAGGGAGGTGCGTGGTATGCACAAGCGGTCACTCCTAAACAAGTATCCGTCTAAAATTAAGTACTCACTGCTAGCTCCTGATGGACTCTCTAATAACAACGCATACACAACTCCAAAATCTGGACACTCAAAATACTCTTCTTTGATACGCTCGAGGCCCGTGACTTCGACGCTCATGGAATTGAGTTACGCGACTCGACGACTCAACACGTCGGCAGGCTTATTCTCTATACACCGGCCTTGTGCTTAAGCACAAAAGTGTACTCTTGAAGGAATTGAACCCACTTGGCATGCCTAGGGTTCAATTTCTTCTGAGAGTTCAGGTATCTCAAGGCCTCGTGATATGAGAATAAGACGAATTCTTGCGATAATAGGTAATGACGCTAATGGCGCAGTGATTGCACTACCACATAGAACTCTTTGTCATAGGTAGAATATTTCTGCTTCGCCTCATTCAATTTCTCACTAAAAAAGGCGACAGGGTGCCCTTCCTGACTAAGTACTCCTCCTATGCCGACTCCTGACGCGTCACATGCGACTTCAAAAGCTTTTGAAAAATCCGAAAGTCGCGTGACTGGAGCTTCGGTCATCTTGACCTTTATCTCCTTGAAGGCCTTCGAGGCTGCCTTTGTCCATTGAAACTCTCTTTTTTATGCAATCCGTGATGGGAGCCATAATGGAACTGAAACCTTGAATGAATCACCTATAGAAGGTGGCTAAGTCGTGAAAGCTGCGCACCTCATGAATATTGCGGGGTTCAGGCCAATTAACTTTGGCCTTGACCTTCTCGAGATCCACCGATACGCCCTTACCTGACACAATAAAACGTAAGAAAATAACACTACTAGACAAAAACGCACACTTCTTTAGGTTGGCATACAACTTCTCGACCCTAAGGATCCCACAAACTTGCCTCAAATGGTCAACGTGTTGCTCCTTGGTCATGCTATAAATCAAGATATCGTCAAAGTATACGACCAGGAACTTTCCCATGAAGGGTCTCAACACTTGGGTCATCCCACGCATGAAGTTGCTTGGGGCGTACCCAAAAGGCGTAGCTAGCCACTCGTATAGCCCGTCCTTCGTCTTGAAGGCAGTCTTCCACCCATCACCAAGGCATACACGGATTTGGTGATAACCACTTTTAAGGTCAATTTTTTAGAAGATAGTAGCATTAGCTATCATATCCAACATATCATCAAGACGCGGTATGGGAAACCGATACTTGACTGTGATTTTGTTAATGGCCCTACTATTAACACACATCCTCCATGTGTCATCCTTCTTAGGTGTAAGAAGGGCGGGCACGGTACACGGGCTCATGCTCTCTCGAATGAAACCCTTCTATAGGAGTTCGTCAATCTGCCTCTTCAACTAAGCATGCTCCTTTGGATTCATTCTGTAATGCGGGAGGTTTGGTAGAGTCGCCCCAGGGATTAAATCAATGGCATGTTGTATATCCCTCATAGGGGAAAGTTTGTTTGGTAGATCATCAGGAAAGACATCATGAAACTCATGTACTACCTGAATGGCCTCAGTGGGTTACTCTATGCTAGCCTCTGGTACACTCTCCCTAGCCACAAGGGCGTATACTATCGAGTCCGCCTCCGTTTCTCGCTCAATGTCCTTAGCATTTAGAATATGGAGTGGCTTGGACTTGGACTTCGATTCCTTCAATTCTTTTGAGCCGCTCGTACCACTGTGTGATGGACTCCTTTCCAATCGTGTTCTTGGGTGGCAGTGGATTTAGCTTGACCTTCTTGCCCTCGAACCAGAATGTATACCCAGAATGATATGGCCAACATCCATTTGAACGACCAAATATGGTAACATCCCTGTCATAGAGCCACAATCTACCCAGAATGATATAGCCAACATCCATGGGAACAGCATCACACCAAAGTGTCTTTATATGATCCAAACGGAATATGAATAAGACAACAGTGCGAGACTGAAATGTACGTTTCATCAACCCAGGAGACTCTATAGGGTTGAGGATGGGCTTCTAGCTTCAAGCCCAAACGACTCACAGTGCTAGTCGATGCCACATTAGCACAATTGCCACTATCCACGCTCTTTTCCCCACATTTTGCACAAGTATAGAAGATCGTGTTACAGCGCCAATCATCAGTGTTCTTGGCATGAGGCAATGCGCAACGCACAATCGCGAGGGTCGCGGACTCTTATGCTCCCTCTTCCTCATCACTAGGGGTTTCTACTGGCTCATTTTCTTCCTTCACCGTCACTCTCTGGGGGCACTACTACTTACCCATCAATAAAGAATACTTTGGTGCCCTCTTTTGTGCCGCACTGGTGGACAAAGTGACCAAACCCCTGACACCTAAAACACCTAGTTGCCCCACTTCCACACGAGCTAGACCCGGCAATTTCTTTACCCTTATCATCCTTGGGCCTGGGCTGAAAACTGTTGAAAGGTTTGTTCTGGTACCCAGTGTTAGGTTTAGCCCCAGAGGAGTTGGCCTTAGCACTAGAATCGCGAAAGTCAAACCCCCTTCCCACAGATGCTTTGGGGTATTGCTCGACGCCTAACACTACTTGATACAATTGTAATAGTGTCTATGTCTTTAGCGAGCAATTCTCTCCTAATGTCAGGAAGGAGGCCGTTTTAAAACAAGCAAGAGTGAGTACGGGGTCCTCATCAACCTCGCAATGGGTCAAGTACTCTTCGAACTTCTCAGTATACTCAGCAACACTCATGGAACCCTGTCGAAGAGACTGTCATTCCTCAATCAACCATAAGCGATAAGAGAAAGGGAGGTACTTCTCTTTAAGCATTTCTTTCATTTCTCCCCAATGGACTATTGGGAGCTCTCTCGCTCTTGCTTTCTTTCGCTCTACTGTCGCCCAATACCTCTTTGCTTGGCCCACAAGCTTCATCTTGGCCAATCGGACTCGAAGAGCATCCGACATGTCATGACTCGACTCGAAAAAGCTCGATTTGACTCGGTTCGAAGCTGAGTTCAAGTCGAGTCGAGCTGATTTTTTTAGCTCGAAAATGAGTTCGAGCCGAGTTCGAGCTGGCCCCGGCTCGACTCGACTCGGATCGAACCAGTTCGGTGACTCGGTTACTATGATATTGATGTTGCTCACCAAGTGTTTGATGAAATGACTCAAAGTGTGGTTGGTGGCAAGGAAGGTATGTATATGAAACCAACACCCTTTTTTTTCTTGATTTTTATGTTGCTTAGAAGGTGTTTGATAAAATACCTGTAAAACCATTGCTGTTGTCTCAAATACAGTGAGATTTTGAAGGTGCAGTCCAGGTGTTTGTGAAAATGCTACAATGGTGAACTCGGCTCGATCTTGGCTCGAACTGGCCCGAGCTGCTGATCAAACCGAGCCGTAAGTCGGGCTAATCGAGCCAAGCCGAGCCGAGCCGAGTTCAAGCTGAGATAAGCTAGTGGCCGAGCCAAGTCGAGCTGAGGCCAGCTCGACTCAGTTCGACTCGATGTACACCCCTAGCCAAACCGCGTCCCCAACATCCCGCGAAAGGCTTTAGTAGGAAATCTGTACCTAACAGTTGTGGGCCCAACCATAACGTATGTGTTGTATCCACACCGTCCATCATTTTGGAGAGATCATTTTACAGCATGAGCCAAGGAAAGAGGCAAATCCAAAGCTCAAGTGGACCCCACCATAGAAAACATTGGGGATTAAATGCCCACCATTAAAAACTTCCTAGGGACCACAAATGTTTCTGATCAAGCTGATATTTTATGTTTTCCCATCATTCATGTCTGTCTTAACTTATTAACAGGTTGGATCTCAAATAAACCTCGTTATGGCCCTAGGAAGGTTTCAACGGTGGGCATCACAGTCTCCACTGTTTTCTATGGTGGGGTCCACTCGAGCTTTAGATCTACCTCATTCTTTATCTCATGGCCTAAAATGATCTCTCCAAAATGATGGACGGTGTGGATACAGCACATAAATCATGGTGGGGCCTACAAAACTTAGTGAAAACACTTCAGCAGCAAATCTCGCTGCTCAAACCCATTGGCAGCTAATCCGATCCCATTCTTGAAAGAGGAAAGGGTTCTGAAAGGACCGGAACCCTAAAATCTCTCCAAAATTTTCAAATTCCTTCAATCAAACCCAAATCTATAGGGTTTTATGGCAGATTTCTCGTTGAAATCTCGTGCGCAATTTGAATCTTACGTATTTGCGAAGAAAAAAGGGTAAGGAAATTGAGATTGTTGAATTCAAAGCTTTTCTCTTCTTCTTTTTTTTCTTTTCGATTTTTTTGGTAATTATACAAGTCGAAAATGGATAAATCTGCAAATAATCTTTGTGATATCGCAAAAATGATGCGATATTGTGCGATATATCACACGATACATAAAAATCTGTTTTTTTTTTTCCTGAGGGGTTTCCAGCAAATATCGAGTCACTGGCCAGCGATAACGATAATATCGACTAATATATCAGCCGATATTATCGATATCGCGAACATTGGGTATATGTAGAGGCATTTGATTGCTTATTTTCCACAGGGAAAAGCACATCATATAAATAGCCACAACAAAGACTGGGAAAACCAAGCAATAGCACCAAAATAAAATTCTTCTGCACAAAGTTTCAAACCCCCTACTGGATAACTATCCAAACCTAGTAGTAGAAAAATCAGCTCTTCCTATATATATATATATATATATATATATATATATATATATATATATATGGGAAAAGGTACTATGCGCCGAAGCGTAAAGCGATCGTCCGTGAGGTGAGTTTGGGTGGGCCCCACCGTGATTTCGTCAAGATCCACACCGTCCACCGGATGCAGTCCCAACGGACGGCCCAAAATCCTCCATCCACCGTGATTAGGTGGGCCATACCATCTCGAAAACATAAGTATACAAGCAAAAACATGTAAACGTACTTGGTGGGCCCCACGAGATGTAGATACCACCGAAAAGTGGTTTAAAATTACATTCAAGTGGGACACACATGATGGAGTTTGATCATGAAGAAACCTCTCGAAAGGCCCCCACAATAACTACGTGGTGTGGCCCACAAAAGTCACGGATTAGGTGATTTTAGAGTGTGGGCCCCAACCGGGATGGTGCATCCGATCGAGGGGTAGATGTTCGAACGACATCTGGGCCCCACACCAACTCGACCTCATGGACGATTTCGTATATATATATATATATATATATATATATATATATATATAACCCGAAAAAAAGAACAAAGTTGGTCAACCACAGTTGAATTAACCATAAAAATTTTCACAACCTCAACAGTGATGTTAAGATGGATGAGTGAAATGATGAGGAAGGATAGAATTAGAAATGAATGTAATCAAAGGAACTTAGGAGCAGCGCCGATGGGTAATAAGATGAGGGAAAGTAGACAGATGGTTTGACCATGTGCTGGCAGACCGAGAACTAAGCCAGTTAGGAGGGAGCGGGTTCAAGTTGAAGGCACTAAAAAGGCAAGGGGAAGGCCCAAAAGGACATGGGGGGAGGTAGTAAGAAAAGCCTTGATGACCTATGGTTTAACTAAGGATATGGTACTTGATAGAGTGGAATGGTGGAAGAGGATTTGTGTAGCCAACCACGATTAGCCAGGATAAGAGTTAGATGATGATGATGATGATGAACCTCAACAGTGGTGAACTCCTAGCCGCCATCAACCACTTTAAGAGCTGAGGATCTTAACACAATGCTTACACTGGGCAGGAGGGTTTCCTTAATGGCTTCGAATTGAAATGGTGAACTTCCAATTTTCTTATCTTCAATTTGAAAATGACATACTATTATTTCGCAAATGAGGAAGATTTTATGTTGTTTAAAGACGTTGTATCATGTATGGGAAAAAGATCAATTTTCTAAAAAATGAGCTTCAGGAGGTGAGAATGGAGTGCGAGGAAATTTCAAGTTTAGTAGATCTGTTTGGTCATATCCTAGGCAAGCTTCCATCGTCATGCTTGGGCCTACCCTGTGTATTGGGAAACCCGGAAAACAACTATGGCATGTGGGGGAAGAAAGAATTGAAAAGAAACTCATTGTCTGAAGAGAGAATATAGATGCTCAAGGGCCGAATTACATTGATAAAGGAAGCTCTGTCAAATATGCCAGTCAAGTTTATGTATTTGTTCCAATGCCCATCCATTGTCCTCAAATTTGAAGAGATTCCTATAAAGTGTTGAAGAGGAGAATAAATTTCATATGGCAAAGTTGTGAGAGGTGTGCAAACCAAAATATAAATGAGGGACCGGTATCAAATCTTTGAAGATTCGAGGATGAGGAAAGTCTATCAAAGAAAATTGTATCAAGTAAATATGGGGTGGCAGTTGGTGGTTGTTGTCTGAAGCCTTGTCCAAATACAAAGCCTCTAGTATGTGGAAATCCATTGTAAGGGTAGAAAGCTTATTTAGAAGGAAGATTGTTCACTGTATTTGGGATTGCGCATTAAGAAGTTGGAGGTCATGGATGAGGCGCTTTTGTGAAGTGCCTTTGGAGCTTTGGAGAGGAGGTAGGCCTCTGGAAAGAAGTAATTGCGGGAAATATGGTGTATCGGAAAAGGGTCGGTGGACGAAAGAATCGACCTTATACAAGGCAACGGCAACATGGAAGGTAGAGCTAGGCAAAATCCGACCGAATCCGATCCAAACCGAAGGCCAGGATCGGAGTCAGATCAAGTAGGCCCACTCAGATCCGACCGTACATCGGATCGAGTTCGAATCAGTGGTCAATTCGGACCGATCCGATCCGGGATCCGATCCCGATCTAGTCGGGTACCTATAAGAGTATCTGGCTGATTTTTGGTTCCATGGTCAAGTGTCCAAGATCTCACCTGATGGACGGATTGAATGTAACAAACACAGCATGTTGGGCTAGAACTTGGTTGTGGCAGAGGATTCCGATCTGACTTCCAAGATAAATTGACATCACTCAGAAACGCATGCTTCTCCTCTCTCTCTCTCCTTATTAACCATTGGTTCATGTTATTAACTGGCTTTATCTCCCTTGCCTCTCTGACATCTCTTACCCTTCCGTATTTCTCCTTTAAATGACTACTCTACCCTTGTACTTTGTATTGTGATTGTTCGCCCTGTCTGGGTTAAAAGGGTCATTTAGTTTTCTCCTCCACCACTCCATTCTGAGTTCCCTTTCTGTCCGTCGCGAATTAAAGATTTAATCGTGTGTCGCTGCCCACGAGAAGCCCACAAGATTATTTTATTATGATCTGAACCATCACAAATCCAAACCATACCCAACCCAATCCGACTCGGTTTCCCTGACCGAGTCTAACTCGGTTCGGGTCGGGCCAGCAGGGCATCGGATCGGATCGAGTCAGCTCACCCGGACTCGGTCCCGGATCGGATCGAGTCGAGTTGGACCCAATCCGGTCACTCAACTCGATGCCCACCTCTAATGGAAGGAAATTTCTAGGGTGGCTGGAAGAATCAAAGAGGGGATTGGATTCTAAGTAAGGTCAAAGAATTAGGTTCTAGAACAATGTGCGGTTAGGGGATAAAGCTCTTCGCAAAGCCTTTCCAAGGTTAGCAAGCCTATCCCCACATGTGGAGGTGTCTGTTGCATGTTGCTTCTCAATCACAGGCGGAGGCTCGGATCTTCAATTAGTCTGAGCAATTCTCCATGCCATTGTTCTACAGGCTTCTTTATATATACTCTCTGAGGAAGTATCGAGCACATATATCATTAATGTGGTTTTATGAGGCTCCTCTAAAGGTTGCGGCCCTAGCTTGCTTGGTGAGAAGGAGAGTGTTGATGATTAACAATCTTCGTAAGAGAGGGATGTTAAGCATCAATGGGTGCCTATTGTACTTGTGGGAAACATTGTAAATTGACCATCTCTTTATTCATTGCTCTTTTGCTGGAGAGCTTTGGGAGAGGTTACTCAGAATATTTGGTATGGCATGGGTGTTGCCGGAGTCGATTGAAGGCTTCCTTCTTTCTTGGCATGAAGGATGGGTGGGGAAGTAGGGCAAGAAGATTTGGAGGTTGGCATTATTGGCCGACCTGTGGGCTGGGAGGAAAGGAATAATTGGTGCCTCCACAATCATGTTAGCAAGTTTGTCGAGGTGTTGAGGTGGGTCATTTTGGATGTCATGCATCGAGTTTCATTTTTCTTAGATTTGGAAGTGAGCTTCCGTTCTTCTCAGTTAGGGGCTGCTTCATAATTCTTTTGGCTATTGGCCTCCATTGAATAAAAAGTAATTTTTCAAAAACAAAAGGAAAGTATTTGGGACAAACTAAATTTTGGAGGACACACCACTCAAGAGAGAGGTGGTGAGCTCTCAATATTACTCCATTGCAGGGAACCAGGTAGTGTGGTCGCCTTTATTTCACAAACGCCTGAGTGAAGGGGAGGTTGAAGAATGTGCGGACCTAATGGAATAATTGCAATATTGAAAGACATCGATAGAGGAGATAGATAGTCTTGGAAGCTGGACAAATTAGGGCATTATGTCAGATAGATTCTGATGCATGAACCAAATAACATGTGAGATCAAGGAGCCGAATTAAGATATTTAACAAAAAACACAAACATCGCTATAATCATCACAAATATCATGAAAATCAAAAGAACACCATGCATAATCCTAACCTAAGCTACCAACATCATAACACGAGATCATTAAATAAAAAGAAACTAAAATCTAATGGATGCGAGAACATCCAATTAGCATAGGGTATAGTCTACTTCAAAATAGAAAACCTAATACAACCTAGGGTGAAATTTTGGGTTTGGGTAATTTGCAAAAGTAAGAAAAATATGAATTTTAGGTTTAGGGTTAGGGTTTCGGAGATGGAAGAAAGGGTTTTGATACAATGATGATGGGAAACCAAAAGGGGGCAAGGTGGGATTCGCACATGTAACCGTACAATCACACGTGTGGCGTAGGATGGTGGATGGGTTTAGGTCGGTTAGGGTTTGGATTGTGGATGAGTATGGGAAAGTTGGGTTTTAGGAGAAGACCAAGATCTGGGATGGGAGAATGAAGAACCTGAAAAAAAAAAAAAAAAAAATACCTAGATGGGGGAGAAAGGAGAAGGTGTGGGGATAGATGGAGACCTCGCACCTCCGTTGATGAGGATTAGCCTCATACCAATCTCCATTCCAAATCGCATGAAAGTATCTTCAAATCACATGAAGATTGAAGAAGAAAGCAAGAGTTTTTCTCTTCTTTTTTTATCACAAAATCCAATGGGAGAGAGCTCAACGCCCCCCACTTTTTATAGATCCAAGAAGTTTCAAAAATTACGATAATCCCAATCTTGTGAATCTTAACGAAAATAACCCTAGTCTAAATAAAATCAACCAAAACACTCATAATGTGTCCAAATGTAAAATATTCAAAAACTAAATCCTAAAAGATGATAAAGTCTAAAATTGATGTGGACGATCAACGATCAATGGCCCGATCATGTGATCCAATGGCCCGATCGTCACATCTCTACAATCCAATAGTTTGGATCACTCCATAAAGCAGTCCATGTGCATCTTCTTGGTGTGAGGTCTTCCAGATGCTCGCAGATGCACATGGGGTCTTCAGCACGATCACGGATACTCGCCTAGCCACAGGGAAATCGGTACGGCCTGCTTCCTCCTCTGATACGTACGCAAGGGTGTACGTGGAGTGATGTTCTCATCAGATTCACTCAGCTCTTTTACAAGAGTCCATTCAGAGGAAGAGGGCCCCGACTACATTGATATGGTCTTACTCAGGGCCTCCAAGGCCAAGGGTAATTGTGTCTTCACTTGCGTATTCCCAAAGTATGCATTTTTTTTATGTAGGTCATGGACTTGTTGGACCATTTGTTTATTCATTATGAGATCGCATCATCCGTCTATTGGAGGTTTTTCCACCTCCTCAACATCAACAAAATGATGCCTTGATCAATTTTGTCACTCATCCTGGACTCGCACGAGGGCTGTTGCAACTTGCAATCCAAAAGGGAAGATTCTAAGGAAACCCTTTGCTTGCAGGACTGTATCCTATTTAGCAGAAACATAATGAGAGATGTTTCTCAATATAGCAAGCTTGCCTCAGAAGTGTTCATCAAGGTGCAGTCAAAAGTGATTGGATGGGCAAAAGCATTATCTTTCAAAGATATCCTAAAGATCTCTTCAAGAGTAGTTGGGCGCAGAATCTTCTTTGTATTGGGAATGAAGATCCCTCATCATCCATCCTTGTTTTGTTGTTTGCCCTTTTCTTTCTCATTTTAATAAATTTAAGTTACATGCCGGAATTAAAAAAGAAAAAACTTCATGGATGGATTTTTCTATTTCATTTAAGTTTCTGTAACTCAGAAATTATAGATGAGCAAACTCAAGGGAAAGGAATTTTGTTTAACAGTCTAGTTAGCCATCGGATTGGATCATGAAACTAACCGATCAGAAATTAGAACATCAAACCTATAAACTGATAGAGAAAAAAGATTTAGCTTTGCACGAAATAGCAAAAACAGAAGATGATAACAAGAATAGAAAACATACTGCTATATGAGAAGGGATGAATTCCAAGACATCAAACATCTGCAGGAAAATGAAAATCAGTGTTACGTAATTCAGAAAATAGTCAGCAAGGAATGTTAGTGCAGTGGCATCTATAGGGCAAAGCAACTTCCAGACTTAACCAGGAAAAAGACAATTGAACAGCATGATTTCATTATGAAATTGTAGCCAATTAAAAGTTTCTTGAGCATTGACCAAAATGACCAATGCACTCCCTAATCAAAATTGCATCTGAAGCAAATGCTACCATCAAGATGGATCTACATCCTCTGACGGAATGAGGGGGAAAAAAGAAGAAGCTAAAAGCCCAAAATGGAAGGAACCAAACAAAGAAGACCGAAAGAGATCTAAATCAAGGTTGTCAACGCCACAAAATATGAGCTGTAATCAGCACCATGTTTATAAGACTTCCCATCCAAATGAACACAAATAATTAAAAACCACTAGAGTCGGGTCAAATCAGAAATCTCACCAAATCAATTAGAAGCTCCATATGGGAGTTAGTGTTGGAAGCTATGATTAAAAAACATGCCAATGTTTGGAGTGCTACATCCACCTTCAGAGAGCAAGATTCCAATTTTCTAAGGAACGGAAGTGATGAGGACATCCAAGCACCATACCGAAGGAGGAGGGTTGAGCCAGTCTCCTTATGGCTAGATGACCATTACATGGAGCCCACTTAGTCCAATTCACATTCTTAGCCACATTGAAGACCCCACGTGCATATTCGTGCATCTTTGAAAACCCCACATTAGGAAAATGCACGTGTGCTACATATAGGAGCTTAATGGATACATCGGACCGTTGGATCAAGTGGACACGATGATCGAACATTGGATCATCATCATCATCGGACATATTGATCGTGGACCCCTATGGGCCATGAAATAGTTTAGTTGTTTAGATTGAAATAGTTTAGTTGTTTAGATTGTTTACATGCTTCGTTATTTTTGTATAGCTTATATTTGTATTGAGATTAGGGAGTTAGGAACGACTCTTAATTTATTAAGCATCTTTATGTTGAGAATCTTATTTGAGAGCGCATTTTTGTAAAAGGTCTTTTCTGAGGCTATAAAAGAGAAAGGGGGTGTGTAGAGCTCTAATGCTATTATTTAAAAAAAAAAAAATTTAAAAATTAAAAAAGTTGTGTTCTCTTCTTCATGTGATTTGAAGAATACTCCATGTGATTTAGAGCTCGGGTGTGGTGTGATTCTATTCCCCATTCAACAAGAGGCATGGTTCCGTCAATGGATATGTAGGCACCAACAGTAGTTGCTAGAGGCCCTAACATTCTTGTAGGCCACAGCCTATGAAAGAACAAAAGGGAGAAAAGGAGAAAGGGGAGGAAAGAAAGAAAAGAAAAGAAGGAAAAGAGAGATTAAGAGGGAAACGTGAGATTGGGATATGAAGTTAACCCATACGGGCCACATCCCACTCCGATACCATGATGTGATCCATGATCGGAAGAGAAAAATAAAAGAAAAGAGTGAAGAGAAGAAGAGATGGGAGAGAGAGAGAGAGAGAGAGAGAGAGAGAGAGAGAGAGAGATTGTGCATTTGTATGTTGTATTCTACTCTCGTCATCAAATCTTATTTATAACAATACAAAATCAAAGGGAAGGTGCATCGCATGTGTACCCAAATTAATAAACATACACAGTCATACACATAATAACCCCAACCTTTTACATTCTCTTACAAAAAACAGACTCTAGATACATAGCCTTTGGAGCATTCATTCTAAAGCATGGCCTGGGAAATTTTGCCTACAAATTAGCAAATCATTGCAAGCATATTTGACCAAATGGTATAAGAGAAAAGAAAAGAAAAGCTTACATAAGACAAAGCTGTACATATGGTAAAAACCCAATCTCCATTGCCATCGGCATGCTCCAAATAACCATGCTGCAACTTGGCTTTAACAAAAAGAAGAAGAAGAAGAAATAATTAGCCAATGGCATTTTTAGGGACAGAAAATGCACTAATGGAGAAGACAACATTACAAAGCATATGGAATGATTGAAGAAAGCATATGTTAAGTCATATTATCTTGCAACCCAACTACTGGAATAACAAAGAGTCATGTCAAATATCAAGCTGATAAGAGTTATCTACTATATTACAGAAGTAGAAAATGTGGAGACCTACCATATAAATGATTTTAAAAAGAGTTTTTTCCGATTGTATACCCCATTTTTTACCCAACCCAAACTTTACTTTCCCAAATTAATACCCTGCTGTACGGATTCACCGTTCATAGACGAGAATACCCCTTGTTTATAATTTGTATTCCTTTCACTCACTTAACACCCAAAAAAACGTAAGAACGCATCTGTATGAAAATATCCCTTCTTTTCACTCATTTTCTTCCTAAAATCTCCATTGAATCTCCATATACTATCATTGTACATTTGTCATCTTCCATCTTGCTCAGGGTTACGTTCATTCCCTCAAACTGGATGCATCAATAAATGTGAAATCTTGAAGGCTTTTCTCCGTAAATCGTGTTTCACTTCAACGCACACTTTTTCTTCTTCTTCAACACGGATTTCACTGATACGGCGGCTATGGGAGGTAAGGATGTTTAAAATCTAAAGAATTGACCGAGATCTCAAGCAATTCCATGTAGAAATTCATGAAGTTGACTGAGAAGTCAGTGAAATACTTGCTCAAATTCACTGAAACTCGGGCAACCTCATGACTTTCTCTGTCAAATTGCCTGAGTTCTCGCTGTCAATTTAATGAATTTCTCGTTCAATTTCATCGAGTTATCGGTCAATTTCACCGGCTTCTCGGTCAATTTCACTAAGTTATCGAACATTTTCATGAAGTTCTCAGTCAATTACATGAAGTTCTCGGTCAATTTCGTGAATTTCTCACTCAATTTCGATAAGTTGTCGCTCAATTTCGATAAGTTCCTGGTCAATTTCATGAAGTTCTCGGTCATATTCGTGAAGTTCTCGGTCAATTTCGTAAAGTTTTGGATCAATTTTATCCAATTCTCAGTCAATTTCGTGAAGTTCTCGATCAATTTTATCCAGTTCTCGGTCAATTTCACACAGTTCTCGGTCAATTTCAAGAAGTTCGCGATCAATTTCACAAAGTAAAAGTTCCCAGTCAATTTAATGAAGTTCTCGGTCAATTTCATGAAGTTCTCAGTCAATTCATGAAGTTCTCAATCAATTTCCACAAGTACTCGGTCATTTTAGTGAATTTCCCGGTCAATTTCATCGAGTTCTCGGTCAAATTCAATGACTTAGAACTCAATTTCACTCAGTTCTCGGTCATTTTCATCACGTTCTCGATCAATTTCACTCAGTTCTCGGTCATTTTCATTACATTCTCGATCAATTTCAACGGCTTAGAACTCAATTTCACTCAGTTCTTGATCATTTTTATTACGTTCTTGGTCAATTTCACTCAGTTATCGGTCTCTCGGTCAACTTCATTAAGTTCTCGGTCAATTTGGTGGTCACTGAAATGCACCGATAAGTCGGCCATATTGATCGAGAACTTCATGAAGTCCCTGCAATTGATCGAGAACTTGGAAAATTTGACCGATAAGTCAGTCATATTTCACCTAGTACACTGGTGAATTTCCTACTACTCGGTCAATTTCACCTTATACATGTGAATATTAAACGAGTTATATCTTATGATTTGCTCCTATTCTGCAATGATTCGTTGCGAATGTGTCATTGTGTTTGTTTTCAGAAAATGGCTTCGAGAATCATTGTATGCTCTTATAGTGGGGAGTTATTACGTGAAAACAATCGATACACATACTAGGGTGGAAAGTCGAAAAGTATTGTTGTGGGCGTCAAAACTACATATGAGGAGCTTCTATCTAAAATGTACAGGATTATGAAGAGTACGCCAAAGGATTATAATATTAGGTTGAAAGTATTGTACCCTTGTTCAAACCAATCAATCCCTCCAACTGAAATTGAAGAAGACGAAGATGTGAGAGTGTTCTTGGCAGCACAGTCGGAGCATTCGGATAAATACATCCCTTTAATCATCGAGACAGTGCAGCGCATTAATGAGACAATACATGAAGACCCCGTGGCTTACAGTGGTGTTGAACATGACGCGCCAGCAGTTGGAAGTTTGGGTGAGGAACATGGCGTGAAATATGAATATATGGCATCACCTTCACAAGTTCTTCTAAGCAACACTCCACTACTCGAGCCGCTTCAAACATCAAACTTCATGACTAGTCAAGTGAGCTGGGCAGGTGACCTTAACGTCAAAAGTGAATATACAGCATCACCTTTATCTGCAAGAGTAGATTTGCCTTCATCATCCAACGCTAAATATGTACGGGGAAGCGACATTCCACTGCCCGAGCAGGCTCGAACATCAGACTTCATCACTGGTCAAGTTAATGTGCCTTTCAAGAATGTTGTATTCACCAATACAGACCTGTCACAATATTCATATTCATTGGATGAGCCGATTGATATAACCGTTGGCCAAACGTTTAAGGACGAGCCAATGTCAGTATGTTTTAAGCTAATTTGCAATTCGCAACAACTTCTAATATAGGATCTTGTACTCGTCACCCAAGGAATTCACCGTCGTGTGTTTCAAAGATAAGTATGAATAGAGGGTTCATGCATCTAGGGTGAATGATGCGGGGATATTTAAGGTAAGGACTTGCACATCCATACATACATGTGGCATGTCATAGATGAAAAGTGATCACCGACAAGCAAGCAATAAGTTAGCCAGTGAGCTGGTTGTTAGTCGCATTGAGCAACACCTAGGATTAAAGCTGAGGGACATTATCTTCGCCATGCAAGAAAAATATAATATTCTTATTAGTTATAAGAAGGCATAGCGCGCTAAGGAGATTGCAATCAATCGCGTAATGGGGTCTTATGAAGATTCTTATAATGAACTCCCGATATATTTGCATGAGTTGAGGGCGAACCCGGGGACGGTGACTGTCGTGCTTGTTAATCCACAAATGAGCAGGTTCGAGAGATGTTTTGTTACGCTCAAACAATAAGTTAAAAGTTTTCAAATATCTCTGCGAAGGGTTTTGGCCATCGACGGCACGCATCTAAAAGGTAAATACAAGGGTGTTTTGTTCATTGCTATAGCCTTGGATGGTCACAATCATATTTTCCCAGTCGCTCTTAGTATCGGAGAATCAGAGAACAACAACAATTGGAACTGGTTCCTTACTCACCTCAACTGTACGTTAGGAGATCTTCCTGGTCTTGTGGTCATATCAGACTGACATGAAGGTTTAATGAAAAAAGTTCCCCAGGTCTTCCAAAATGCAATCCATGGCTACTGCACCTACCATATATACCGAAACTTGGTAGACACGTTTAAAGACAAGTCGTTAGAAATCTACTATTGGCGAGCTGTAAAGATTTGCAAGAAGGCTAAGTCCGAAAAGTTAATGCACGATATCGAACTTGTCAATCCCCCAGTACATGCATGGTTGAGAGAAATAGGGTACGAAATGTGGGCATCTTCACACTATCCCAGAAAATGATTCAACTTGGTCACTACAAACATATTTGAGTGCGTTAATGCTCTATTCAAATAAGCACGAGAATACCCCGTGACTATATTGATAGAGACAATCAGATTTAAAATTCAAGAAATGTTATATAAGAGAAGAGAATCTTCATCATCATTTCTAGGACCATTGACATCGTGGGCTGAGAAACAATTAAAGGATCTTGTACCAAAGGCGCGAGATGTTCGTTGTCATGCAATTTCTCGCAATGAGTACTCTGTTGTGGGAAATTATAATGATATAGCTAAGCTCAATGAGCTTTCGTGTACATGTCGCGAGTTTGACGTAAAAGGGTTCCCTTGTTTTCATGTTCTTTCAACATGTATAAACTATAACCTTTCAACATGTATAAACTATAACCTTCCTCATTATACATTACCAGATCACGTATAATGGTTCCGTGTACCCAACACGTGACAAGAGCCAATGGGAAATATCACCCGAATTCAGGGAGTATTATGCAAGAAATAATTAAGCCCCACAACAGAGGAGGTCAGCTGGAAGACTAAAAAAGATAAGAATTCTTTCCCGTGGAGGGGAACGAAAAACGGTAAAGTGCGGAAGATGCAAACAAACGGGGCATAATTGTCGAAGGTGCAAGTTTCCAATACCTGTGGAATAATGTAATTTGTAATGCATTTTATGTTTGAATGATGTAATATAATTTATTTTAAAATGTAATGTGACAGTGAATGATATAAACCGAAGAGGTTTGTTAAATTTTTTGAAATTGCAGATTTACTACTACGATTCAGACTTTGAAAGAATAGTAATAACCATGGAAAGGGATACTGACCCTGAATATGATCCAAATGAATATGGTCAGTTCACTCAGTTATCGGTCAATCAACTGATATTATCGGTCAATCTTCGTAAGTTCTCGGTCAGTTTCAATCACTTCTCGATCAACTTTCCTAAGTTTTTGGTCAATTTCACTCGATTCGCGATGAATTTCAGACAGTTCTCGGTCAATTTCACTCAGTTATCAGTGAATTTCACTCAGGTATTGGTCATTTTCACTCTGCGGTCAATTTAACTCAGTTCGCGGTCAATTTCAGTCAGTTCACAGCCAATTTCAGTCAGTTCTCGGTCAATTTCACTCAGTTATCGATTAATTTTCCTAACTTCTCGATCAATTTCACTCAGTTCGCCACCAATTTCACTCAGTTTGAGGTCAATTTCAGTCAGTTATCGGTCAATTTCACTGATGTTCTTGGTACGAAATTAGCTCACATACAATTTATACGCCTCTCCCATATCCATCACAACTCCCAATTGGCTTATTATATGATTGGCACAAGTTCACAATTAATTAGCGTGAGTTATCGGTAAAGCGCAAACATCCATTTTGAGCAGTCTCAATTCAATTACCAAAACAGTAAAGTGATTCATTAACATTAACGAAAGAGTCTATTACACCGTTTACTTATAAAATACTAAGTAACAACTAAGCTACAATACGACAATACATGAAAGGAAAAGAAACACTAACTGACTAACTATCAATCAAATAGTAGGCCCCTCTTCCATATCCATCACAACTCCCTATTGTTCGACCGAGTCAGGCGAGGGAGGGGGCGCTCCCTCCTTTTGCACAAAGCACAACACCGCCTTTAATGTGCAGTGCATATTCCGCATCTTGCGCATCAGGTAGCGTTGATCCGTCTTCATCTCAGCCATACTAGCCTCGAGCGCCCCTAAATGCTCCACTACGTCTAGAGAGGCCCCCCTTCACCTCTCTGGAATGGGGCTCCTGTCTCCTCTTCATCCTTAACCTCTTCCTCTTCAGCTTCTTCTTCATCACTCTCTTCTTCTTCTTCAACTATCTTGTCCCCAATTTGTTCGATCTATTGCCTATCTTGCTTGGGGCCACATCTCATGCGGTTTAATGTGTCTTCAATTATCACCCTTTCTAGCTCAACTGCGCTGCTAGATCCCCTGATTCCATACTGTTGGGCCATCTTGCAAATGAGGAGGCCAAATGGGAGGCCCAAGGTGTCTCTACGTGATGTTGCGGCCTTCACTATCTAGTAAGGGACAATTGAGGGCAAGCACACATCCTCCCCCCGACCTACCTGGTACGTTACCTCTGCCATGTACATGGAAATGTTCGTATGGTTTCTTAACCTCTGATATACGTTATATGTGAAAATGTAGTGAAGTAACTAATCGGTAAGTTGGTATCATGCTTGAGTTTTGTATTCTACTATCTCTCCTCCACTCAACAAGTTTGCCGCACAAGCTCATGCTAAGCTCATCCCTGTGGTGTCAGGTATTCAAGTCCTTAGTTTTAATCTAGACTCTTCCCCATGGCACGTCAATTAGTTGTGCGATGGCTTCTATGTCGATGTGCACTACTCGGTTTCCATATCTAATGTTAAATCCTAGAGAGTTGAGCTTTGTGTTGCAAATTCAAGAGTAGAACAACCTTACTTATTGCGCATTGGCCCAATAGTTGCCTTCAAACACGGGTCCCCAACCGGCGTGCATGAGTCATTATAGCACTTCGTTCTCATCAAATAGATTGTCGGCCACCGTGACTTCGAAGACGACTTTTCGACCCCAATGTTTACCCGCATCCCGATCATTAGCCCTCTTCGTCCTCCTTTCACGACGTGATGATGAAGGGCTCGCTTCATGGTCATTGGCCCTCCTCTCACTTCTTTGAATACATGGTGATGAAGGGCTCACTTCATTGTCATTGGCCTTCCTCACCCTTCTTTCAGTCCATGGTGATTAAGGGCTCGCTTCATTGTCATTGACCCTCCTCGACCTTCTTTCACATCTCTGAGCCACCATTGGGCACGCCACTCTCTTCTTCCCCATTAGAGAGAATCACGGGGATAGAAGATAACGAGGAAAACGTTGCAATAAAACCCATTTGGAGGAGGGCCAATGACCATGAGGCAAGCCTTTCATCACCACGTCATGAACAGAGGACGAAGAGGGCTAATGATCGGGATGCGGGTAAATATTGGGGTCGAAAAGTCGTCTTCGAAGTCACGGTAGCCAACAATCTATTTGGTGAGAACGAAGTGCTAGAATACTCATGCACGCCGGTTAGGGACCCGCGTTTGAAGGCAACTATCGGGCCAATGCGCGGGAAGTAAGGTTTTACTCTCGAATTTGCAACACAAAGCTCAACCCTCTAGGATTTGACATTAGATACGGAGACCGAGTAGTGCACATCGACGTAGAAGCCATCGCACAGCTAATTGACGTGTCATGAGGAAGAGTCCAGATTAAAACTAAGGACTTGAATACACGACAGCACAGGGATGAGCTTAGCATGAGCTTGTGCGGCAAACTTGTTGAGTGAAGGAGAGAGTAGTATACGAAACTCAAGCATGATACCAACTTACCGATTGTTGCACTACATTTTCACATATAACGTATATCAGAGGTTGGGAAACCATACGAAAATTTCCATCTACATGGCAGAGGTAATGTACTAGGTAGGGTGGGGGGAGGATGTGTGCCTGCCCTCAATTGTCCTTTACCGAATAGTGAAGGCCGCAACATCACGTAGAGATACCTTGGGCCTCCCATTTGGCCGCCTCATTTGCAAGATGGCCCGACAGTATGGAATCAGGGGATCTAGCAGCGCGGTTGAGCTAAAAAGGGTGATAACTGAAGATACATTAAACCGCATGAGATGTGGCCCCAAGCAAGATAGGCAACGGATCGAACAAATTGGGGACGAGATAGATGAAGAAGAAGAAGAGAGTGATGAAGAAGAGGAAGCTGAAGACAACGAAGAAGGTGAGGATGAAGAGGAGACGGGAGCCCCATTCCAGAGAGGTGAAAGGGGGCCTCTCTGGACGTAGTGGAGCGTTTAGGGGCGTTCGAGGCTAGTTCGAGGCTAGTATGGCCGAGATGAAGAAGGATCAACACTACCTGATGCGCAAGATGCGAAATATGCACTGCACGCTAAAGGCAGTGTTATGTTGTGTGCAAAGGAGGGAGCGCCCCCTCTCTCGCCTGACTCGGTCGAACAATAGGGAGTTGTGATGGATATGGAAGAGGGGCCTACTATTGAGAAATTGGTCGAATTTTTCAATGAAACTTCAGCGATTATTAAAAAGACATTTGTAACGACCCTGATTTTCGTGACCCACTTGAGATCCTGACTAAACAAATTAATAATGTGATTTTTCCTTGATTAACAAAACCAAGCACTTAGTCAGTTGGTAAAAGCACTCTTGTTAGAGGGATAGGTCAGTGAATCGATTCCATACACCGCAGAAGTTATATTTTTGCCAAAACTAACAATTCCTGGTGGAATCTTCTAGAATTAGGGCTTTCTCTATTTAAAGGGAAAAGCTGCTGGAAATTCATGCAAAAACCCTAAACCAAAGAGCAAAGAAAGAAGCCCTGCGAAAGAATAGCCTCCACTGGTAAGTTTTTATCGTCTTTTCTGATTTTTCCTGTAATTTCCTACCTAAAAACCATGGATTCAACCAATAAACGTGGTGGATTCATCCTATGTCCATTGTTTTGATCTAAGGGAGAAATTTTGAACAATAGAATACTGTTTTTGAACAAGTTTTTGCATCTAAGATGATCAACTATGAGAAATTCGATTCTTTCAGTCTAAGGAAATCCAAATCTAAGGATCTTAAGGCCAAATTGTGTTAGAGCCTCAAATCTTAGATTGGATTAATGAATAGATTTCCCACAGTGACCTACGGAATTTTATAGTTAATAATAGTTTTGTCAAAGACAATTTTATCGACCGATTGTAGATGCCAGATATTCGGCTCTGAGCAATCCCTTGGTTTCTCCGAATTCGACTATGAGAAAAACCAATGGATCGGTTAGACCCAATTCTGTTATCAATGGAATTCATTGAAACTAAGGAAGAAGTAGAAAAACACCAGAGTTTTCGAAAAAACGGCTTGTGTATCAAGCAGAACCTGACTAAATTCCATCGATCAATCGAAGGGTTCGATTGATCGAAGAGGGTCAATTATTGTCCAGCGACCAAATTCCAAAATTCGTAACCTAGTTCAACTAATTGAACTTGAGGTTCGATCGATCAAGGGAATCCTCAAGCGATCCCGATCGATCGAACCCATTCAATCGATGACGATCAAAATTGTATAGCAAGCAAACTGATTTAATTCAACCACGCTCGATTGATCGACAAGCAAGGTTCGATTGATCGAAGGTGACCAAAAGTGTCCAAAGACTTGAGAAACTAAATTCGAATTTCCATCAATCCATGGTCGATCGATCGGAAGATCGATCGAGGGCCCTTGAGCCAACTAATCGATCGACTGCATTGATCGACAGTCCTTGTTGTTTTCCAATTTTAAATTTAAGAATTGATGTTGGGTCATCTTGCTTGAATCAATGGTGGAACCCACTTGTTAGAATAATGTGATTAAATTGTGGTATGTTAAATCATCTTAATAGGGATTTGAAGTATAGTTTCCAACGCGTTCAATTATTCGAATGATTCACCCCTACCATAAATAGGTGAGTGAATCTCAACATGTCTCATATCTACATGATTAAGATTTTAATGGTTGAGATTGTTTTGATTGATGTGGTTGTGGTATGATTGTTAAAACGTTGTATAATTATGATCCTTGCTTTATGATATATATGACTTTGAAGGTTCTAGTGAATGCTAAACATGCACATATGCCAATCATTGATATCATGAATCTGTGTTTCCTCTCAGAGAAATGTATCTGTTTGACTATACATATTAATGAATAGGTGCATTGAGCATACATTACATGCATCCATTGAGAATACGTGCAACCCTTGTGCCTTGAGTTCCTGAGGGATCTCCCTGGATGGTTATGCCTAGTAGATTCGTTACCAGATGCCCACGATAGTGGAAACCTACTCATAGAGTAGATGTATGATTACACATGCCTACCTAGGCGAATGTCTGACGGGTACAGATTGCCCATGTCTACCTATGGTGGACGTCTAGAGGGTACAATTTTCGGGTTGATGGATATCCAACCCAAGCAAGTGGACGATCACCCCACTTGACATGCATATCATGAAATCTCCGCATCCATGCTCATACCGCATACACACTATTTCAGTTTGATTGTGTTGTCTTATATTGTGCTACGTGAACCATGTTGGGTTCACTCACTAGCCTAGACAACTAACGTTGTGGATTAACAACTGTACAGAGACGGACGATGTTGGACGATCTAATCAGGTACCGGAAAATGAAGCCAAGTTGGTGGATGAAACTCAAGACCAATGGCCGTATTTGGCAGAAGATGAGCTCACTACATTAGACAGCTGAATTGATTTTGAGATTTATTTTAGGAGTTTTAGTTTCCATTCATGTTAATTGTTGCCGGTTTGATTTGAATTATGTTTATAGCCATAACCTTTTTAGACGAAGGTTGATTATTTCAGTTGAATAAAGTCCCAAATGGGTAGACTTAGACTGGTTTTGATAGCTTATTTTATGAACGAGAATGTTATAAATGGTGTTATTAACAGTTGGGTGTATGAATGTTAATGTGATGATGATATAGAATACATGTAATTATGCCTCTTAATAACTGTATGATGGGTAGATTTATGTATGTATAGTGTACGAGTTATGAACTGTAACTCGGGTCTGAGGGTGCAAACTCTGTATCCGAAGTGCGGGGCATGACAACATCAATACATACTTAAAAATTAAAACATTACAAAAAAAAAAAAAAAAAAAAAAAAAACAAGTGCACATGATAGGTTTCCTTTGTATGGGGTCATATTCCATACATTGTCTAACTGAACTGATGCAAGTATATTCAAAGTCCATTCATATAATTTATAAATGTAAGAAGACATGTATGGAAACACAAGAAATACATTCAAAAGTACAAGAAGAATCATTGGATCAGGTTACATACATGTTTGATTTTGTGATTGGACACAAAGCTTGCAACCGATTTGCGAGAAATTGGAAATTTTTTATTTTTTTCCAATTTTCCACAACTCGCCTCATCTCCCTCAAATTTCAAAGTCAAGGCTCCAAATCCATTTTTTTAAAGATTATGACATATTAAAAAAGGTCAAGGCCAAAGGAAGCAAAAATACAAATATCCAAGAGTACAACACCCAACGAGACTCCCCCAATATGAAAGAGGAAGAAAAAACTAACTACACTTACGCCCAAACCTTCATATTAAGAATTGCCCTATTGAATACTTGCACCGGCCCACTCAATTTGCTCCTGAAATAACATTGATTCATTTCCCACCATAAGGCCCATAGAGTCGCTAGTAGGCTTGATTGCCACCGCCTTTTCCCTTCTTTCCCTATCCCCCGCCATGCCAAGCTATGAGAAACTCCCCAATTGTCTTTGGGAACACCCACAGAACCCCAAGAAACTATAGAACAAGATCCCAAGACCTCTTTGGCAAAAACGCTACGAAGGAATAAGTGATCCGCTAATTCTACATCTTTGAAATGCAACAAGCGAACATTTGGGAGATACATATTCCGCTTGCAAGGATTGTCTATTGTTAGTACTTTGTTCCTGCCTACTAGCCAACCAAACGCCGCCACCTTAAATGCCTTAAATGGAGCACCATAATGCCATAGATATGTTGTTGTCGCAATCTCATAATGATCTTCACCCGCACACAAATATTGATAGATAGAACCTATCTTCGATTTGCACCATCACAAGGAATCCACTTCCAAAAGTAGTGGGGATATCTTTGCTAACATCTCAAGAAATAGAACCATCTCTTCAAACTCCCCCATCCAATTTGAGGTCACATGTTTGAGTGCATACATTACCTACTTTGAAAAATAAAATAAAATAAAAAACAAAAAACACGCTTGTTGCCCTAACTATCACCAAGTCTAGGAGCATCACAGAGGCAGCTTTATCTATTACATAGGTAAGCCACAAAAATATTGGAGACATGTAATAATATAGATGAATGAGCAAAATATCAAATCTTGAAACCGTTCAAAAGAAAAGGTATCAAAACTCAAGGTAAACCTAGTCATATGTAAGATAATCATGGATAAAATCACCATAATGAATTTCGTCACTTAAAACAATGCATCAAAGATATTATAATAAATAAATAAAAACAAACAAACAAACAAATTGGATGTTAAATACATGTAGTGCAAACTATGGGCAGTAATTTCACACCATTGAAGAAAAACCAATAGAGAAGCTTTAAAACACACCTAGAATCTTGTAGTAAGATCTATACATGATTGATGTTCCATCAATGAGCATTACTCGTCCATTCGAAGAATCTCTCTCTTTAACTTTGGGAGAAGCCACGGGAACATCCTGGAGCATGGCTTTCTCAACTTCAAAAGACATTACTGAAGAACCTTGAGAAGTTGTTGTATGACCAATTTCTGATAAGTCCGACTCCAAGTCCAAACCACTTGTTAGGTTACAGTAACCCTGATAAATTTAATAAGCACTTGTTAAAATATTTACAATAAAATAGCTTATTACTTGAACGAGTAATGTTAACCTGAAACATATTGCCAGCAGGTTACATAAACTATCCAGCATTCCCTAGCATGTACTTAGTACTTTACAAAATGGCTACTTCAAAACAGTGCACCCAAAATGTGGTCTTTTCAACATATCCTGCCCTTCATGCTACAGTCATGGAAAAAGGACTTGCTTGAAGTAAACTTTTAGTACTACTTTTTTTTAGAGAACTTTTACTAATACTTGTTGTGAGTCTTCACAATTTGAGGGCCTTGTAAAATTTGACTTACGCCATCATCATCATCATCATCATCATAGCCTTATCCCAACTATTTGTGGTCGGGTACATCAATCCTTTTACGTACTCCATTCTATCAAGGGCCACAACTTTGGTTAGACCATAGGCATTATTTGAATTATCTCTGATATTATCGAAATATCTCTGATATTATCGTTATCTCCAACTCGGCAATACCGACAACACCGGTAGTATTAGAAATTCCAAGCATCAATAATGTATTGCTAAGTACCGCCAACGAATCAATATTGCCAATTTTTTCAATTGTGTAAATTCCGGGCACCGCTTATATTGCTAATGTATTGATATCGCCACTATTTTCAACTATGTAAATTCTAGGTGACGCTTTATCACAAGTGCATCGGCAATATTTCAATAATATCGTCAACATAGAGATCACAGAAAGTTTGTTTATTAAAAAATTCTGTTTCAATTTTTTTATGAGTGCATTGTTGTATGCAATTTTCAATTTATCGTTTCTAATATTGATAATATCTCAATATTATTGTTATCGCAACATGCGCAATATCAGGACCACAATCTTTTATTTCCTTTCCTATGTTGATGATTTCTTTGCAAAATATCATGAGTTGTCGATATTCTGCAATACCGATGGATGTTTGGATGGAAGGTTGGATGGATGATTGGAGGTTAAATGGGATGGATGGGATTGTTAGATTGCTTCTTACAACAACACATGCTTTTAAGCCCCCATTAAATGGAAACTTATTGTGTATACATTCTTTTTGCAATTTTTTTTATTCCTAAATATTCAAATATGTGTATTTTAGCATCTCCTGAAGTGTCACTGAAAATTCTACTCTTTTTCCCATGTTTTTTCGCATTTCTGGTTATCAGCGATATCAATAATGTTCCCATATCCCCGACCAGCGAAACTTGTAGCGATGCCGGTACTTTGAACATTGACCATAGGTCATCTAATCTTCTCTTACTACCTCCACCCACATCCTTTTGGGCATTCCCTTGCCCTTATAGACCATAACTCATTGATTGTAATCAACCTATACAATTGTCTATTACATTGCGCCTGTGTGAGTTTTATGCTCTTATTGCCAGTCCCCAGCCCGGATAAAGGAGGGTGCATCAAGTTGGCAGCCACTATGAAACATATGCCATAACTTCCAACATGAATCCGAACAATATGAATTATGTCATAATACTTCCATTTAATAATCTGAACCATTTATGTTGTTCTATATTTATAACTCAGCATAAAAAAGCAATGGATCTGACTTTTGGCATTTCTAATAGGAGACATTTGTCTTTTTATCATGGTACAACATAAGAGCACAGATCAGCCTAAAACTTGATGTACGTGACTGAATTGTGATGTTCATCGTATCATTCGCTGTTGCAAAACTCATTAACCAGATCATGTGAGCTTAATAACAGTTATTACTTTTACTATGTTCTTTTTTCTGCCATTATTTGACATGTTTGAAATTTTGGGTTGTAAATTGGCTGTTTAAATCAAACGGCTAGCAAGTAGCAAAACATGGGCAGAAGTGGCTGTATCTGAGGTGGCTGTATCTGAGGTTCTTTTCATGTAAGTGTTAGGCAAACATACTTTTTTTTTCTTTTTTCTTTTTTCTTTTTTTTTCTTTTTGAAGATTTAGGCAACAGTACAGTCAGTGTTCAATACAGCAATAACATCATGAATCAGATATATGAAGGGAAGAGAGGGTGAGAGAGAGAGGGTTTTACAACAAAAGTGTCATGTGCATAAATATGACATTACCTTCTTTGACATAGTGGCTGAACTTGGACGTAGATGAATCTGTAGCTGGTTGTAACACATGCCATTTCCAATCCTTTGGATTACTGAAAGTTTACCTCCCAAGTGATGATGAAGACTTTGCCAGAATGTACGTATATGATGATGAGAGGACCAATAGCACGCCATGGTCTAGCGCCAGACTTTTAAGTGTAGTTCAGATTTCCCAACTTAGTGAGTATAGCATGACCAAAGAACATCAAAACAAGCAGAGAAGACATGCATTTCCACATACGTTCAAAGTCAACAGATGAATCAAATCATGTCCCTACATACATGTCGATAGAAGAGTTAAGAGTCACTGAAGAAAGGCTGCCTCGATGTGGATATATATAGACACCATAACATATACATAGAAGTATGGTACAAGGTTAGCCCAGCCCTCATACACAGCTTCAAATGTGCCAATGCCGAACAAGTTTGGAAGTTCTCACATGGAACACCAGCATGCAAGTGGGCACATTCACGACACACACCAAGCTGTATAGATGTGCACATGAACACACGCACATGAATAAGTGTGTAGAGAAAATGATGGGCTAGCAGATGGGCTAACTAAGGGGCCGTTTGGATGCCTGTAAATGATTTATATGTAAATCATTTACAATCTATTTTGGATGGCCTTTTTGCCTGTAAATCATTTACAGCTTGTAAATGATATACAGCATTTACCCCCTCTCAT
Organism: Magnolia changhungtana; assembly: GCA_030180095.1. Classification (NCBI taxonomy): domain Eukaryota; kingdom Viridiplantae; phylum Streptophyta; class Magnoliopsida; order Magnoliales; family Magnoliaceae; genus Magnolia; species Magnolia changhungtana. The sequence continues at coordinate 907,044 of JASAUF010000489.1, forward strand.
TTACAAGCAAAAAGTTTGGATTTCATTTACAGGCTCTCCATTTACAGGACTTAAACAATTTATAGGCTACCCAAACACAAACAATCATTTACCTGTAAATCATTTACAGCTTAAAGCCAAACAGGACAAGCCGTAAATGATTTACACCTGTAAATCATTTACAACTTGAACCATTTACAGGCATCCAAACGACCCCTACAAATTTGATACGAGGTTAGTCCAGCCCTCACACACAGCTTCAAATGTGCCAATGCCAAACATGTGTGGAAGTTCTCACATGGAACACCAGCATGCATGTGGGCATGTTCACAACACACACCAAGCCGTATAGATGTGAACATGAACACACACCAAGCTGTATAGATGTGAACATGAACACACCCACATGAATATGTTGTGTAGAGAAAATGGTGGGTTAGCAGATGGCCTAACAAAAGGATTTTTGTTATTCTCTTTGGTTAGGAAGTCTCCGCCCCTTCTTGTAACTGCTCATCTTTCTTGCAACAGAAGTATTAATCGAAAGAAATATATATATATATATATATATATATATATATATATATATATATATATATATATATATATATATATATATATGCATGGCGAAAAAGAACACAAAGAAACAGATTATTCATTTGACATGTCCCGCCATGGGGATATCAGGGCCGAAAATCGCCCTGATTTTCTCAGTTGATTTTCGTTCTGAGAATCGCAAAAGCCTCGTTCATAATGGGAAGAGGCGGAGAGAATTCGGCTACGGAAGAATCAAATTCGAAAACGGCCAGTTTCAGCTATAGAAAAAATGACAGAATTGAAGAAATGAGTTTTTTCTTTTACCTGATTTTTGCTCGAAAATTCCAAGGTGGAGATATTTGGGGATAAAAAGGGGAATTCTTCTACAGTGGGTGATAGATTGCTCAGTATTCTCGCCCGCCAAAATATTTGCGAATGCCCTTCTATTTTTTTTGGTACTAATTTCCGGGAAATCCCAAGTGGACCGTTGATTCTTCATCACATTTCGGGCGTACACACGACCATGTTTGGGTTCGTGTCCTAAAATGAACGGATGGACAGAGGGACGCGGATTGGATACTGACAGGTCGAGTAGCGAGATTCGCTCTGAAATGGCGTCACTAAGTTATGTGGCCCCATCATGATGTATGTGTTGTATCACCGTCCATACATTTGGAGAGATCATTTTAGGACATGGTCGAAAGAATAAGACAGATCCAAGGCTGGGGTGGACCCCCTACAGAAAACAGTAAGGAGAATAACGCCCACCGTTGAAACCTTCCAAAGATCTACCATTATGTTTATTTGAGATCCAACCTGTTCATGTGTTAACGCAGACCTGAAAGAAGGGAAAACAAGAATATTAGCTTCATCGAAAACTTTTCTGGTCCTTAGAACTTTTTAATGGTAGCCTCACTCTCCCCACTGTTTTCTGTGGTGGGATCCTCTCAAGCTTTGGATCTGACTCATTCTTTGTCTCATGGCTTACTATAATCTCTCAAAATGGATGAACGGCGTGGATATAAAATATACATCATGGTGGGGCCCACATTACTTGATGACGTCACTTCAGTAGCCACCCTCGCTGCTCAAACTGTCAGCAGCCAATCCGCGTCCTGGTCAGAGTGGATATAACATATACATCAAGGTGACCCCACGAAGCTCTAGGGATACGGGAACCAGACGCGGTTTGCCTAGTGATAACGGGTGTCCAAGATATGTGGCCCCAACATAATGCATGCGTTTTATCCAGGCTGTCCATCCATTTTTCAGCTCATTTTAGGGAGCCGATTTCCCGGTAAAGATTTTCGATGAATTTCTTGCCTTGGATACTAGCTGGGCCTACCATAATGTTTGTGATAAGTCCACACCATGATCATTTGTTTTGGGAGCAACAAAAAATGAATTGAATCCAAAACTCAAGGTGGTCATACCCACCGTTGAAACCCTCCTGGATCTACCTTAGGGGTTGTTTGGCGCCATGTATTGGAGGGAATTTGAGGGGGTTTTAAATCCCCTTGTTATTTTGCAACATAAAGTAATCAGGGGTTTCAAATCTCCTCTCCAAGGGGCGTTTGCAATCCACGGTGAAAGCTTGGATTACACTTTAAATCATTTCAATAATTACAGATGTAACATGTGTGTCATTATACTATCATTCTATTAGGGACATGGCCCACTAATGACGATCAACACTGTCCACACATTGTTCATGTAAATCAGCACCGTCCAAACATTGTCCATATTAATCAACGATTAACAAACGTTGTTTAGTCGCTCAAACATGATTTTGTGCTTGTAGCCCACCCGAGGCTTGGAATTTCATCATTTGCATGCAAAGCATATATTTCAGTAGACTTATCACAACCATTGTGTCAAAAATTATATATTTCATTAATTGAAGATATTAAAGCTAATTTAGTAATTAAATTCAAACCCCTATAAATATACTAGGTACTTTTGGTTTAAAGTTGATTCACACTCCGTAATGCCAAACACACCGGAGGATTGCAAATCAAGGAGGTTTCAAATCCAAGGGTTCCAAATCCACACTCAGGCCCTTAAAGTTTATATCCCGTCCAGTCCACTTAGAAGGCTATTCCCGAAGATGATATGAAACTTTATGGCCATAAGTATGTTTCAAATAATTGTCAGTGTCTCTATTGTTTCTTAAAATGAGTTCTCCGAATGAATGAATGGTATAATGGCCCTATCTAGTATCCCAGCAAACCAACTTCCTATGAAAGGGTTTCTCAAGAAAGGTGTGTCCCATTTTAGGTTATGAGCCAAAATTGAAGCAGATTCACGTATCAGGTAGACCATGCCATGGAAAAAGGTAGAGAATGAGCATGCCACCGTTGAAAACTTTTGAGTCCACTGAATTTTTAGATCAATATGACATTTATGTTTTCTCTTCATCCAAGTATGTGTGACCTTATTAACGGGTTGGATGGCAAATAGGCATTATAATGGACCATATGAAGTTTTTTATGGTGGGCATTAAACCAATATTGCTCCCCTAGTGTTGTCCACATATGATTTGGATCTGCCTTATTTTTGGGCACACGCCCTAAAATAAGATGGCAAAATGAATGGACAGCATGGATAAAATAGATACATCATAGTGGGCCACGGAGCTTTGACACCAGCTAGCTGGCAGGCCTTTTTGTCCCTAAATCGGATTGCGTACCCGGTAACTCAGTATGCTCTTATAAACTCTATTGAGCCCACTGTGAATGCATGTAATTTATCCATGCTGTCCATTCATTTTTAAATATCATTTTATGCGTTGAGATCAAAATTGAATTATATCCACACCTCAACTGGACCATACCACATGAAACAGTGCAAGTATTGATTTCCACCATTGAAATCTTTCTAAGGAACGCAGTGATGTTTATTTTTCATCCAACTTATTTATAAGATCAAACAGAAATGGATGAACGAAAAAAAAAAAAAAAAAAAAAACAACTATCAACTTGATCTAAAAGTTCTGTGGCCCCAAGAACTTTTCAAACGGTGTAAGTATAATTCACATGGTTTACGTTGGTGTGGTCCACTTGATATTTTTATAGGCTTCTTATTTTTTTTTGGCTAAAGCCCTAAAATTATATGGTAAAATGAATGAATGAAGGTAGGCGCCACAGTCTTTACTCAGTAAGCTTAGGGTGAGTTTCTCGGTGCGCAATTGGCTTCCTTTTGCCCCTAGCCGAACCGGGTCCGCTCCCCTCTACTATGGGAAGCTAGGTGGGGCTTATGATATTTTTTTTTTTGTGAAATCCACACTATCCATCCATTATTAGAGATCATGTTTGACGGGGGCTCAAAAATCAATGGAAAGCTGTGTGGGGCCCACCTGATTTTTGTGAGAAATCCACTCCATTCATCCCTTATTCCAAATCATGTTAGGATTGGGCCCAAAAATAAGGTAGATCTTCACGACATGAAATAATGTGGATTGAACTTCTACCATTGAAACATGTCCACCATTGATACATTTGTGGGGCCACAGAAGTTGAGTGGCCTTATCAACGGTATGGATGGCATATATACATAACGGTAGTCCCTAGGAAGGTTTCAAATGGTAGGCATTTTCCCAGGCACTTTTTCTCATCATGCCGCTCACTTGAGTTTTGGATCTGCTTCATAACATGATCCGACAAAATGGATGATATAGGTGGATTTCTCATAGATATCACGGTGGCCCCACCCAGCTTCCCCTGCTGCATATTCTCGTGAAAGGCTTTAGCTTCGGATACGCGTCCGCACGAGTAGAGGTAGAGGCGTGAGAAATATACTTGTGGGGGTAAAACAGTCTGGTGTCCATTTTTCTAAACATCTCCCAATGCAGACTGATATACTACCATACATTTGTTGGTACGACTCAATCAAATTACTACACGTGTAAGTGAGTGGGCGTTCCAAAGTCTGCTCAACTCGGATATTTTTATTGAATTGTTAGTGTCCCCGTGCCCGAATGGGTCGATTGAAGACTATCCTAGGGTCCAATTATTGTCTCGACCATCTTCTGTGCTTCATTCTTACGATTCGTGAAATGGCAGGGGTTAGCCCTTTCAAATGAGTTATTTTTACCTTGTGAGCATAGACATGAATCTATAGCCTTGAGACTTTTTCTACCACCTGTCTTTAGGTTTGTGTACCTCTCAAACAAACAAGAATGTACAATAAGCATAATAAGACTAAACAAATGTCAACTTCATTAATATTGAAATATGTGATTCATTACAATCACACAAAATAATTATCAACCAGGTAAACAAACGAAAGCAAAACTAAACTAGGATAAATACCTTATTCACCTATTGGAATGGGGGTCGAGGAATGTGGTCGGCAAGATATAACTGGGTTGATATGAATAACTGCATCGAAACTCAATCGAACACGATCCTAGAACTTAAGGTTGAGGATATTTACTCCTACTTCTAAGGTAATGTAGCCAGAGCCACTATGTAGTAGCAACCTATACTAAGCTAGACTAAGGAAAAATAAATGATAATATGGATAAATGTGTTTGACGTGGGGACTAGAGCTCTTCTTCGTGTACTTCTTTTATAGCTTGTCGAGGCGGTGTCCCTGGATGGGCTTCCTTGTTACTTCTGGATCATCTGTGCTCACGTCACAGTTATGGATATGGGAATTCCCTTGATTGCTCCAAACTTGGTGACTTGGATTGAAAAAAAAAAAAAAACATTCTAGCTAGATTCAGACTTGCTGGCTTCTTGTATCTTCTTCTCGTAGCTGATTTTGTTACAAAGATATTCGTAGCCCACTAAAGACTAGACCTAGATATGTCAATATTCCTCTGATCAAGATAATTAGCCCAAGGACTTCATCTAAATTAGTCTCGGCCACTTATTATCTCTGCAAATGGCTCACCCTATCCACTTCAAGTTGTTGCACGGTTTGGATTAGACCTCCTCCAACATTTTTACCATTTATTGTAAGATGGTTTAGAGTGTTGGAAATGATAGATGGACATGATCTATCACATCCAAATCTCTTAAACTCTTAATCCTGATCTGAACTTGACCCCATAGATGTATAGGTGATTCCTCTGTCTCTTTCGATCTCTGCATTGTTGGGTGGACTGGATCCGTTCAATACTTTGTCATCAAATGGACTCGTCTTCTCATCTAGCTTTCCCATTCTTTTTATCCCAATCAATCAACAGTTTGGGATTAGCCGATGAGATGGTTTTTCCCAACTTAAGCTCGGGCCCAAGCCGGATTGGCTTGGATATAGGTATGATCTCATGACATTTAGGACATTCTCGATCATTATTGCCTCTCCAAAGGTCTTTGAGAAAAATTCCCGTTTCTGAAAGGACCATGAGAGATGGCCTCACAGATAATATCATTGCCAAATTCGGGATAAATCTATTCTCATGGCAAGTCATTTAAAGATGTACCTGGTACGTTGCCTCATAAATGAAGCAGGTTGATTGTGACCACATGGTATGTGACGATTCACCCCCCTAAAGGCATACGTAAGGGTTTGTTCCATTACATTAATAATAGAATGCGTAACGCCTAAGGAAGATCAACCAAAGATCTCTTCGGGTTCTAGTACATATTTCATGTGTGCCAAATGATGGGTTTTTTTGACCCGTTGTCCTTTCGCAACTGGGATGCGCAAAGTCCTTTCACAACTGGGATGCGCAAGTCCTTTCGCAACTAGGATGCGGAAAGGAGTTTCCTAAAACTATAAAAAAAAAGGGTCCCTAGGATTTTTCTACGTATGTTGTGTTGATGAGAAAAATACAAGAGGGCTATCAAAGGTGAGAGAGAGAGGGAGAAAGAGAGAGAGGAAGCTTATAGAAGGGAGGTTATGCTCATGGAGGTGATCTACGGTGCAGTCTATATCTTAACGCTCCTACGTCCTCGTAATCGGTGAGATCTCTCTGGTTTTCTTTATTCTTTCATTATTCATCCACTCCTGCGTGAGTGAAGAAGGTTGTAAACGTTCTACTTCATAGTGGATTGTTGATGCTGGACGAGGTCCGTGGTTTTTACCTCTTTGAGGGTTTTCCACGTAAAATTCTCTTGTGTGGTGTGTGATTGATGCTTTGATTTATTTCATTGCTTTATTATCCATAATTCTGGTTTGTTTCGGGAGGCTAGATCCTAAGGTTTGTGCAAGGCATCCCAACAAAGTGGTATCAGAGCCAAGTTCATTGAACGGGTAGGATCGGTTTTGAATTATGGAAGGTGGCTCAAGGATGATCAGCCTCAATGGTTCTAATTGGACCATATGGAAGGCTAAGATGGAGGACTTGCTTTATTGCAAGGACCTATATTCTTCAATCTTAGGCATATCAGAAAAATCCAAGGATATGACTGATGATGATTGGAAGAAGATGGACCGAAAGGCGGTGGGGTTTATTAGACAATGGTTGGATGATTCCATGTTTCACCATGTGTCTACGTAAACCTCATTAGCAAGCTTCTATTTGAAATTACAAGGGTCAGATGAGAGGAAGACAAAGTGGTAATAAGATATTTCGATAAGGCGACTTGTGAATCTCAAGTTCAAGGATGGTGGTTCTGGTGGTCGAGCACATGAATGAGGTCAAGAATATAGTGAACCAACTCACCTCTATGAAGATGGTCCTGGATGATGAATTGCGGCTTTACTATTGCTTAGTTCATTGCACTGACGGTTGGGAGACATTGGTGGTGTCTCAAGTAACTCCGCGCCGACGGAAAGATATCCATGGAACAGTAAACCATTGTCTCTTCAATGAGGAGACAAGGAGGAAGTCTCGGGGTCTACTCAAAGAAGAGGTCCTTATGACACAGAACGGGGAGAGGAAAGAACAGGAAGGGCAGGAAGGCCCGAGATAAATCAAGAGGCAAGTCGAGTAACAGAAAAGATGTTGAATGCTGGAATTGTGGCAAGAAGGGCCACTACAAGCATGAATGTCGTGGTAAGAAAAACGACAAGAAAAGAAAAGGAAAGGAAGATAAATCAGATTCCACTGCGGTCGCTTCAGATGGCGACATGGTAGTTATTCTTTCTACAGATCATGACGTATGTCTCACGGCTATGAGTCAGAACACCGAATGGGTGATAGACTCAGGAGCTTCTTTTCATGCAACTCCACACAGGGACTCCTTCACAAGCTACAAGTCAGGTGACTATGGGACTGTGAAGATGGAAAATTCTGGCGTATCAAAGATCGTGGGAGTCAGTAATATTTGTGTGAAAACTGATGTGGGCTGCACATTAGTTCTTAGGGATGTGAGGCATATCCCAGATCTTCACCTCAACTTGATGTCGACGGGAAGGCTGGATGATGATGGATATGAAAGCCGATTTGCTAGTGGGCGATGGAAGCTCGTCAAGGGTTCGTTGATTATGGTCAGAGGAAAGAAGTGTTACACCCTGTACAAGGCAAGTGTCAGTATGTGCAAGGGTGGGTTGAACGCAGCGGAAGATTCAGCTATTGACATGTGGCAAGTGCTCAGGCCACATGAGTGAAAAAGGCTTCAAACCTACTAGCGAGAAGCAGCTCCTTCCAGACGTGTACAGTACACCTCTCAAAACTGTCTTGATTGTTTATCAGGGAAACTACATAGAGTTTCATTCATTAAAACTGCTTCTCATGTTAATAAAGTGCATGCATTAGATTTGGTTTATTCTGATGTTTGTGGTCCTATGAGGACAAAAACCTTGGGTGAGGCGTTGTATTTTGTTACTTTTATAGATGATGCATCTAGGAGGGTTTGGGCTTATGCTTTGAAATCCAAGGACGAGGTCTTTGGTTTGTTTAAATTGTTTCATGCTATGGTCGAGAGAGAGACAGGTAGACCATTGAAGTGCATCCGCACTGACAATGGTGGTGAATACATTGGTGACTTTCATGAGTACTGCAAGTCCCTGGGTATACGGTATGAACAGACGGTTTCCAAGACCCCCCAGCATAATGGTGTAACTGAGCGAATGAATCGCACCATTGTTGAGAGAATCAGATGCATGTTATCCCATGCGAAATTGCCCAAGACGTTCTGGGGAGAAGCAATGCACACGGCGGTGTATTTGATAAACAGGTCTCCATCAGCCCCATTGAATGGAGAAGTACCTGAGAAGGTGTGGACTGGACATGATCCATCGTACAATCATCTCAGGGTGTTTGGATGCAGGGCATCCGTTCACGTACCAAAGTATGAAAGGTCCAAGCTCGATATGAAGATCAGGCAGTGTGTGTTCTTAGGGTACGGTGATGAAAAGTTCGGTTATAAATTGTGGGATCCGACCGAGAAGAAGCTCGTCAGGAGCAGAGATGTGGTTTTCTTTGAAGATCAGTGTATAGAAGACATTGGTAAGCCAGAGAAGAACCAGCCTAGTTCAGGTGAGCTAGAGGACATGGATCCGGTAACTCCTCCCGTGGTGCCTGATGACGGGGGAGTACAGTAAGGTGCAGAGGACTAGAGAGTTCCTTCAAAAGATGGACCAGTGGAGCAGCCCCCACTTGATCCACTTGTTGAGCCACACGTGAGGAGGTCATCTAGGGACAGACAGCCGTCCAAGAGGTACTCGCCACATGAGTACATTATGCTAACTGATGGGGGAGAGCCAGAAGACTATTCTGAGGCCCTAGCCGACGAGCATAAGGGGGAGTGGTTGAAAGCTATGTAAGAGGAGATGGAATCCTTGCATAAGAACCACACCTATGATATGGTGAAATTGCCTAAGGACAAGAAAGCTTTGAGCAACAAGTGGGTGTTCAGAAAGAAGATTGAGCAGAAGAATTCACAGACGAGGTTCAAGGCTAGACTTGTGGTGAAAGGGTTTGGTCAGAGGAAAGGTATAGACTTCGAAGAGATATTCTCACCAGTGGTGAAGATGACATCCATACGGGTGTTGCTTGGGTTGGCTACTAGCATGGATTTGAAGATAGAGCAAGTTAGATGTTAAAATCGCTTTTTCCATGGTGACCTGGAAGAAGAGATCTACATGCACCAACCGAGGGGTTCAAGTCAAAGGCAAGGAGCATATGGTGTGTAAGGCCGAGGAAGAGCTTGTATGTCAGACAAGTGCCGAAACAAGCTCCACCACGGCAATGGTACAAGAAGTTCGACTCGTTTATGTTGAAATATGGGTATGATGAACGGAGTCGGACCACTGTGTGTTCACGCGCAAGTTCTCAGATGGTGATTTCTTAGTTCTGCTATTATACGTTGATGACATGCTCATCATGGGAAAAGACATCAAGAAGATCGACAGGCTGAAACAGGAATTGGGCAAGTCTTTTGCGATGAAAAACTTAGGCTCAGCTAAACAGATCCTAGGAATGGAGATAACCCGTGATGTAATACAGAAGCTTTGGTCATCACAAGAGCGGTATATTGAGAAAGTCCTAGAGCGGTTCAATATGAATGCAGCGAAGCCGGTTAGTACTCCACTGGATGGTCACTTCAGATTAAGCGACAGGTAGTGTCCCAAGATGAAGGCAAAGGTGGATGAGATGCAGAAGATACCCTACGCGTCAGCTGTAGAAAGTTTTATGTATGTTATGGTGTGTACACGCCCAGACATAGCATATGCGGTTGGTGTTGTTAGCCGGTTTCTTGCCAATCCTAGTAAAGAGCATTGGGCAGCGGTGAAATGGATATTGCAATATCTAAGAGGCTCATCCAGGTTGAGCCTATGCTATGGTGACGGTAAACCTATGTTAGAGGGCTACACAGATGCAGATATGGCAGGTGACATAGACTTCAGGAAGTCTACATCGGGGTTCATGTTCACGTTTCAGGGAGCGGTTTTCAAGCAGAGCAAGCTACGTATGAAGGTCGTAGCATTGTCAACTACTGCGAAGCCGAGTACATTCAGTCACACAGAGGCATGTAAAGAGATGCTTTGATGAAGGGGTTCCTACAGAACTTAGCCTCAAGCAGAGGAGCACGTGGTCTATTGCGATAGTCGAGTGCTATACACTTGAGCAAGAATCCAAGTCAGCATTCCAAGTCAAAGCACATAGAGATTCGGTATCACTGGATCAGGGATACTTTGGAACAGAAGGTGTTACAGCTTGAGAAGGTCCACACGGACGATAATGGGTCAGATATGATGACCAAGGCCTTGCTCAAGGGCAAGTTTGAAGTTTGTAGAAACCTGGCTGGCTTAAAGAATGTGAATCCCTCCTAGGTCAAAAAGGGGGAGATTTGATGAGTTTTTTTGACCGTTGTCCTTTCGCAACTGGGATGCGCAAAGTCCTTTCGCAACTGGGATGTGTAAGTCCTTTCGCAACTGGGATGCGCAAGTCCTTTCGCAATTAGGATGCGCAAGTCCTTTCGCAACCAGGATACGGAAAGGAGTTTCCTAAAACTATAAAAAAAGGGTCCCTAGGATTTTTCTACGTATGTTGTGTTGATAAGAAAAACACAAGAGGGCTATCAAAGGTGAGAGAGAGAGGGGGAGAAAGAGAGAGAGGAAGCTTGTAGAAGGGAGGTTATGCTCGTGGAGGTGATCTATGGTGCAGTCTATATCTCAGCGCTCCTACGTCCTAGTAATCGGTGAGATCTCTCTGGTTTTCTTTATTCTTTCATTATTCATCCACTCCTGCGTGAGTGAAGAAGGTTGTAAACATTCTACTTCATAGTGGATTGTTGATCTGGACGAGGTCCCGTGGTTTTCACCTCTTTGAGGGTTTTCCACGTAAAATTCTCTTGTGTGGTGTGTGATTGATGCTTTGATTTATTTCATTGCTTTATTATCTATAATTCTGGTTTGTTTCGGGAGGCTAGATCCTAAGGTTTGTGCAAGGCATCCCAACACCAAACACGTAGTGTCGCCACATGGTGGTTTCCTATTGGACCACATCAGGGTATTGAAAATGGGTGTAAACAGCATGCACTATGAAATGCGTAAAACATCATGTCTATGGGGCCCAACATGTTGTATATATAAAATCCATTGTCTAGTAGGTTTTGTTAGGGATGTTAGTCCATAAAGTAAAAAATTAGATAGATCTATGGCTCCTATACATCATGCCACGAGGAACAATATGGATGGGAGGCCAACCATAGGTTTGTGTGGGGACACCATGGTGTGTATCCTTCATCAAACCCATTAATAACGTGTAACTAGGATTAGAAGATCATGCGTAAACACATCTCCATGTTGAGTCGACACTGAGTCCTTCTCGGGCTCAGAAATTTGGGTTTATAGAGTTATGCCAGAGCTCTCCTCGACAGAAGAAAGAAAACCAAGAACGAAAGAGAGTTTCGAAAGAAATAAAAATAAAAATAAAAAAGGGAAACCGAGAAGGAAGTTGAGAGAACACACATCTTTTATCCTCCAAACCGAGTCAACTCAGTTAAGTCCAGTTGAGCCAGGGTGGAGTCCAAGTCCAGAGCTTTTAGAAATCTGTCCAATAGCCTTTTGTAGTGGGGGAGCGACGGCCCAACGTTGTTTTATTGCAACACACAATCAAGTTGTATGGAATCTTGCTAAGTCGAACCGAGTCAACTCACCAGCGAGTTTGCTGAACAATAGCGCTGAGGTGAGTTGCAACTAAGGCATTACGGTCAGGTAAGATGTTTTCTTATGAATTTTCTAATAATCAAGACAGTTTAGTCCCTTTATCAAGTTATTTCTTAGTCAATTATTTGACTCGATGAGTCAGGATCGAATTAACTCAATTGGAGTCAAGTGTAGCCAAATCCAAGTTAATACACATATAAGTGTTTTGCATCATTAAAGATACCTCATTTCAACACCGAGGTCCTGACATCAATTCCCTAGTGGGGGTGGCTAACAGTGAAGTGTGATCTAACAATGGGTGTACTAATAAGCTAATAGCAAAAAAAAAAAAAAATTGTGTTTTGCATCATTAAAATCTAATTCCAATGGTTACATATGTACCATTAATCATCCACAGTGTTCTACGATGTACATGTTCACACCCAACCCTAAATTTCAGAAAACTTATTTATATAAACTTGATTGCGATGAAACTCATGCAATGTTTAACTAGTCAAATTGAGCTGTACATTATCAATTTCAAGACCTAACTTACAATATCCACCATCCAATAGATTTTACATTATATTCACTGAATGACCCGCCTAAAATTCATGTGGTGAACTATCATTGAGACCTACGGGCGGTCCCCAATGAATCTATCGGCTTATATTTCGCATCAAGACACACTTAGACGTATTTATGGATTCCACAAATTCTAGGGAAGAATTATACGCTTCATATAGTTAGTAAAATTGAAAGATAATATGTTGGTTAATATATATATATATATATATATATATATATATATATATATATTCAAGTCCGTGCACCTTGTTCCATAAGAGCAAGATCTAAGCATTGATTGGAGAAATCGCTTAATTTAGATAACTCAATTGAAAATATTTTGTGATGATCTAAACCATCCAATTAATGGGCTATTAGACTCTGGATCTTTAGTCAGCCTACAATCAAGCATTGACCCATAAACATGTATGCATGGCACGTGATCACGTGCATGAACTATCAGAAACCACGATTTTCCAAGCACACCAAATTAAATCGCATTTAAAAGAGGAATTCTTTTCAATTTCACCATTCAAACACACTAAGCATATGGAGAACCTTCCTTCAAAAGATCCCAGCCATTCAACAGATTAAGACTGTCTGTGAGCATACATGCATGGGTAGATAATTAAGAACCATAACCAACACACCCACAATGTTCAAAAAGGAAACTTCTTGATTTTTTTTTCACGATTAAAGGAGTCCTCACATGTTCGGGAGTAGATTTTTCAACTAATATAGACCTTTTAAACGTGTAAATCTCAATCGTTCAACAATGACTCACGTAGATTGTGGCATATTATAAAAATGGTTGCCACGACAACCTTCTTTTTTCATGGATGGATTACAACTTGATTTTAGGAACGACAAATCTTACTTGATCCAGACCATCCAATGGATATATGAAAGATTCTTGATTTCAAGTTACGCGGTAAGAAGGTCGCATACGCCATAAAACAGTGTTTAATTCCGTTTTTCATGCAACTACGTGCGGCGGACACTTGAGACTTCTTTCGTTTGAACCACATGCCAAACACATGTAAACCTTTGAAATTCTTGCACTGCAAGTTTCGTGGGGATCATATGAACCATCCAAATACATTGGAACAAAGAAAACAACATTAGATCAAAAGTTGTCATTGATGAAAATCATCTTCCTCAACCAAAAACTTCAACCATTGCCCTTGTATAGCCATTGAATCAGGATCCAGAACATCCATCAAAAAGTGTTGGGGGCCTTGCACAAAACCTTTGGATCTAGACCTTCAGAACAAACCAGAATTATGGATAATAAAGCAATGAAAATAATCAATGCATCAATCACACACAACACAAGAGATTTTTACGTGGAAAACCCTCAAAGAGGTAAAAACCATGAGACCTCTTCGAGATCAACAATCCACTATGAAGTAGAACGTTACAAACCTTCTTCACTCACGCGGGAGTGGATAAACAATAAGAGAAATAAAGAAAACAGAGAGATCTCACCAATTACGAGGACATAGAAGCGTTGAGATATAGATTGCACAGTAGATAACCTCCACGAGCATAATCTCCCTTCTATAAGCTTCATCTCTCTCTCTTTTCCTCTCTCTCTCTCACCCTTGATAGCCCTAAACCCTTTAGCAAATCCCTTGTAAAGCTTTAGGGAACCCTCTTGTCGTACCTAGAAAACCCTAGGAATTTCTATTTAAAGTTTTAGGAAACTCCTTTCTGCATCCCAGTTGCGAAAGGACCTGCGACACGAAATCCGTGCAAAATCGCAGAACAAATCTGCATAACTGCGACTGGTCGTGACGAACCTACGACCGGTCGAGAGCCACCCATGACCGGTTAAGTACATCCTTCGACCGGTTAAGCACCCCATAAACAAATAGCCCAAAGTCACTGAACTTTAAGTCATGCCACGGCTCGACTCCTACAACTGGTCGAGACCAGCCTTTAACTGGTCAACGACCGGTCGACGCCTATTCTGTAATATAGACAACAGGCCTATATTACAGAATAGGCCTAACAATGGGTATGAACTGAGTTACAATAGCCAAGGTCAAGGCATCTACAACTGTACTCGTTGAATACGAACATAATAAAAGCCCTAGCAAGTTCTACTATGAGAAACCGTTTTAGGATGATCTAGTAAGATTTGACTCACCGTTTCCTTGGACATAGATAATATCGAAGACTCTCATAGACCAAGACCCAACGGGCAACTTTATAGATAAGAAATTTGAGCCTTTCAATGATGGACATTCCCTACAGTTTTAGAGTGATCGGACAACGGAGTTACTAAAATATACAACTGCGAAGCATTCGCGGCTTGACCCAATTCTCAATCCTGGGCGACTACCAATGGACTCACTGCTTGGCCGAGTAGAAGACCAGGATCTACCAGGACTCGGAAGGGATACGATGAGCTTTCTACCCTGGCTAGGTAGATGATTGATGTATCAGGATCAAGCCCACTATAACCGTCTCTCCCTGTTGGTCAAACATTGAAAACAACTATTTTACTCTAAATAGTTGGGAATTGTCGTCAAGACGTCAAATAGATAATTGAATAAATTGTATCAACTTATTAAGGAATAGGCAAGGGATAAAGAAATAAATTTTTAAGGGGGATAGTGCCTAAAATGTACTAGACTAGCATGTACAATATACACCTTACTGTGCATATAAACTTGAAATCAATAAGTCTTAGGCAAATGAAATAATAGAATTCTTATTTATTACCTTTAGCCAATTTCGGGGACAAAATTATTTTTAAGGGGGGTAGATTGTAACATCCCGAATTTTTGCCAACCTAAAATTAGATGTTCTTAGGCAATGGGTCGATCCTAACACCTTATTAACTTGTCAGAACTCAATCCCACAGTCTAAAATCGCTTCTTAACCCATTTCCTTCACAATCTCCCATTTCCCCTTTCACCACCGTGTTCTTTAAATGTTTCTAAGTACTTTCATATTAGGCCTGAATCCTAAAGTTTAGGTGATGAAGAATAATACTTAAGAAATTCGTACAAAGACCCGTGTGCCACCTCAGGTAGAGATCGCTTAGGATCAAATCCTTTAGAAATGAGACAAAGCAACTAAGTACTAAACTAGATTAGCTACGAAATCCGCTTGATCCACTTTAAATATGATCTGCAAGACCCAAAACTTGTAGAATCATTGACGCTAGGTTACCCTAAAATTTAGAATCAATCTCATTACCCGGCTGCTCTCGGGAGCAACATGAAACTCCGTATCAGGTCTGGACCGCACATCAAAAGTCCGATAAACGTGAACTTAAATGGTTAGAACCGCCTTGTTGGGCTTGACAACCATCTCAGAAATCAAATTCAGATAGTGTCCCAGTGCTATTCGCTTGAGCTCGGAGTGAAGAGTGTAAGAAAACGTAGATTTCTTTAGAAATTGGGTCTCATTTAAGTAATCTGAGACTTGTCGCTTGCGGGCCAAATATAAGCAAACAGACCGTCAGAATCTGACCTAAATACACCCTCGGATCAGGGAAAATTTCATACACATGCCCATGTACTTGTAACCCTGATCGAGTTCCGGTGACCGTTGAACTGAAACTGGTCCGCCACGCGTGATTTGAGATCCGACTGGAACGAAAGCTTAACTCCACTTAGATCCAAGGTTGGTGAGCTTAAGTCCAACCGCACACAGAAAAGGGGTCGCCAGAAGTGCTCCATTGAGACGGAACAACCTCACTTTGGTTATAACCTAAGTATACCTTATTCCTGAGTCTATTTTGGAGAGTTTTTAGCCTTTATAAGGACTTTAAACCCTCTCTCATTCAGCCCATACGAATTTGAGAGAAACCCTAGGAGAGAGAAGAGAGAAAAGAGAGAGAAAGTGTGAAAGAAGTGGGAGCATCTCCCTGCCACTCTACCCTGCCACTATATAAGCTTAACCACCTCTATCTAATTACTTTTTCGGCGATTCTAGCTTCGTTCATAGGTAAGAAAACCTAACCCTAAGCTGTTTTAGAGTTTTCAAGAGTGTGGGTGATGAAATAGCTTACCTGTTTCATGATTTAGGTTGCCTAATCACCGTAGGCGAAGGCTTAAAGATTCTAGCATATTCGTTACGATTCTACGACATAAGGTGCGGACTTTAGATGTATAGGTTATGGTTTTCAACGCTTTCAATGTCAGATAATGATAGATTCATGATCTGCATGCAATTGCACATGTACAAAGTGTTGTCCGTTTCTTTTTCAGATATAGTTAACTATGTTGAATATACTGTATTCCTCGTATTTGTAGAAAATATCGTATACATACAAATTTTGAAAGTGTGTTTGCCATGATTAATCATTGTATGAACATGCTATATATGTGTATAATACTTACTTGGCGAAAGGGTTCGCCCTAATACTTGTTTTTGTTAAGTATACGTTATATATGTTGAAAGAGTGTATCCTAAAATGCTTGTAAGAGTAAGTGCTTAGAGAATTGTGCTTTAGGTAGGTGTTGAGATAGGATTCTCAGCTAACTTAGAGATGTATATGATTTCCTCCATGTTGTTTGTTTAATTTAACCGCTTACTCATGAAATATATGTGTTTGTATTTCCTATTTATATTGTGCCTTATAACATGCTTTATAACATGCTTTATGACATGCTTGTTAACATGCTTGAATTACTTTGTTTATTCTACTTTACTCTACATGCTTCTAGTTAAGGATTGATTGTGTTTGGGGCTATGATTATAGTCCAGGCAATCGGAAACGGAAATGAATGCGCGTGGCTGAGATTCATTCGCCATGCGAGATGTGTTCAACGAACCCGAGTCGTACTTCGGTTGACGATAGTGGCTGGCCACACGAAGTGCTTATGTGCTTCATGTCGTTCAACTTGTTATGCACTCGAGCTAGGCGAGCTCGTCAAATAACCCGATCTGTCTTATATATGTTCACCATGTTTGGACGCCTCTGTTTGAACCTGAGGTACTAACCTTACCAGTGGAATCTCGTTAACCGTGGTACCTCGATTCACTAAGACTCATGAGTCGGGCATGGTGGTATGGGACACCGTGGTCGAGCTGTCGGCCTACCTGGGGCCACGAGCCTCCCCGTAGTAACCATTGAGCAACCAGACTCGTGAGCCGATTATGGTGGTATGGGACACTATATTCAAGCTGTCGACCTACACTGCTTTGATGGGTGATGGGGGAGTGGTGCAACGATTCTGTGTAATAGCCCTGACAGCCCTGACCGTACCCGGTGTAGTGACCTCGAGCGTACTCTAAATCTGCGATGAGGCGACGAGCCTTCCCGTAGTAACAGAGTATAAACTAGGCCTGTATTGATAAGGTGATGGGGGAGTGGTATAACGATTCTGTGTAACAACCCTGACAGCCCTTGCAGTGACTTAGAAACATACCATTGTATGAGATTGTCTAGGACTGACGACCTTAGAATGGATCATTGTTTGAGAATGTTATAAGGAAGGTACCTTAGTTTCCCAATACTGCTGTTTGAAATGGACTAATAACAACTCGGTAATCATGCTCATCATCGCATTCATGTGCCTAGAAGATGTGGAGCACTGAGGGTGACAGCATGTCGCAGACGTAAGATGGTGCCGCACGAGGGAGTATGTTGGTGAGGGCATGCGTCATAATCGCATCTCATCCTTGCATTAATTACAGCACTTAGGAATGTTGATTGTACTGCTTTATCATTACTGCTTGACTAAATTGATAGCATGTTAACCTATGCTTTATTATTTCACTGAGTTGATCACTCACTTCCACGTTACGGGACGGTGTTCCGGACACCCACCAGACTTTGCCTGATTGCAGATGGCGACGCTACTCCTGAGGCGGAGCCAGACTTTGTAACGACGAGGATGCTTTCTCGTATATGTTGTTTTCTAGTGGCTTCATGTGAGCCGTGTCTTGATCGACGGGGTTATAGGGATGCCAACTAGAGGACCTTACACATTTTGTATATTTTTGAATTGTACTTGTCATTCATTAACCTGGTAACATTATCACGCTTTGGAGACTTACCATAGTTTATATATTTTATACATCTATCACAGTCTTTCGCTTGCAATTTAACTATCTCTGGAGTATGATATGCTGTTTTGGTATAATCTCATTCATGATTCAGTGCTCTCATCATAATCATCATTATATATATTGCATAAGTGATGCGTTGGAACTCAGGAGCTGAGCTTTGTTCAACCCCCGATTTTCAGGGCGTTACAAACACAAATCATTAAACACTTGACTTGCACAACATAGCTATAGATGATTTCATGGAAATAGTCTCGACCAGTTAATACACATACAAGGATGAGTAATCATGTGATCAAATCAACACATCTAATATATGAATCATAAGCTGTAACGTCTCGGAAAAATCCGTACAAAGACTCGAGTACCACCTCAGGCAGAAATCACTCAGGACCAAATCCTTTAGAAATTTGACAAAATTAACTAGGTGTTAAACTAGATTAGCTATGAAATTAGCTTGAACCACTTTAAATACGAACTGCAAGACCCAAAACTTGTAGAATCATTAATGCTACATTATTCTATAATCTAGGATCAATCTCTAAACCCAGTTGCTCTCGGGAGCACATTGAAACTCTATATCGGACCTGGACCGCGCGTCGAAAGTCCGATTACCGTGAAACTATACGCTTATGACCGCTTTATTGGGTTTGACAACCATCTCGGGAATCAAATCCAGATAGTATTCAGAAACGCACAACTTGAGCCCAGAACGAAGTGTGTGAGAAACGTGAATACCTTTAAAAATTGAACTCGTATTTAAGTGAATTGAGCCGTTCACTTGCAGGCTAAATATAAGGATTTAGACTGTCAGAATCTGACCCAAATATACCCTCAGATCAGGAAAAATTTCTAACACATGTCAGTATACTTGTGGCCCTGATCGAATGCTAATGACCATTGAACTGAAACTGGTCCGCCACGGTCGATCTGTAAATCCGATCGGACCAAAAACTTAACTCAACCTAGATCCCATGCTAGGGAGCTTAAGTCCGACCGCATGCAGAAAAGGAGCCTCCAGAAGTGCTCTGTTGAGTCAAAACATATGACTTTTGACTATAACCTAAGTATACCATGGCCCTGGGGCCATTCCCATCACTTCCGGGCCTATATAAGGGCCTTAAACCCTCTCTCTCCCTTCATATACGAATTTGCAAGAGAGAAGAAAGAGAATAAAAGAGAGAGAACGTGAGGGACAGAGTTGGAGTTTATTCGTGGGATTCAATCCTGCCACTCCACGTGCTTAACTATCACCTCTGTATCACTATTTCAGCGATTCTGATCCCATTCTTAGGTAAGAAATCCTAACCCTAATCTGTTTTAGAGTTTCAAATAGTGTAAGTGATGAAATAGCTAACCTATTTCATGTTATAGGTGGCCATCGTACCGTAGACGAATACTTGACATACAAACTAAGTTCGATACTTGTTTATCGGCGAAAGGTGCAAACTATAAATGTTTAGGTTATGGCTTTCAAGGCTTTTAATGTCAGTAATAATTTATGACTGACTTGATTACTATCACACGTGCTTAGATACGACGTTTTCCGTGTATTACGCATATATATGAACTACGTTAAATTAGTGCATTCCATGTCTTTGTTGAAATGTCTGATTGAGTATGGAATTATGATTTGTGCTTAACATGATTATTAATCGAGAATACCTGATTGTTGTACGTGTAACAATTCCTTTGTGGAAGGATTTGCTATAATATGTGTTTTAACAAATCTATTACATGTGTACAATATGTGTAGTCCAAGTGTTTGATAAAATGCCTAAATGTGAAAATACTCGTTTTAATGCATGTAATGAGGGTGTTGAGATAAAATTCTCAATTCCCTTAACTACGATTATAGTATCCTTTATATAACCTATCCTATTACTATGTGCTGTGTGGATGAAATGTCTATGTATGATAATAGGTGTAGTATGTATTTGTTAAATTGCTTAAGATTTATATCTAATTTCAGTTGTCACATGCTGTTTTGGATTACTAGATGTGAATGCTATTATTTGGAATGTGTTTGGGACTTTAGTATAGTCCAGGTAATCGGTAATAGGTCTTGATTTGGTGGCTGAGGTTGTTTCACCACACAGGACGTATTCGATGAATCCGAGTCATACTTTGGTTGTCGATAGTGGTTAGGCCACACAAAGTGCTTACGCACTTCATGTCGATCTACTCAATGTGCGCTCATACTGGTCGAGCTTGTCAAGTAACCTGATTGACCTGATGTATGTTTACCATGTATGGACGCTACCGCTTGAACCTAAGGTACCAACTTACCAGTGCAAAACCTGTTTAACCTTGGTACCTCAATCCGCTAAGACTCATGAGCCGGACATGATAGTATGGGACACCGTAATCGAGTTGTCGGCCTACACCGGGGTGACGAGCCCACCTGTAGTGACCAGTGAGCAACCTAAGCTCGTGAGCCGAATACGGTGGTATGAGACACTGTATTTGAGCTGTCGGCCTACGACTAAGTGATGAGCCATTTGTAGTGACCTCGAGCATGCTCTGAGACTGCGCTGAGGCAACGAGTCTTTTCGTAACAACTAGAGTATAAGCTAGGCCTACATTGAGGTGACGAGCCCATTGTAGCAACCTGGAACTGCAACAGCGTATGAGACTAGCTAGGACTGACGACCCTAGAATGGATTATTGTTTGGGATATGATATAAGGGAGGTACCTTAGTTTCCCAATCCTGCAGTATGAAAAGGTTTAATAAGAACTCGGTAATCACACTCATGCACCGCATTGCATGTGCCTTTGGCCTTGGTGTTGAGCACAGAGGAAGGGGTGCATGCCGCGACCGTAAGAGGAAGATTGTAGAAGGAGTACAGGCGAGGGCATGCATCATTAATGCATATCATGTTTGCATTAACCAGAGTACTTAGGGATGTTTGATTGTATTGCTTTATCATTACTGCTTGATTGAATTAATAACATGTTAACCTTTGCCTTATAGCTCCACTGAGTTGATCACTCACTCCCACGTTTTAGGACGGTGTTTTAAACACCAACCAGACTTTGTCTTAGATGTAAATTCTGGTGCGACGTATGAGGCCGAGCCAGACTTCTACGACGATGAGGAGTTCTCATACATACAGTTATCAGGCAAGTTTATGTAGACCGCTCTGATTGACGGGCTTATAGGAATATATGATTAGTTGGACATTCACATTTTGTCATTTTGTATTCTTTTTGGAACAAATAAGTATTTATTCAGCTCAGTAATGCCATCATACTCGATTGGTTGGGAAACACATATATGTACTTTATATATCTGTCACAGTCTTCTGCTTGTGATATTTAACTGCCTCTGGAGTGTGATATGTTGTTTGGTATAATCTCACTCATGTTTAAGGTATTAATACAGACAATATTTAATCATCATTATCTATGTTGCATAAGTGATGTGCTGGGACTCGGGAGTTGGGCTCCTGCTCGACCCCCGAATTTCAGGGCGTTACATAAGCATACCAAAATTATAACAATCGAAAAGAAGGAAACCTCCATGCCATACAAAAAAATCACTAACTGAAACTATTATGGGCTAATAAATGTTAACTTAGAAGAATGGTCCTCACCTGTATGGGTGAAATCACTAGCTAATGGAGTATAAAATGGAGAAGCTCGAAAAAACCCTAGTTTTCTAACCTAAATAGATCAAAACCCTAGGTTAGGTGCAAGAAGACTCATATCAAGTTTGAAATCTTGTAATAGGACGTTATCCTACCTTCGATTACTGCTTTACTTCAATTAAATAAAAGGATTAATAACAAAATTGATGACAACCATGAAAACTCTTGTTATGGGAAAATCAGATCGACCTATGAGAAAAGGTCAGGTCGAAGCCTTATACAATCGACTGAGCAAATAATGACGAGAAGTTCAATCGCCATTAGAGTCTGCCTCCTATTCAGAGTCTATAACTGAGGAACATACCCACAAGAGCACCACCTTCATAGATTCCAAGATCTCCAGAGTTTGTCAAGAACGCCCCATTCCTTTGCCCAATAATGATGATGACAACGATAAGGAAGACAACAGTAACTGCGGTGCATCTTAACCGGACAAGCAAGTTCGAAGTCGATAAAGAGATAAAGTCGAGCTCGACGTCTCACTAGTAGGCCATAAGGACCACAGACCTCAAAAGAGCCCAACCGCTCGACTGAGGAGATAGGTCAGTATGTCTCGGGTCAGCATGACCCAAGTCGGCACACCTTAGGTCGACATGTCCTAGATTGGTACGACCCAAGTCAGCATGGCTCAAGATGGCATACCACTCCCAAGTCAAGTCGGCCAAGCCCACCTCGACCTCCTACTACACACCTCCAGTAGGACCGCATAATCAGACCTTATCTAAGAGAGATCCACCCAGGGCTTTCTCCTAAAATCACAGTAGATATCCTGACACAATCTTGATCTCGAGATCTTTGCCAAGGATCTCGGAAGATTCTCCTACTAGTTTGCAACCTAAATCCCTCTATAATACACACCTACTAAATGGGAAAATCTCCTCTACGTTACTGCCTCTCATAAACTATAAATAGAGACGCCTCTAATGTGAACGGTACACAAAATCTCTAGCCCTAAATTCTCAACACTCAACTTGACCCAGATTCCTTTTCCTGACTTAGGCATCGGAGAGTCCCCCGATTAAGCCAGGGTCTTCCTTGTCCGTTCCTTGTGAAGGACCACTGGTCAAGAGAGGGCTAACCAAATTTCTACATCAACAGTTTGACGCCATCTGTGGGAACAACATCGAAAGTCGTTCTCATCTCACCGGAGTTCAATGATGGCAAAAGGGAAGAAGAAATCTCCGGCCTCTTCTGTTGCACTTGACCTCGCACCGCCAGAATAGTCCACCAGCCACTGGGATTCCTCTTCCCAGCTGCAGGCTGATTCTGTGCCTAAGGGGTCGATGCAATGATCTCGTAGTCGGGGAGAATGAGTTGTCTCCCTCGAGCAACAAGTTAAGCTGTTAAACAATAATATGAGCTCCATGATGCAGCTATTGGAGTAGTTACAACCCCGCCCCACACAATGGGACGGGCCAGCGGCATGGCTAATGGTTCGAGAGCTCCATGAGCCATCCGGTGTGTCATCTATCTCCCGTAGGAGCCGACAACTCAGAACATCAAGGCTGACACCTTCTCATGTTTATGGAATCGCCGCACTAACCGCTTTTAACCTACGCTATGAGTTGGATAAAAAGAAGTGTGATAAAGCACCTGAAGCAGTAACTGAGGTTATAGCTGAAAGCGGTGAACCCTAGGAAGCCGAGCTTTATACATAGCATGTTTTATTTTGAATAACCACCTGTATTCGATCATTTTTCGGCTGACTGGAAGCTCCACCAGCTCCCATATGTGGTTTTTATATAAAGAGTCAATCTCATCGTCCATAACCACATTTCATTTTTCTGCATTAGGCTTATTAAGAGCCTCATGAACAGTAGATGGGTCTCTCTCATATGTAATGAGGGCATATGCGATATTAGAGTTGTTCTTGTATCTTACTGGTAACTTGTGATCACACAGTGAGTTTCTTCTCACAGGTGACTGCTCCACCTGCTCCTGTACCTCTGTTTGCGCATCTGTCTCAGCCTTCATGCCCTACTCACTCTTGTGGCCCAGACGAGCATACCACATATGAGTATAAGTGAAATCCACTACAGCTACTATAACTCTACCTGTTGAAGTGCTCCCGATCAACCTGTAAAGATTTTCGAGCCTCTGCGTTTTCATGTTTACAAGTGTCTTCTTAAATACTTTAAGGGCACCATCAAATTCGGTGAACTTGCATGATATTGCCTCAAGTGCACCGAGAGAAATCAGACTCCTCTTCATGTCGTGAATGTGCCTCACCTTAGTCAGGGTACACTTTGTCCTATCAAACATCTTGACGTGCACCATTCCAACAGCCACAAGTTACAAGTAATGTCATTGCCCATAAACACTTGTCCACCATTGCACTCTCTGGAGCTGGCGAACCAACTCCGATGAGGAGTCACGTGATATGCCGCACATGTGTCAAGGATCCACTCATCTCTACGATCATCGTATAAGTGTCTGATCATAGATACGGACAAGACATCACCTTCACATCCACTCATACATTCATCAGACGTGGCAGTGTTGGCCTCCCTGGAAGAAGTCTCAGAATCTTCTCTTTCCAATTTAGGATTTGTGTAATCCTTCTTCATGTGTCTAGTCATCCCACAGTTCTAGCACTTTAACTTGCCTTCGCCCTTGCCCTTGGATTGGATCTCGACTGCAAAAATCCTATATCTCTCTCAGTATTCATCCCCCTCATAAGCAATGTATCAGAAGAGGTCCCTACGCTATCGTTTATCTTTCTCATAGCCTTCCCCTGAAGGGATGGAATAATGGTGTCCATACTCAGGGATTTATTACCAGTGCACAATGAGTCCCTGAATGACTCATACGAAGCCGGAAGAGAAATCAGCAAAATACATGCCTAATCTTCATCGTAGATCATTTCCTCCATGTTTAGCAACTTGTAAATCAACTTATTAAAATTATTGACGTGGGCCTCCACATCTCCACCCTCATCCTGAAGTTGAACAATTGCGGCTTCAAGTGTAAGCGATTATCAAGAGACCTTTTCGCATAAACGTCCTCTAACTTTGCCTATAAACTCGCTGCGGATTTCTCCCTCAAGACATTGTAAAGAACCTCATCCGTGAGACACAATCGGATAGAGGATAAGGCATTTTATCAAGAGTATTCCAGTCTTCGTCACTCATAGACGGTCGTCGCTCCTCAAGAGCCCCATCTTTGCCTCGATTAGTTAATAGGCTAATCATCTTAACCTTCCATAACTCAAAATTATTTTTGCCTGAGTACTTGTTAATATCATACTTAGTGTCTCCTATTAATACTAATCCTTCAGATTCAAGCCAGCGCCCCAACATTAGCTCTGATATCACTTGTTAAGGGGCCAAGGAAGCACACATAAATGAATCTAGGATAGCAATCCAATAACACTAAGCAAACACAAAGAGAACATAATGATTTAACGTGGAAAAACCCTTTCAGGAAAAAATCACGGCATAAAGCGACATATGATGACTATGAAAGCAAAAATTACAAAGAGAAAGAGCTTACCTTATTTGAACAACCTCGAATCTCACCCTTGTTACACCCTTTGAAATCCTTAGACAATTTAGAAACCCTTATAATACCTCTCAATCTCGTTTACACCTATATATATAGCATTGGAAAGGATCCCAAACGAAATTGAAAACAAATCCCGTAAATTTGCAGCTTTGCAAAAAATCTGCACAGAATCTGTCGATGCCATTGAACACTCATAGATGGCATCGAAAGTTGTGAGGCCCGTATCTTAGCCTGTACTGTTCTGTATGCTTCCGCGGTCCTTCCGGTCGAATTCTGGTGACCTGCGATCTGTTATCGGTAGTTGGACGCAACCTTGAGTCATGTCCCGTATTCCAGAGTCGGCACAACCTGAGACTTGTACCCTAGCGACGGCACCGTCGCCACGGTTCCGATGCCTTGTATTACACGCCGAGGCGATAACCAAGCCAGGAGATGTGAGCATACGTTCAGTTCAAGGATAAATGTCATGCGTTGTAATCCCTAAAAAATATCACATCAATCAAATACACATCACTCCCATCACTCACACCCATCCCCAAGTACAACCACCCCCTTAAAGTCAACTCTCTCTCTTATACAAGTACTCCCATCACTCACATCTCTCACCTATCACATCTCTCTATCATTTCTCTCTCATTTCCTCCCAAGCTCCATGAGAGCAACCCATGTCCAAGCTCTAAGGGAGAGAGCTAGTGTGGCCCACCTTTCCACCACTCGATCCCACCATCCTAAGCCCATCTCAACCGTTGAAATTGTTCCTTTGAGACTCTATCATGCATTGACAGAAGAAGGAAGAAGAAATCTCGAGGTGGGTGTTTTCTAGAGTCGATTTGTGTGATTTTGATGGATTGAGGGCCCACATATGGTGGGACCCATCTTGATTTATACATTGTATAGGGAGGGCCCATAGTGGCGGGGTCCCTCCCCTTCCCACGTCTCTCTCTCTCTCTCTCTCTCTCTCTCTCTCTCCTTTTATTTATTTATTTGTTTTTCTTGTGTGATAGTCCACCTTGATGGACAGTGCCATGGACCCCACCTGATTTATGTGTCCATCTAAGCCGTTTGGCCATGCGCCCCACTTGGTGTGTGTGCTGTCCACACACGTGGGTCCCACATGATGCATGTGAGGTATCCACACCGTCCGAACAGTGTGGACAACACCATGATGTATGTATTTCAACCACCGTCCATCCATTGCTGGACGGTGGGACTCTGGTGCATGTGTAGGGTCTCCACCGTCCAGACGTGATAGGTGGGACCCACTTGATGAAAGTACTTCATATCCACTTTGTCCGTCCATCAAGAACGTCCAGGATCTGGATGATTAAAAAAAAGAATTAATATAATGTTAATATTTATATATATGTAGCATTATGGTGGCCCCATGTGGGACCACATCTGGATGAAAGTACTTCATCCAGACCGTCCAAGCAATGGGGCCTACCCAGCATGATGAATGTGTTTATATCTACATTGTCCATCCAATCCCGTGGCCAAATGAGGCAGATTCAAATCTCTGGTGGGCCACGTGCGTGGACCCACCAGATATATGTATTGTAGCCACCGTCCAACTGGGACGGTGGTAGCCCACTATGTGTATGTGTTTTGTTCCAGCTATCCATCATCTGGATGGTGGGACACCCACCTTGATGCATGCATTGTATCTCCACCGTACATCATCTGGATGGTGGGATACCATCCATGTGATGTGATGTACGTATGGGTTTATACACACCGTCTGTCCAGAGAACCATACGTGTGGGCACAAGCAAACAGGCCTCCCATCACGCGACAAGCTTCACCTCTTAGCCCTAGCTAAGAGGTTTAACCACACACAGACATGGTGGACTAGATCTCTAAAAAAATAAAATAATTGAATAAAATAGCAAAAGAAAACAAACTTTTTCTCTGTCTCTCTCTCTCCTCACGTCTGCCCCAAGCCAAACTCCAAGCTCTAGCCGTCAGATTTTTTTTCTCTCACGCTCTCTCTTTCTCTTACTTATAGGCAGCAACGAGAAGAGCCAGGTTGGTGGAGGGAGATTGTTTCTGTTTACGCAGCAACAGTGCGTATTGGAGTCGGTTTGGAGAGTTGCGCAGCCCTCCTTACGCACCCAAAAACGGAGCCTCCCAACTTCTCTGTTCCTTTGATTCTGTCCAAGGTAATAACGTCTCTTGAGGCGTTATGGAGACCCACACGATGGACGGTTCAGATTGGTCGTCCGACCACCATGATGGGCATACAACCACCCCGAAATCCGTCGGTTTCGGACGACGAACTGTGGGCTGCATGAAACAACTTACTGCTGTGAAGGATAGTGGGCTGTGATTGGAATCTTATGAGGAATCAATCCGCTCATTAGTTTCAGAATGAAAAACCATCTTGGACGACAAAATCGGGTTTGATTTTGGTGTGACCCTATAAGATATTTCCTTCCACATATCTATCAGTAGTTTGGGCCAGGGATCAAGACCTTCATTGTTTTCAAAGATTCCGCCACCTAGGAGCGGATTAGGGCCACCTCGAGAGAACTAATGGACGGTCGGATTCTTGATCCGATCACGAAGAGTGGCCCACAATCGCCCGGACATGGAAATTTCGGACGCTCGTGAAGCCTCCGCGATCGCGCTGACGTGTCCGGTGGGCCCCAAATCAGTGTTATATGGAGAATCTGATCTGACCACTAGCTCCCCTTTGCAAAACCGGTCAGACATGGCTACTTTTGAGTTCGTTTCAGTGTGGTCCACAGGTCTTTCCAACTCAGCCGTCCAGCTTGTGTTTTACAACAAACCACGTGCGTACACGTGTATGGAGCCGAAAGGCCACCTAGGCGATGATCATATGGCCCGTTAGAGACCACTGAATGGTCCAGATCGAGCTACCAAATCAAATTGGTGGCCCACCAGAGATCACGCGGACCTCTGTTTTATCACACGTAGCAGAGAAAAAACGGAGATTTCCGTTTTCTAGTGAAGCACGGGTCCAGGTCGATTTCGGACTTTTTGGAGATGCGGTGCACATGTGGTGCACTTGTGCACCACGCACACTCAGCTCAGGTGGGTCCACAGCGATGGTCTCAAAGAAATCCAATCCATTCATCCATACTTCCGGCTATTTTGAGGGTCGAGCCAACATTTGAAGTATGTCCAGAGCTTAGGTGGGCCAAAAATCAATGGTTTATGGGTGAATCGTCCGTTGGGCTGCTTCGCGATGATCCGACGGATGAATTTCGACGTGTACGGTTCATTTATGGCCCTCAAGCCGTGTATGAAGTTTCGGATGAACGGATGGTGGAAACCCCTGTGTTCTTGCATTTTGGTGACTTTCTGTGCCACTTGAACTTCGGTTTCGTGATTTTCTCGGGTCTACGGCGTGTAATTCGATGATCTTGGTCCCATGGAGGCCCTGTGGTGTCCTCAGAGCATTAAATCCATGCTTTAAGCTCCCTTTTTTCAGTCATGTTCGCAAATACACTCTGCATCATAAATACGATTAAAGTGGGTCCATTAAACAGTATAAGTTCGTAAATCCAGACAATAACCAGGGTCTGATATGCAATATTTGACCCTCAACAGTAGCCCACTATGTGTATGTGTTTTGTTCCAGCTATCCATCATCTGGATGGTGGGACACCCACCTTGATGCATGCATTGTATCTCCACCGTACATCATCTGGATGGTGGGATACCATCCATGTGATGTGATGTACGTATGGGTTTATACACACCGTCTGTCCAGAGAACCATACGTGTGGATATACTTGATTGGATGTGTGAGATCCACACCGACCAGATCAGGGCCCCACAATTATGTATATTTTATTTTTTCACAACGTTCAGACGCTGGACGTGTGGGGACCATTGGATTTGTTAAAAATTAATAATATAATATATTATATATGGGTGTCCCACCACGTGGGACCCACCTCATGTAATATATAATATAATATTATTGCATTGTATTACAAGGAGGGTGGTCACCACATGGGACCCACCTCACGTATGTATTTTATCCACACGGTCCATCTGGACGATGGGGACCCCACCATGATGCATGTGTTGTATCCATTCCATCCAACCATTTTGAGATATCATTTTACGACATAGGCGAAAGAATGAATCAGATCTAAACTTCAAGCGGACCCCACCATTGAAAATTATTGGGGACAGTGACATCCTCCGTTCAAACTTCTTAGGAGCCACAGTGGTTTCCAATTAAGCTGATATTTGGCTTTCACTTCATTTACCTTTATGTTAACTTATGAATAGGTCAGATCTCAAAAAATATATAAGGGTGGGCCCGACTTGATGTATATGAGGCCCATTGGCGCGGCCCGTGGACACGATCCACTTGATGTATATGAGGCCCACTGGTGTGGCCCATGTGATATGGCCCACTTGATATGTATGAGGCTCATATGATGCGGCCCACTCGTTATATATGAGGCCTAGCGTCGAGGCCCAATGTGATGTATTCAAGGCCCATGGGCGAGGCCCATTATGATGTATTCAAGGCCCATGGGCGAGGCCCATTGTGATGCATTCAAAGCCCATGGGTGTGGCCCGTTGTAATGTATTTATGGCCCAGATGGTGAGGCCCGATATGTTGTATATGAGGCCCATTGATGCGGCCCACTTGATGTGTTTGAGGCCCATTGGTGCGGCCCATGTGATGTGATCCACTTGAGGTAATGTGGCCCGTTATAATGTAGCCCACGTGATGTGACCCCATTGAGATGTGTTCCTGAGATGTGGCCCAATGTGATGCATATGTGGCCCATGAGTGAGGCCTATGGTGATGTATATTAGGCCCTTGTGTGGGGCTATGGGTCCACTATACGTATGACTCTATGTGGACCACTCCTTGGGAGCAATGTTGGTTAAATGTCCACATTGGTGGGTAATGATGGTTTAATGTCCACATTGTGACATTCCCTTAGGCCTTGTTAGGCCCATTCTCATAATTCTCTTGTGGGTTAACCCAGATATGTGGGCCCTATTCGCCATAAACGGACAGTTTCACGCTATCGGATTTGATATAACCCCGGCCGAGAGCCGATCCCTATATTATGGTTGATCGGTTATTCCTCTATGGATTGCGCCTTGTTTATATGCTGATTATCAGTGCCGATTATCGATCATTGATGATGATTATCGAGGCCGATTCCTATTCCGATTGTAGAGGCCGAGTCAAATTGTCGAAGCCGATTATCGAGGCCAATTCCACTTGTTCTAGGCCAATTCTGTTTGGTCGTGGTCGATTCCATTTGTCGAGGCCGATTTTGATTGTCGAGGCCGATTTCGATTATCGAGGCCAATTCCGTTTGGTCGAGGCCGATTATATTTGTCGAGGCCGATTCTGATTCCAATTGTGAGGCTAAACATCAAGGTCAATTCCAATTGTCGAGGCCTAATGTAATGTATATAATGTTCATGGGATGTGGCCCTTTGTGATATATATTAGGCCCGTGTTAGAGGCCCATTGTGATGTATATGTGGCCCATGTGATGCCACCCACTTGATGTATATGAGGCCCAATGTGACGTATTTATAGCCATCAATTGAGGCCCACCTTGATGTGATGCATAATGGACCCACGTGAGAGGCCTATTGTGATGTTCTTGGGGCCCATGGGTTGTGGCCCATTGTGATGTATTCGGGACCCATGGGACGTGGCCCATCCGATGTATATAGGCACATGCGATGCAGCCCATGTGATGTGTATTAGGCCCATGTGACGCGACCCATTATGATTGTAAGAGGCCCATTGTGGTGCATTTAAGGGTCAGGCTATGGAGCCTGTCATGCCCCAAACCCGAAGATCGGATTCACAGGAATTTCAATCGCCGAATTCGGTGCCGACAGCCTCCGTATTACCCCATTCTCGGCTCTCAGCGCCCATACGCCATATTCCGATCCTGGGATCTTATAAGGAGGATTTCCCAATGTACATTTATCTCATAAGAAGCATAACCACAAGTTTGCCCAAATCACAAAGGCGACATCATCACCACATATCCACTAATATAATCATTTGAATACAATGCTGAGAGAGAAATGCATATATCGAAAATCAAAGCTCAAGAATTCCGTTGCATGCTCCAAGCTCAACGCTTCTGCAACTTAACGCCACCTGCACGCATCTATCGTGCATAAGCTTATAGAAAGCTTAGTTGATGGTGAAAGTGTGTGCACAAGGTAAGTGTCAAGTAAGTAATATCATAGTAATCAGAGTAAGCGGAAATATTGACGAGTCCATAAATCCTATCAGTAATATGGGCATGATAATAAATCATACAATATTGGAATAATGCGAAAACATGCTGATAAGCCCATAAATGCCATCAGCCTTATCCAGGCTATGCGATGCAAAAATATAATAAACCAATATCATATACTGAGAAAGTAATGTAGATCAACTATGCAATGGGGAGACATAGTAAGCCAAATATTAGATACCGAGTCCACGAATACAGTCAACCTTAATTATGTTATGCAATATGGAAGGACAGTAAACCAAATGCTATATGCTGAGGATGCAATGCGATGCGAATGAAATGACCAAGCTGGAGTGTGAAGTCAGGATGGTAGTACGTAGTATTGCAGGCTATGGGGTCCACCACAAGGGACTTTTATCCAAACCAGTCCCATACCTAAATTTGGATAGTCAGATTCAATGTGGTAAACTCCTCACCTCAGGTTAGTCATGCGCCCCAACCGAAATCTTGGCCATTGCGAAGATA
Source organism: Magnolia changhungtana (assembly GCA_030180095.1). Classification (NCBI taxonomy): domain Eukaryota; kingdom Viridiplantae; phylum Streptophyta; class Magnoliopsida; order Magnoliales; family Magnoliaceae; genus Magnolia; species Magnolia changhungtana. Next base: position 939,533 of record JASAUF010000489.1, read on the forward strand.
CAGGTAACAAACAGTTGCGCACCATCAGCCTGAGTGGATAGTGAATGAATGAATTAATGAGTATGCAATTCCTACTCAATAAGTCCACATATCAGTATAGTTCTTCTCTAAAAAATCACCAGGGTCTATTACACTCCAAACTAAATTGTCGCCCCATCGCGCGCAAACAAAGTGAGTGGAAGAGACCTCACTATTCGCCTGTCAATATTGGTCCCGGCTTGTCGATAGCAGACCCATTCCTCGAGCTGGTCAAACTCAGCCTAGCTTTGCCCTCTCCTCTAAGGCAGGTAAGACCGTACCCGATTCCAACCGACCACAACATAGTGGGAGACGCGGCCTAACTATATACGGCCCTCATGCGCTCATGCATCCACTCGGTTTAGACATTGGAGCAACCTCTGGAACTAAAAGGGTTTAGGGACTTTCACCTAGGGATATCTATAGCACCCCATGTATAACAGATTTTCGATGTCCCATCTGGCCATCCAAGATATGCCTGTGGAGGCTACAACGCTGATGTCGCTAGGGCGTACGGTAATCATAATCACACAATGCGAGATGCATGAGTCACACAGTCCAATCATGCATCAATCCTGCTCATATTGTGCGCTCATGTGCGACAACTCCGCCTATCAGGGAGTCCCATGAACAACCTGTCATACGACATATGCAATGGCCAACCATATCTCATAGCAAATATACAAATGATGCTATGCTGTCACATACTCATAATCGATATCAATAACCGGCATCAACAATTGGCCTCGATAATGTGGACATTAAACCAATATTGCCCCCAAGGAATGGCCCAAATAGAGCCTAAGCCTCACACAAGGGCCTAATATACCACACCATGGGCCTTACTCAAGAGCTTAATACACATCACGATAGGCCTCTCACACGGGCCTAATATGCATCACAATGGGCTCCATCGCCTGGCTCTCAAATGCACCACAATGGGCCTCATTACATAAGCCTCATATACATCACATTGGGCCTTAAAAACACGGATTGAATATACATCACAATGGGCCTTAAATACAGGCCGCATATACATCATATTAGGCCTCGACAATCGGCCTCAATATTCAGCCTCGGTAATCGGCCTCGATACTTGATAATCGGCCTCGACAAATCAGAATCGGCCTTGGCAATAGGAATTGGCCTTGACAATCGGAATCGGTCTCGACAATCAGAATCAGCCTTGACAATCAGAATTGGCATTGACAATCGGAATCGGCATCGGCAATCGGAATCGACCTAGACAATCAGAATCGGAATCGGCCTCAACAATCTGCATCGGAATCGACCTCGACAATCAGCCTCAACAATCAGAATCAGAATCGGCCTCATCAGCAGACCGTATCCTAGACCGTACGGTTCGTAGGTTCGCGTCTTTTCCGGTCGAATTCGTCGGTAACCTTCGACCCTTAACGGCAATTGGCTGCGTGCGACACGATTCGCTGTCGGCCGAGTCGACTCGGCCGAGACTAGTACCCTTGTGGCCGCACCGCATTGCGGTTCGATTTGCCACTCGCGCGGCAGGCGCATACTCGGCCAGAAGATGTGGGCCAGCGTTCGGTGCGAGGAAAACGCCGCGTGTTGCGAAACCCAAGAGAATCTCAACGAGATATCACATCAATCAACCATCAATCAATCCCATCAAGTCAAGTACACATCACTTCACACTCTTCCCCAAGCAACCCCTAAAGTCAAAAAGTTCTTACACCACCATGCTTTTCTTACACAATTTGCCACAAAAGTAAAAAAAGTAGCTCTTACACCCATCACCACCACATCCATCAAACATCACCCATCTCTCTCTCCCTTTTACAAACCTCTCTCTCTCATTTTCAAACACTCCCAAGCAAGAGAAGCATCCCACGTCCAAAGCTTCTCCCATCTCTCCCAAAAACCACAAGTGTGGCCCACCCTCTCATCTCCCATCTTCACCATCCATTCCTCATCTCCACCATTGAAATCGAAGCTAAGGAGCTAAGGAACCCATAGGAGCAAGAAGATCAAGTGGTGGGTGTTTGATAGAGTAGTTTTCATTTTCTTTTAAGATGGGTCAAGTGAGGCCAACCGATCAATGGTTTGGATCTCACTTGGGGCCCTAAGATGTGGCCGATGGCCTGCTTCGATCATCATGATCATTCCATGATGGGGCCATTCTCCATGGCCCCCATCATGAGGTTTATTTCCTTACTTTAGATAGGTCATCTAGACCGTCCATATTGGTGGGGAAAGGATCTCCATCGTTAAGTTTTGATTTTGGTGGGCCCACATGCTTTAGGGCCCACTTGATGTATGGTTTATTGCAAGGGAGGGCCCATAATGTCGGGGTCCCTCCATTACAAGCGTGTCCCACTCTCTATCTCTCTCCCTCCCTCTCTATTTCATTTTCTTATGTGATCATGTTACGGTTGTGTGGCCCACTTGGATAGCTCCCACCCTGAAGCATATATTTTATCCCAACTGTCTTCAAGTGGGGCCCACCTTACATGTATTGTACCCACACCATCTATCAGTAATGGCCCACCTAAGCTGGGGCCACCTCAATGGAGGAGCCACGACCAAACCGTCCAGCGTCCAGGGACGCTGGACATCAGAGAAACACAAATATAAGCTTTGTTCAAGCTTTTTGTATGGACCTCACAAATAGGTCTCACCCTGATGTAAGGGTTCAATCCATACCGTCCATCCTATTCTTTAGCTCATTTTAGGCGTTGAGCCGAAAAATGAGGTCAATTCGACAATCAGGCGGACCATACGATAGGAAACTGTATTTCATACTGTTCAAGGCTATTCAGGCCCACCTTTCTTTTTCTATACGCCAAAAATACCCAATATTAAACTGGTTTGGTGTATTCCGAGCCATAGAATCCACTGGATGGAGTGGATTCTCCGGTAGCGGGCCTCACATGCAAGTTTTCCCTGAAGATAAAAAAAAAAAACAAAAAGAAAGAAAGAAAGAAAAACAAGCGGCGACTGGCTAACTGTCGGCAAAAGATGCTGTCACAGAGGGCGCTTGCCGCTGCGCGGACGGAATCGGCGGGCGAGGCGTGACTTCCCGGCTCTCGTGGGCCCCACCATGATGTGTATTTTCCATCCAACCCACTCATTTGGTAGGCCACTCCCAGTGGGCCCTCTCAAGTTTCAACTCCACCCTTGACTCGGGTGGCCTACATTGCGAGGCAGTAGGATTGAACCTTTGCCATTGAAACCCTTCTGTGGGCCACGGGAGTTTTGGATCAAGGTGAAATTTGTTTTCACCGTACAACTAGGCATGGGTGACCTTATGGACGGCATGGATGGCCTAAAAACATTAAGGTGGGCCCCACGTGGAGCCCACATGATGTATGCATTTTACCTCCACCGTCCGACTGGACGGTGGAGCCCGCAGCAATGTATTTATTAAATCCCACCGTCCAGGGACGGTGGGTGTGTGTGCGTGGGTGCATGTGTGTGTGCACGTGTGTGAGTGCGTGTGGGTGTGCGCGTGTATGAGTGTGTGTGTGTGAGCGTGTGTGTGGGTGTGTGTGTGCCTGTGTGTGTACGTATGTGTATGTATGTATATATATATATTATACTGTATATGCTATATATATTATACTGTATAGGCTATATATATTATATTGTATAATATGCATGATGGTGGTCCCTCATGTGGACCTCTATCATGATGCATGTGTTGCATCCAAGCCTCCCAACCATTTGGAAAGCTCATTTGATGGCATGAACTGAAGAATGAGCCAGATCCATAGTCCAAGCGGACCCCGCCTTGGCATGTTTTGCGGTCCATCTTAATGTATTTGTGGTAGATCATTGGGGCCCACTTTGATGTGGATGTAAGGCCCATGACATTAGGCCATTTGATGTATTCCAAGGCCCATGGGTTAAGGCCCATTGAGATGTATTAGGGCCTATGGGTTAAGGCCCATTTGATGTACATATGGGGCCCAATTGGTGTGGCCCATTTGTTACATATAAGTCCCATGAGTCTAGACCCATTTGATTTATCTAAGGCTCATGGGTTATGACCCATTGCAATGCGCATAAGGCCCATTGGTGCGGCCCATTGATGTGGCCCACTTGACGAATGAAAGGCCCATGTAATACAGCCCATTTGATGTATTTAAGGCCCAATGGGATGTACCTAAGGTCCATTGCAATGTGTGATCCCAACATGATTTATGTAATGATGTTTACTACGGGCTACGCCTTGGGAGCAATGTTGGTTTGACGTCCACATTGCAAGGTTAATGTTGGTTAAATGTCCGCATTACGACTCTCCCTAGGGCCCATTAATGAGCCCACACTCCTTGCGTATAGGCTGTCTATACTCATCTGCGTTGTGAGGATAGTTCATTACTTTATTACATGTTTTGCATAGTTCTATGACTCATGATCATACGCATCATATGTATGCTTGTTATGAGAGGTGACTGATCATAGCATATGCCTTCGGGCAGGTTGTTTAGGGGCTCCCGGTTGGGCGGTGTTGCCCCACATGAGCGCACGAGACACGCAGGATTGCTGCATGACTGAATAGTGTGATTCATGCATTTTGCATTGTGTGACATGGTTACCGTACGCCCTAGCGACATCAGGGTTGTAGCCTCCATAGGTGTATCGTGGTTGGCAGGATTGGATACCGAAAATCTTGTTCTATATAGGGTGCTATAGATATCCCTGGGTGAAAGTCCCTAAACCCTTATGGTACTAAGAGGTTGCTCCAACGTCTAGACCGAGTAGGTGCACGAGCGTCGATGGCCAATTACCAGGAGGCTGCGCTTTTCACTGTGTCGTGGTCGGTTGGAAGGGGGTACGACCTTACCCGCCCGAGAGGAGGGGGCAATGCTAGGCTGAGTTTGACCAGCTTGAGGAATGGGTCCGCTATCAACGAGCTGCCCCCGATATTGGCTGGCGGGTAGTGAGGTCTCTTCCACTTACCTTATTGCGCGCGATGGGGCGGCAATTTTGTTTAAAGTGTACTAGACCCCGGTGATATCCCAGAATTGAGCTGTATTGACATGCGGACTTAGATGAGGATTTGTATGCTTGAGTTGCATTTCGCATCGCATGGCCTTGGTATGGCCGACATCTTTCATGCCTTGCATCGCATAGCCTTGGTACGGCTAGTAGTATTCATGGATTCATCAGCATGTTTCGTATTACTCTGATACTGTATGTCTGCATTACTACCTTGCGCACACACTTTCACCACCCTCTAAGCTTTCTATAAGCTTATGCACGACCGTTGCGTGACATGTGACAATGAGGGGCTTGTGTGAGGCAAGCGAGCTTGAGCAAATCTTTTGGAGCTTTTTGTCCATTCTCATTGTATTTTCCTTTATGCTCATTGTACTTGTAAAGTTTTTTATCATAGTAGAAATGTGATGGAGTTTTTGGTTGTTGTTTGTGGGTTATGCCTTTGGTTATGCTTATGACGAATTAAACTGATGTTGAAAATCCTCCTCGTAGCATCCCAGGATCGGAACCTGGCGTATGGGCGTTAGGAGCCGAGAATGGGGTTCTACGGAGGCTGTCGGCGCCGGATTCGGCGATCGAGAATTTTGTGAGCCCGGTTTCCGAGTTTGGGGCGTGACATCAACAATCTGACTCGTCCTCGACAATCAGAATCGGAATCGGCCTCGACAATATGACTCGGCCTCGACAATCGGCCTAACAAAGGGCCTAAAGGAAGGCCACAATGTGGACATTTAACCATCATTGCCCATCAATGTGGTCATTCAACCAACATTACTTCCAATGAGTGGCCCATACAAGGGATTCGTACACAATGTAACGAGCCATACATACATGGCATTGAGCCTCAACCATGGGCCTCGAATACATCACAATGGGCCTCATCATATGGGGCCTACTACATAACACTATAGGCAGCTCACATGAGCCTTCTACACATCACTATGGACCTTGCCCATAGGCCACGAATACATCACAATGGGCCTTGCCCATGGGCCACAGATTCAAGCAGGTGGGCCCTATCACACGGGCCTAACACTCACACTACGGGCCTCATTACATGAGCTGCATATACATCATGACGGCCTCCTCACATGGGCTAAATACACATTATAGTGAGCCTCTCATACATCAAGTGGGCCGCATCAATGTGCGGCACTAATGGGCCTCAAACACATTAAGTGGGCCGCATGACATGGACAACTCGGATCAAACACGTACATCACATAGGGGCCACACGAATGGACGGTGTGAATATATAACATGTTTATTACGGTGGGTCCAACATCCTGATGGATAGTGGGAGCTTGGAGTACATCTAAAATCATTTCAATAGTGGCAGGTGCAACATGTGTATTACTGTCCACTAACACAGAGGTACATGGCTCATTAATGTGATCAGCACTATCCAAATGGTATCCATGTACCTCAGCACTATCCAAACATTATCCAGCACGTCCAACACAATCTGAACGGTGTGGATGAAATAAATACATCATGGTGGTCCCACGATGGCAAAACAGATGGACAGCTTAGAGAAATACATGCATCACAGTGGACCTTGAGATGGACGGCGTGGAAGGAAGCACATGCATCAAGGTGGAGTCCACATCCCCTGGACTGGACGGAGTAGGTAAAATACTTACATCAGAGGGCTCCAACGTCCATTGCTGGACGGTGGACATTGTGAATAAAACATATGCATAATGTGTGGGCCCCATACAGTGCTGATATAACACATTCATTAGGGTGGGCCCACCCCTGCAGGTACGGCACGTGTGGGGTGGGTCCCAGCCCAACAAATGTGGGGACGGTGGGGATATACCCATACATCATGTTGGGGTCCACCTTCCTCAAACGGATGGACGGCGTGCGTGAAATACATGCATCATACTGGACACACGAGGCACCGTCCAAAACGTACGGTGTAAATAAAAACAGATGCATGGCTGTGGCCCACAGGGCTTACTGTCGTCCAAGCAGCACCAACTGCTAGGCAGCAACAAATGAACGATGTTGGATATGCAACACGAACACCAAGGTATGGCCCACTGTCTAGATCTGCTGGACGGTGTGAGATAGAACAGATACATCATAGAGGTACCCCACCGTCCAGATGATGGACGGCTAGGATAAAACACTTACATCACACGTAGGCTCCACACATGTGGATACACCACAAACATTATAGTGAAATACATCACGTGGTCCTATGGTGGATGGGTGGTTTGGACCCAACACATACCCCACGTGGGACCCACAGATCTTGCTGACGTCAGTCCAGCAGTGGGCCCCACCATCTGGACGGCTGGATATAACATATACATCTCGTGGGATCCACAGAACTTGCTGACGTGAATGAACAGTGGGTCCCACCAGCTGGATGGCCTGGATATCACGTGGGACCCACAGGATTGCTGACGTGAATGGCAGGGTCCCACCACCTGGCGTGGTTTCAAGTTGATGGACGGTGTGCATGCCACACGCCCTGCACGGCCAAACCCACCGTTCTAGCCCTGGACGTGGGGATTTGCAATGTGCAAACCAGGTGGGTATTCCTGACCAAACAGGTGGGTCCCACATGAGGCCCAAACGTGCAGATCCATACTCATATAATATGTATAAATATTACATATATAATATTATATTATATCATTTATCATATTATGATATAATATAATAATATATATATATATACATATCTTATACAAATATGAATATATATTATATTATACACGAGACCCAACTAGCGTCCAGTCACCGACCAGCAAACCGGACGGTGCTGGGTGATGCACACGTATCATGGTGGGTCCCATAGGGACGTGACCCACCTGAACAGATATATCCGTATATAGTATATATAGTATAATATAATATTATATCATCTTATAATATTATAATATAATATAATATATAGATACTATATACATATATAAATATATTTGTTATATAAAGTGTCCATCCAGTGTCCAGCCACGGGCCACATTCACCATGGTGGTCCCATGTAGTGGGCCACGGGATTTTGATCAAGCTAATATTTGTCTTTCCCTCTCATCCGGGCCTATGTGACCGTCAAGTCATGTAGGCCCCAATTGAGATCAAGGTGGCCCATTCGTTGGACATCACGAATAAAATACACACATCATAGGTGGGCCATTAATCATAGAGAAAGAAAAAGAGGGGAGAGAAAGAGAGAAGGAAAGAGATCGACGATGATGGAGGGCCCCGCCACTATGGGCCTCCTCTTAGATACAAGCATATATCAAAGTGGGTCTCACCAGCTGGGCCCTTAGATCACAAAAAGACATACAAAAAAAAAAAAAACAAAGAATAAAAATGTGGGTCCAAGATCACCCACTGTTCACTTCTTCTTGACTCCTTAGAAAGGTAATCGCCTTAGGTTTGATTTCAATGGAAGATAATGAAGTTTTGATGGTTGAGATGAGAGATGAAATTGTAGGAAGTGGGCCACATTGGAGCTTCTCCATGAGAGTTTGGGAAGCTCATACGTCGGAGCTTTTGGTTGCTTGGAAATGAGTTTGAGAAAATGAGAGAAAGAGAGTTGTAAGGAGAGAGAGAGGGATGGGTGGTGGAGTGATGGGTGAGGTGAGTGATGGGTGTGTAAGAGCTTTGTTGACTTTTGGGATAATTTATGTAAGAAGGGTATGGGTTGTGTAAGGAATTGTTGACTTATGGGGTTGCTTAGGGATGTGATGTGAGGTGATGTGTACTTGACGTGTACTTGACCATTGATGGGATTTATTGATTGATGTGACATGTTGTAGAGATTCTCTCATAATTCGCACACGCGATGTTTTCCTCGAACTGAACGCGGACCCACATCTCCTGGCTTAGGTATTGCCTCAGCTCGCAAGACGTGGCATCGAAACCGCGGCGACGGCGCGATCGCTAGGGTAAAAGTCTCAGGTCGAGCCGACTTTAAAATGTGGGATACGTCTCCGAGTCACGAGCAAATGCGGATAACAGATCGCGGTTCGCCGGAATTCGACCGGGAGGACCGCGTAAGTCTACAGAACAATACGGGCTAGGATACGGGCCTTACAGAGCCCATTGTGATGTATGTTAGGCCCATGTGAAAGGCCCATCGTGATGTGTATTAAGCTCTTGAGTGAGGTCCATGGTGTTGTATTTTTTGCCCTCTTGTGAGGCCATGGGTCCACTATATGTTAGGCTTTATGTGGGTCATTCCTTGGGGGCAATGTTGGTTAAATGTCCACGTTGTTGAGGTCGATTATTGATGCCAGTTACTAATACCGATTATGAGTATGTGACAGCATAGCATCATGATATATGCCCACATGCATCATCTGCATGTTTGTTATGAGATGTGGTTGACCATTGTATATGACATGAGCAGGTTGTTATGAGACTCCCAGATAAGCAGAAGTTATCTCACATGAGCGCACGGTATGCGTAGGATTGATGCATGACTCATGCACCTTGCATTGTGTGTTGTGATTACAGTACGCCCTAGCAACATTAGGGCCGTATCCTCCACGGGCATATCGTGGATGGCCAGATGGGACACCAAAAATTTATTATTAGCATCAGGCCGATTTGGTTTGTCCAGGCCGATTATATTGTTGAGGCCGATTTTAATGGTTGAGGCCGATTCTGTTTGTCGAGGCCGATTATATTGTTGAGGCCGATTTTGATGGTCGAGGCCGATTCCGTTTGTCAAGGCTGATTCTGATTATTGAGGTCGATTCTAATTGTGAGGTTGATCATCGAGGTTGATTCCGATTGTTGAGGCCTAATGTAATGTATATAATGCTCATGGGATGTGGCCCTTTCTGATGTATATTATGCCCGTGTTAGAGGCCTATTGTGATGTATATGTGGCCCATGTGATGCAACCCACTTGATGTATATGAGCCCAATGTGACGTATTTATGGTCATCAATTGAGGCCCACCTTGATGTGATGTATAATAGACCTGTGTGAGAGGCCCATTGTGATGTTCTCGGGGCCCATGGGTTGTGGCCCATTGTGATGTATTTGGGGCCCATGAGACGGGGCCCATCTGATGTATATAGGCCCATGCGATGCAGCCCATATGATGTGTATTAGGCCCATGTGACGCGGCCTATTATGATTGTAAGAGGCTCATTGTGGTGCATTTGAGGGCTAGGCTATGGAGCCCATTGTGATGTATGTTAGGCCCATTGTGGTGCATTTGAGGGCCAGGCTATGGAGCCCATTGTGATGTATGTTAGGCCCATGTGAAAGGCCCATCTTGATGTGTATTAAGCTCTTGAGTGAGGCCCATGGTGTTGTATTTTTTGCTCTCTTATGAGCCCATGGGTCTACTATATGTTAGACTTTATGTGGGGTCATTCCTTGGGGGCAATGTTGGTTAAATGTTCATGTTGTCGAGGCCGATTATTAATGCCAGTTACTGATATCGATTATGAGTATGTGACAGCATAGCATCATGATACATGCTCATACACATCATCTGCATGTTTATTATGAGATGTGGTTGACCATTGCATATGACATTGGGCAGGTTGTTATGAGACTCCCAGATAGGAGGATGTTATCTCACATGAGCGCACGGTATGCACAGGATTGATGTATGACTGGATTGTATGACTCATGCACCTTGCATTATGTGTTATGATTACTGTACGCCCTAGCGACATTAGGGCTGTAGCCTCTACAGGCATATCGTGAATGGTCAGATGGGACACCGAAAATCTGTTATTAGTATCGGGCTGTCATAGATAACCCTTGGTGAAAATTCCTAAACCCTCTTGGTACCAGATGATACCTCAACGTCGAGACCGAGTGGATACATGAGCGCCCGAGTATCGAATACTAGGAGGCTGCGTCTCCCATTGTATCGTGGTCGGTTAGGAGGGAGTGTTGCCTTACTCGCCTAAGGGAGTAGGCATAACTAGGCTGATTCTGACCAGCTTCTAAATGGGTCTGCTATCGACGAGCCGGGTAGGCATTGGTATACTGCTGGTAAGCAGGTAGTGAGGTCTTTTCCACTCGCTGGGCTACGCGGCCTGCAGGGGCGGTAGCTAGTTTGGAGTGTACTAAACCTCGGTGATGATCCTAGAGATGTACAGTACTGATATATGGACTTATTGAGCAGGAGTTACATACTCATTCATTCATTTATTCACTATCCACTTGGGTTGGTGGTGCGCAACTATTTGTTACGTGTACATTCGCAATGACCAGGATTTCAATTGTAGCGCACAACCTGAGATAAGGAGTTTACCACATTGAGTCTGACTATCCAAATTAGGTATGAAACTAGTTTGGATAGAAGTCCCTTGTGATGGATCCCATAGCCTGCGATACTACGTACTATCATCTCGACTCTACACTCCAGCATGGTCATTCTATTCGCACCACATATTGCATTACATTTGTGACATATGGCATTTTGGGTTACTATATTTCTGCATTTATATGACCTAGATAAGGCTGATGGTATTCGTAGCTCTTCCAAATTACATATTGTATTGCATCCTCGATATTTGATATCTAGTTCATTATGTCTCCACATTATATTGCCGATTTACATTACTTTCTTAGTATATGACTTTGACTTGCTATGTCTTTTCATCATATATCCTGGATGAGGTTGATGCTATTTTTATGGACTTGCAGTATTTTCACTTACTTTGATATTGTATGATTCATGTTGGTAATTCCGATATTGTATGATTAAGGCATTGTATTGAATACTTGGCACTTATCTTGTGCACACACTTACACCACCCTCTAAGCTTTTATAATCTTATGCACGATAGATGCGTGTAGGTGACGATAAGACGCAGTCGAGCTGGGGCAAAAGCGTGCGGCAGAACTTCTGGAGATTTTATTATATACATGTATTTCCTTTTCAGTATTGTAATCAAATGATTATATTAATGGATATGTGGTGATGATGTTCTTCTTATGATTTGGGTATACTTGTGGTTATGCTTTTTATGAAACAAATTCATGTTGAAAATCATCCTTGTAGGATCCCAGGATCGGAATCTGACGTATGAGCGCAGGGAGCCGATAATGGGGTACTATGGAGGCTGTCGGCACCGAATTCGACGATCGAGAATTTTGTGAGCTCGGTTTCTGAGTTCAGGGCGTTATAGAAGTTGGTATCAGAGCATAACTTGGGAATATCTAAATATAACATCATATATCTGCTGATAGCTACTCTGCACTCTATGATTGTTGAGAACTTAGAATGATTAGATCCCCGAGTTTGAATAACTTAGAGATTTTCTGACATAACTCCATACCGTTGAGATTATGAGGCTGCTTAATATTCGAGCTTCGATCATTTCTAATTCGAGATCCAAGATTAGTGGGGTCATCATAGCGTTGATGAGGTATCCTGAGAGCGCGAGGTTCAGATTAGAGAGCGTTATTTGTTTATAGATTATTATAAGTCGATGCTTCCTCTTTCCTTGCCTTATCTTGCGTGATAGTGAATTTCGAGAACAAAATTTTTATTAGGAGGGGAGAGTTGTGAGGCCCGTATCTTAGCCCGTACTGTTCCGTATGCTTCCGCGGTCCTTCCAGTCGAATTTCGGCGACCCGCGATATGTTATTAGCAGTTGTGCGCAACCTTGAGTCATGTCCCGTATTCCAGAGTCGGCTTAACCCAAGACTTGTACCCTAACGACTGCGCTGTCGCCGCGGTTCCGAAGTCGCGTATTACGCGCAGAGGTGATACCCAGGCCAGGAGATGTGGGCTCGCGTTCGGTTCAACGATAAACGTCACGCATTGTAATCCCTAGAAAACATCGCATCAATCAAGTACACATCACTCCCATCACTCATACCCATCCCCAAGTACAACCACCCACCTTAAAGTCAACTCTCTTTCTTACACAAGTACTCCCATCACTCACTCACCCATTACTCACTTCTCTCGCCTATCACATCTCTCTCTCATTTCCTCCCAAGCTCCATGAGAGCAACCCACGTCCAAGATCTAAGGGAGAGAGCTAGTGTGGCCCACCTTTCTACCACCCGATCCCACCATCCTAAGCCCATCTCGACCGTTGAAATTGTCCCTTTGGAACTCTATCATTCATTGGCGGAAGAAGGAAGAATAAATCTCGAGGTGGGTGTTTTCTAGAGTCGATTTGTGTGATTTTGATGGATTGAGGGCCCACATATAGTGAGACCCATCTTGATTTATGCATTGTATAGGGAGGGCCCATAGTAGTAGGGTCCCTCCCCTTCCCACGTCTCTCTCTCTCTCCCTCCCCTCTCTCTCTCTCTCTCTCTCTCTCTCTCTCTCTCTTTTCTTTTATTTATTTGTTTGTTTTTCTTGTGTGATGGTCCACCTTGATGGACGGTGCCATGAACCCCACTTGATTTATGTGTCCATCCAAGTCGTTCGGCCATGCGCCCCACTTGGTGTGTGTGTTGTCCACACACGTGGGTCCCACATGATGCATGTGAGGTATCCACACAGTTCAAACCGTGTGGACAACACCATGATGTATGTATTTCAACCACCGTCCATCCATTGCTGGACGGTGGGACCCTGGTGCATGTGTAGGGTCTCCACCGTCCAGATGTGACAGGTGGGACCCACCTGATGAAAGTACTTCATATCCACTTCATTCGTCCATCAAGAACGTCCAGGGTCTAGACGATTTTAAAAAAAGAATATATATTAATATTTATATATATATATGTAGCATTATGATGGCACCACGTGGGACCACATCTGGATGAAAGTACTTCATCTAGACCGTCTAAGCGGTGGGGCCTACCCAGCATGATGAATGTGTTTATATCTACGTCATCCATCCAATCCCCTGGCCGAATGAGGCAGATTCGAATCTCTGGTGGGCCACGTGCGTGGACCCACTAGATGTATGTATTGTAGCCACCGTCCAGCTGGGACGGTGGTAGCCCACTATGTGTATGTGTTTTGTCCCAGCCGTCCATCATCTGGACGGTGGGACACCCACCTTAATGCCTGCGTTGTATCTCCACCGTACATCATCTAGACGGTGGGATACCAACCATGTGATGTGATGTACGTATGGGTCTATACACACCGTCTGTCCAGAGAACCATACGTGTGGATTTACTTGATTGGATGTGTGAGATCCACACCGACCAGATCAGGGCCCCATAATTATGTATATTTTATTTTTTCACAGCATCTAGACGCTAGACGTGTGGGGACCACTGGATGTGTTAAAAAACAACAACAATAATAATAATAATAATAATAATAATTATTATTATTATAATATAATATAATATATTATATATGGGTGTCCCACCACATGGGACCCACCTCATGTAATATATAATATAATATTATTGCTTTATATTACGAGGGTGGCCACCATGTGGGACCCACCTCATGTATGTATTTCAACCACACCATCCATTTGGATGGTGGGGACCCCACCATGATGCATGTGTTATATCCATTCCGTCCAACCATTTTGAGATATCATTTTACGGCATGGGCGCAAGAATGAATCAAATCTAAAGTTCAAGCGGACCACACCATTGAAAATTATTGGGGATAGTGATATCCTCCGTTCAAATTTCTTTGGAGCCACAGTAGTTTCCAATCAAGCTGATATTTGGTTTTCACTTCATTTACCTCTATGTTAACTTATGAATAGGTTGGATCTCAAAAAATACATAAGGGTGGGCCCGACTTGATGTATATGAGGCCCATTAGTGTGACTCGTGGACGCGATCCACTTGATGTATATAAGGCCCACTGGTGCAGCCCATGCGATATGGCCCACTTGATATATATGAGGCGCATATGATGCGGCTCACTTGTTATATATGAGGCCCAGCGTCGAGGCCCATGGGCGAGGCCTAATGTGATGTATTCAAGGCCCATGGGCGAGGCCTATTGTGATGTATTTGAAGCCCGTGGGTGTGGCCCGTTGTGATGTATTTTATGGCCCAGATGGTGAGGCCCGATATGTTGTATTGAGGCCCATTGATGCAGCCCACTTGATGTGTTTGAGGCCCATTGGTGCAGCCCATGTGATGTGATCCACTTGAGGTAATGCGGCCCGTTATGATGTAGCCCATGTGATGTGACCCCATTGAGATGTGTTTTCGGCCCTGAGATGTGGCCCAATGTGATGCATATGTGGCCCATGAGTGAGGCCCATGGTGATGTATATTAGGCCCTTGTGTGGGGCCATGGGCCCAATATACGTATGACTTTATGTGGACCACTCCTTGGGAGCAATATTGGTTAAATGTCCACATTGATGGGCAATGATGGTTTAATGTCCACATTGTGACATTCCCTTAGGCCTTGTTAGGCCCATTCTCATAATTCTCTTGTGGGTTAACACAGATATGTGGGCCCCATTCGCCATAAACGGACGGTTTCGCGCTATCGGATTTGATATAACCCCAGCTGAGGGCCGATCCCTATTTATAGTTGATCGGTTGTTCCTCTATGGATCGTGCCTTGTTTACATGTTGATTATCGATGCTGATTGTCGGAGCCAATTATCGATTATTTATGCCAATTATCAAGGCCGATTCCTATTCCGATTGTAGAGGCTGAGTCAAATTGTCAAAGTCGATTATCGAGGCTGATTCTGTTTGGTCGTGGCCGATTCCATTGTTGAGGCCGATTCCGTTGTTGAGGCCGATTCCGTTTGTCGAGGTCGATTACGATTATAGAGGCCGATTTTGATTGTCGAGGCCGATTCCGATTATCGAGGCTGATTCCGATTGTCGAGGCTGATTTTGATTATTGAGGCTAATTCCGTTTGTTCGAGGTCAATTCCGTTTGTCGAGGCCGATTCCGTTTGTCGAGGTCGATTCCATTGTTGAGGCCGATTCAGATTATCGAGGTTGATTCCAATTGTGAGGCCGATCATCGAGGTCGATTCCGATTGTCGAGGCCTAATGTAATGTATATAATGCTCATAAGATGTGGCCCTTTGTGATGTATATTAGGCCCGTGTTAAAGGCCCATTGTGATGTATATGTGGCCCATGTGATGCGGCCCACTTGATGTGTATGAGGCCTAATGTGATGTATTTATGACCATCAATTGAGGTCCACCTTGATGTGATGCATAATGGACCCATGTGAGAGGCTCATTGCAATGTTCTTGGGGCCCATGGGTTATGGCCCATTGTGATGTATTTGGGGCCCATGAGACATGGCCCATCCGATGTATATAGGCCCATGCAATGCAGCCATGTGATGTGTATTAGGCCCATGTGACACAACCCATTATGATTGTAAGAGGTCCATTATGGTGCATTTAAGGGCCAGGCTATAGAGCCTATCACGCCCCAAACTCGGAGATCGGATTCACAGGAATCCCAATCGCCGAATCCAGTGTCGACAACCTCCATATTACCCCATTCTCAGCTCCCAGTGCCCATACGCTAGATTTCAATCCTGGGATCTTACAATGAGGATTTTTCAATATACATTTATCTCGTAATAAGCATAACCACAAGTTTACCCAAATCACAAAGGCAACATCATCACCACATATCCACTAATATAATCATTTGAATATAATGCTGAAAGGGAAACCCATATATCGAAAATCAAAGCTCCAGAAGTCCGCTGCATGCTCTAAGCTTAACGTTGTTGCAACCTAACGCCACCTGCACGCATCTATTGTGCATAAGCTTATAGAAAGCTTAGTGGGCGGTGAAAGTGTGTGCACAAGGTAAGTGTCAAGTAAGTAATATCAGAGTAATCAGAGTAAGCGGAAATACTGACGAGTCCATAAATGTTATCAGTAATACAGGCATGATAATAAATCATACAATATCAGAATAATGCGAAAATATGCTGATAAGCTCATAAATACCATCGGCCTTATTCAGACTATGCGATGCAAAAATATAATAAACCAATATCATATACTGAGAAAGCAATGTAGATCAGTTATGCAATGGAGAGACATAGTAAGCCAAATATCAGATACCGAGTCCACGAATACAGTCAACCTTAATTGTGTTATGCAATATGGCCAAATGCTATGTGTTGAGGAGGCAATGCGATGCGAATGAAATGACTGAGCTGGAGTGTGAAGTCAGGATGATAGTACGTAGTATCGCAAGCTACGGGGTCCACCACAAGGGACTTCTATCTAAACTAGTCTCATACCTAATTTGGATAGTCAGACTCAATGTGGTAAACTCTTAATCTCAGGTTAGTCGCGCACCGCAACCGAAATCCTGGCCATTGCAAAGATACACGTAACAAATAGTTGCGCACCACCAACCCGAGTGGATAGTGAATAAATGAGTATGCAACTCCTGCTCAATAAGTCCACATATCTATACAGTTCTTCTCTGAAAAATCACCGGGGTGTATTACACTCCAAATCAGATTGTCGCCCCATCGCACGTAAGGTGAGTGGAAGAGACCTCACTATCTGTCTGCCAATATCAGGCCCCGCTCATCGATAACGGACTCATTCCTTGCGTTAGTCAAACTTAGCCTAGCTTTGCCCCCTCCTCTCAGGCAGGTAAGGCTATAACCCCTTCCAACAGATCACTACACAGTGGGAGACACGGCCTAAATGGGTCCGCTATAGACAAGCTGGGTAGGCATTGGTATACTGCTAGTAAGCGGTAGTGAGGTCTTTTCCACTCGCTGGGCTACGCGACCTGCAAGGGTGATAGCTAGTTTGGAGTGTGCTAGACCCCAGTGATGATCTCAGAGATGTACAATATTAATATGTGGTCTTATTGAGCAGGAGTTGCATACTCATTCATTCACTATCCACTCGTGCTAATGGTGCGCAACTATTTGTTACGTGTACATTCGCAATGGCCAGGATTTCGGTTGAGACGCGCGACTAACCTGAGATCAGAAGTTTACCACATTGAGTCTAACTATCCAAATTATGTATGAGACTAGTTTGGATAGAAGTCCCTTATGACGAACCCCATAGCTTGCGTACTACATACTATCATCACGACTCCACACTCCAGCATAGTCATTCCATTCACACCGCATATTGCATTATATCCGCGGCATATGGCATTTTGGGTTACTATATTTCTGCATTTATATGACCTAGATAAGGCTGATGGTATTCATACCTCTTCCAAAGTGCATATTGTATTGCAACCTCGATATCTGATATCTGGTTCATTATGTTTCCATATTACATAATTGATTTACATTACTTTCTTAGTATATGACTTTGACTTGTTATGTCTTTTCATCGTATATCCTAGATGAGGTTGATGATATTTTTATGCACTTACAGTATTTTTCGCTTACTCTGATATTGTATGATTCATGTCAGTAATTCCGATATTGTATGATTAAGGCGATGTATTGAATACTTGACACTTATCTTGTGCACACACTTACACCACCCTCTAAGCTTTATAAGCTTATACATGATAGATGCGTGCAGGTGACGATATGATGAAATTGTGCTGGGGCAGAAGCATGCGACAAAACTTCTGGAGATTTTATTATATGCATGTATTTCCTTTTCAGTATTATACTCAAATGATTATATTAGTGGATATGTGGTGATGATGTTCTTCTTATGATTTGGGTATACTTGTAGTTGTGCTTCTTATGAAACAAATTCATGTTGAAAATCCTCCTTGTAGGATCCCAGGATCGGAATCTGGTGTATGAGCGTTGGGAGCCGAGAATGGGGTATTATGGAGGCTGTCGGCACCGGATTCGGCGATCGAGAATTTTGTGAGTCCGGTTTTTGAGTTTGGGGGGTGACAAAAGTAATCATTCGATGACATCGAACACTCATCGATGACATCGAACTAACACCTTAACCGTTTAAAGACAAAACATGATTTTTCAAAAATTCTCGATGGCATCGAACACTCATGGATGACATCAAACTAATCATGTCGATAGCATTGAAAAAATGCTCAATTAGTCCAGCGACCAAACGAAGAAAATCTAGAAAACATCGATGGGATCGAGCACTGTTCGATGCCATCGAAGGTGACATTGAACAGACTATCGATGACATCAACAGACCCTATATTTAACTCGATTTAAGACATCAAATACAACATTCATGACCACTTGTAGCAAACTACTAGTCTGGATTGTGTAGCATGGCCTCACTTGTCAGAATTGAAACCAGCTCATACATTGTAAAAGCTTGGTCTTTTATTTCCTTTTACACAAATATTATTTTGCGATCGGAACTTGTACAAGAAGCCAGGACTTGTCACCTTTCCCTTTACTTCAAAGAATTCTATGATCTCTCTCCCACACAGTATATAGTCTCTACGAAAAGAGATGTCAATATCCATCCAATTGAGAATGCAGTGAGCTCCTTCTTGGATTTTTTTTTCCAGCAAACTTGAAGAGTCTTTTTACAAGGAGGAAACATAACTGGTGAATCTAAGCTAAAAGAGGATGGGCCAAGGATACTGTCCCAGACATACTCAGGTTTTCATTAATTTTTAATAAATGGGGCCCACATGTTCTTAATTCTGATAAGTGGGGCCTATGCTTCTATAATAATTATATATAAAAAAAAAGATTGCCCTACCATGGGCCACACTAGATGGACAACTATTTTAGTTGAATGCAGAGCATTATTATACTCCCCTTCTTAACCATCTATCTGTTGGCCATAAGTCAAAATGTTACAGTGGTGTGATTTACTGTATAAGCCGAGTTAGGGCCTCTTTCTTTTTATTGGACATTTCTTCCAACTCACGATAGAAGCCAGGATATGTCACCCTTGCCTTCTACTTGAAAGAATTCCTATTCTCTAATCACCCTTCACTTATACTTAAACAATCTCTCCTTCTCCCTCACTCTCACACACCTGCAGGCATGCATGCACATAAGCATGAAATGCCAGGAACACTCAAACAGATAGATATGTAAACTTGATGTGGAATTGCGAGGACCGAGCTATACATTGGATATGGAGATTTGAAGAACTAGAAGGTGTACCTCGTTGAGACACCATTGTTGTAGGCTAGATGTCGTAGTCTTTAGGCCGGATGCTGCCGTATTCCTTTCCTTACACCCTTAGAGAAGCTCTGATGAGATTCTTGCTTCTGTCGATGGTGTTGGATTGGGGACTCGGCCTTATCGTAGAGGAAATCAGATTGCGTACTGAGTTACTCAGTAGCTCTTATCATACTGAGTAAACTTTGTTGGGCCCACTGTGAATTTATGGGGTTTATCCACATTGTCCATACATTTTTATAGATCGTTTTAAGGATTGAGGCCAAAATTGAAGTATATTAAAAGCTCAATTAGACCATGCCATAGGAAATAGTGGAAGTATTGATTTCCACCGTTGAAACCTTTCTAAGGCTTCCAGTGATGCTTATTTTTCATCCAAATTGTTAATAAGATAAAAAAGATATGGATGAAGGGAAAACACAAATATCATTTTGATGTAAAATTGATGTGGCCCCTAAGAACTTTTCAACGATAGAATTCAATTCACACTGTTTCCGATGGTGTGGTCCACTTGAGATTTGGATATTCTTAATATTTGGTTTAAAGCCATACATGATAAAACGGATGGACAAAGTTAATACAATGCATAAATGACGGCGGGCCCTACGGAGTTTACTCAGTACGTTTAGCGTACAAAGTTAGGCTCCATTTGTTAAATATGAAGTCTAATGACCGAATATGAAATCTGAAATCTAAAGCCTGAATCTGAAATCTGAAGTAAAACTTGTTTGATAATTATGGTTGAAGTCTAAAAATTAAGTACTGAATTTGAAACAAACTATTTGTTAACAAACATATTAAATGTTTGAAATATGTTAATTTAACACATTTGCCCCTATCTCTCTTTTGGAAATGTTTTATATTATAAAGAAATTATTTTTTATTAAATGAAAATAAAATCATTATATTTAATTCAAATAAACTAAAATACTTAATAAAAAACTAAAATATCATCATAAGGCCCTCAATTCCTCTTCGCCGGAAGATTGTCAATATGTATTGTATAGGATTGGACACAGGTAGCAACAAAACCTTCAAATAAGGTCCACCTTATATTTATATGTTATCCAATCCGTTTATAAGGTCATTCCCAATTGGATGAAGTGAAAACATATTGATCCAAAACTTCCGTGGCCTATTTAAGTTTATTTTCCATCCAATATGTTTGTAAGGTCACAAATACCTGTATGAAGAGGAAAAAAAATAAAATCATTTTGATCCAAAACTTCTGACCCTAAAAAGGGTTTCAATGGTAGATGTTGAATCCGCCGCTCCTTCTTGACGCTTATTGTCTCAAGCTTTAATACGAGCTCGCCAAATTGATGGATGGTTTGGATATAACACATACCTCATGATTGGACCCACAAAACTTAGAACTTGCTGGCGTCAATACAGCAGCTATATAGCTGGTGTGAGGTACACTAACCAATCCACATCCTACTTGGACGCGGGTTAGCTACTGAAGTGACGTCATCAAGTTCCATGGGCCCACTATGATGTATGTGGGCCTATTATGATGTATGTGCTTTATCTACACCGTCCATCTATTTGCCGATTTAATTTTAGAGCATGATTTAAAGAATGAGGCAGATCCAAACATGCAGTTGACCCCACCACAAAAAACAGCGGTGAGATTGATGCCTACCGTTAAAACCTTCCTAAGTCTCACCGTGATTTTTATTTGAAATCCAACCTGTTCACAAGTTAACACAGACATGAAAGAAGGGAAAAAACAAATATCAGCTTGATCAAAAACTTTTGTAGCCTATTTAAGTTTTTAATGGTGGGTGTCACTCTCCCCACTGTTTTCTGTGGTGAGGTCCACTAGAGCTTTGGATTTGACTCATTCTTTGGATCTTTACCTAAAATTATATTTCCAAATGGATGGACGGCGTGGATACAAAATATACATCATGATGGGCCCCACATAACTTAGTGACGTAACTTTAGTAGCGAGTCTCACTACTCAATAGTATCCAATCCACGGAATAGATTGGCTACTCCCCTGCTACCAGCCAATGGCTGATGGTCTGTGCTATGTGGGCCCCACCATGATGTATGTGTTTCATCCATGTTGTCCATTTATGTTTTTAGATCATTTTATGGTATGAGACCAAAAATGAGGTATATCCCAATCTCAAGTGGACCACATTACATGAAAACAGTGTTGAATGAACGTCGACCATTAAAAACTTTTTGGGGCATAAAAGTTTTGGATCAAGCTGATCTTTGTTTTTTCCATTCATCTAGGTCTATATGACCTAATCAACATATTGGATGTCAAATAAACAGTACATTGGGCCTTAGGAGAATTTTAACGGTGGATATCCAATCACTATTGTTTTCTCGTGGTATGGTCCACCTGAGATTTATATTCCTCTCATTTTTTGTATCAAGCCCTAAAATGATCTTTAAAAATTGATGAATGGAATGGATGAAACACATACATCATGGTAGGGCATAAAGAAATTTCACAAGTTAAAAGTTGATTTGTGTTGCACAAACAATTTCAAGAGAAAAAATTGCCCTAGTAACTTGAAAAAGGATAATTTTGAAAGTGAAAATTTTTGTTTAATGAAAAATTTACTGAGCACATTCCGCATTCACCATTAAGTCAGACTCCTATCATGGAAAGAATTCAGAGAAAAACCACTTAGCACTTTCCTTCTTCCGTATTATCAATGCATTAACAAACACCACTACACACGGAATATTTTCCTAATTCGTAGGCAATCCGCTTCTATTGTAGAGGGTAGAGGAGTTTGAAACACATCAAAACTCTTCTCCCTAAGGCTCCATGATTTAGTAATCCCACTTCTATCAAAACAATGTGTGTGAATTACAGTTGTAGCACACTATCCATTACACGATTTTAAATGCATCACAACTTAGTGTGGTCCACTGATACACATGATCACACTATCCAGCACTTAGGGCAATCCTGACCATTGATCAATAAGGCCCACCTTGTAGAATTCTTACGAGAAATACAAACACATCTTAGAAGTACAACGTGGCTCTCTCTATGGTAGCAGTTGTGTGGTCTCAGTTTGGTTAATCTGGTGGGCCACCATATTGGATGGCCAGGATCTCACAAAAGAAACTCTAACACCTTGGCAGAGTGGCATGGATGATACAATGATACGCATGCACTTAGAAATTGCAAACCTGGCATACATGTCGGTCAAATTCAACTGTCCAAATTATGGATCCCAGTTTAAATGCACAAGCAACAAAAATTTACCTTATTTCATTAGTTAGATACCCGATTAGTGGACATTTATTGGACAGTTAAATATTAAAAATATCTAACGGTCCAATTTCATTAAATAAGTGATAGCGCGAATTAAGGTTAGGATTGGTCAGCTAATCTGATTTTGGGATTATGACTTGGGTAAACAATTTTATGGGTTTTAAAGATGCCACATGTATAATTTCTGAGTGCCTGCGTATCAAGTGCTCCCACCAAGTAAAAGCAGCTCCGGTCCAGCAAAATATCTTGTATGGGTCAATAATGTCTCGACACGTAATAAATACTTCACCTCCATTTTAAAAATAGCAGTGACTCTTCAACCATACTTATTGCTGGTGCTTGCTTGGCACATCTGGCAATAGTAGAACGGTCCCATCTTCAAATAAAAAATCATTGCCCAAGGAATTAATCTTTCACCCCACTAATTAAAGCTATTATTGACAAGATAAATGGTGAATTTACCCAGTTTTTGAATCATGTAATCTACCTTGTCAATGGGTTAGGGCTGAGGTTGGCTTCAGTCTAGATTTTGAATTGTTTAGATTGGGCTTATTCAATATTTTGATTTTACCTCACTTGAAATGAGCCCTATTAGAATTTCAATCAAATCAAGTGACCTATTTGCCTTCTGGCTTCTATCATAAAGTGCTAAGATTAGCAATGAGGTGTGAAATTCTAGTCTCCAGTACAGTGTTGGAAATTAAAGTCAAGAAGCATTATTTTATACCATGTTCAAGGACTGATGCAGACAAACTGAAATCTTTGCATGTCATTAAAATCTTCCACCTTTCAGCTAAGACAACTTGATATCTTTGACATTAGGCTAATAAGAAGCCATAATTGGAGAGCAATGACAAATGCATTTTCTCCGTGCTTCCCGCAAAGGCACAACCTAGCTAATGATATCTAGCGTCCGTCGAGGCTACACTCCTTGTTTTTTTTAGCTTGCTTGAGATGTGGGTGTTACTTACTTTTGTGTGTTCCCTTGGGTTGCCCCACTTAGCCTTTGCGGGCTATCACCCTTCTATATTTTAATACCTTTCTCTCTCACAATTGGACCCTATGCCCATCTTGGTGATAAAATTCTGCTTACGCTCCACATTTGTATATATGTTTGTCCGCACAAATAGAGATATGTTTGTGTGTGCAAAGAGAGAGATAATTGAATTTTTGGCCTTGGAATTTGGATCACTCTGTAATTTACTTTTAACCATCTATTTGATAACTGTTAGCGGCTAAGATTTATCTGTCAGCATGGTTTTATATTTATGCTCCCTCCAAAATGTGGCCCATGATTTTAATGGTTTGGAGAGTGTGCATGAGATCCACTTGTGAGAAAGATGAGTCACCATTATTATCAAAATGAGGGTGAACTAGCATAATAGTCTCGCCCACTAATTATGCAATTTAGAGATTTTTAGAAACCCACATGTAATAAGACATACCCATGTAAAATACTAGTTTGCAAATAATCCAACTCTTAATTTACTGTTGTTGTAAATACCCACATTTGGCGACTGTTTTATAACTTTCATGACTTCTCTAAATGAAACCTATTGCTTAATAATTTTAGGTGATTATTTATTTATTTATATATTTTTTTTCCGAGTTGCATGGAAAGAAAGAAGTTTTAAGGTTTGTTTGGTTCTCAATTATAATAATAAATGGTTGTAAATGGGTCATTATTATTTATCCCTGTAATTTGATAGTTACGTCACATACATTTGATGTAACAATGATTTTATTATATTATTTGTTTCATCTTGAAATCTTTATGATGATTTTGTAATATAAAAATATAATAATTATATTTTATTTTACCTCATTTTTAAAGTATATTCGACTGTTGATATATAAGCCATAATTACTTAGAAATCATAATAATAACTTATTCACCATATATTTCATAACAAATTGGAAAATCACCTGGGCCTTTAGGCATGTTTGGGACATATGGAAAGTGCAAGGATTATAATTTACTATATCTATCTCCCTTCCATGGAAAATCACGTAGGCCCTTAGGGCATGTTCGTGGCATAGGGAAAGTGCAGTGATTATAAATTACTCTCTCCCTTCAATGGGCAGTTTGGATGAGAAAATTTCAATGGTTGGATAGTACGGTAAAAGTAAGAAGGTGCATATGCGGTCCATTGAGGTAGATCAATCTGTTATTATAGGACCCACTATAATGTATGTGTCTTAAGTCCACCATATCCATCCTCTTTATCAGCTCATTTTAAGACATAAGATAAAAAATGAAGTATATGCAAATCCTAGGTAGACCATACCTCAAGAAGTAGCGGTGATTGGAGATATATATCGCAATTAAAAACTTCTTGAAGGCCAACCAAATGCTCATTTCCCATTCAATCCGTTGGCAACGTTGTAAGGGCTTAGGTGGGATGGGATTCAAAAACGTTATAAGGCCCTGTTTGGGCAATTGGATTAGAAGGGATTAGGTGGGATTGTATTCAAAAAAACATCATTATTACCCATGGCAGGAAGTTGTGATTCCATGGGATTAGTTTAAAGTGTTGGTAATTATGGTGGTGGTGAATGGATATACCCACTATCATTTGAAAGAATAACACATATTTATTATATTTAAACCGTTGGTTTGTTGATATACTGAAAAATGAGGTAGATCCAAAACATCGTAAGTAATTGCTTTGGAGTGGTGGGTCCATGACCTGATTTTTTGCCCATGCTCTAAAATAATTGAAAAATGGGTGGGCGGAATGGATATAGCCCACACACGGGTGGGACTTATTTGCAAGCAAGCATTGAGTGAAATTGGCTCGGACCCAATGTAATTCCATCCGATCTAATTCAAAGCTTTGCCAAACATGGAGTGGAATTGGCACGGAACCCGATGAATTCAATCCCACCTAATCCCTTCTAACCCTGTTGCCCGAACGGCCCGTTTGGCCGGGTGGATTGGAAGGGATTGAATGGTATTAGAGTGGATGGCATGGATTTCTAGGTAATGATGGTGTTGTCAGTGGATTGTCTTGAGATCCATGGGATTGGATATATCCCTGTATTGCTATACCCAGTCCGTTTGGCACGCCCGGCCAATCCAGGGATTCAACCTTCCCATCCCTACCAATCCCACCAACCATACACGTCTAAGGCAAATTTCAATGGATTAGAGTGGATTGGATGGGATTTAAGGTAATAATGGTGTTGTCAGTGGATTGTCTGAAGATCCATGGAATTGGGATCATATCACCGACCGTTAGGTGGCCATTCCGGATTGCTCCTTCAATCCCGTCCAATACAATTCAATCTTCTAATCCACCTTCCAAACACGCTTTCTAGGTGGGATGGGATTCAAAAAACCATAATTATTACCTATGGCAGAAGTGTTATTGCCATGGGATTTTGCCATGGTTCATTGATAAATAATCTCGATAAATGATATACCCACCATCATTTGAAATTATGGATATAGCACATGTATTATATCTAAACTGTTCATTTGTTTTGTAAGTGGGACACAGCCTAAAAATGAGGTAGATCTAAAATTGAGTGAAGTTGGACCCGGTAAGTATGCAATTCCATCTAATTTAATTCACAAGCTTTTCCATTTTTTTCTTCCAAAATAAGTGATAAATTGGCACAGGGTGGATATAGCCACATGAATCTACCAACTTGCTAAAACCTGGAATGCCTCATCTAATTTAATCAAGCCACCACCCAAACAGATCCCATCCCACCTAATCGCTTCTAAATCCCACAGATGAAGGGATAACAAGGCCCTAAAGACAGATTGATCAAGAAAAACTTGATCTAAAACTTCTGTGTCCATAGGAAATTTTGAATGGTCAACCACTGTTATTTCCTTTGGTGTGGTCCACCTGGGATTTGTACCTATTTCAGTTTCGATATCATGCCCTAAAATGATCGTTAAAAACGGATGGACAGCTTGGATGTAAGGAACATACATCAAGGTGGTCACCACAGTCAGGATCCACCCAAGCCGCGCCCAATGGTGCAGGCGGTATATGTATTGAGGTCAGGACCATACATCTGGATACTCCACAGTAGACGGCCCAAAGTGAAAGATCACTTCAACTGGAGGATCTGCCCATGGTGGGGCCCACCCTGTATGATCGAAGTTGAATAGGGTGGTGAGGCATCTGACCAGTCATTATGAGAAAAAGCAGATAAGCAAAGATGTCCTTGAGTGCCAGGCCCTTTCTTGGACGGCTGCATGTGCAGGAACAGATATTTGGCGTGCAATGGACCAGATCTACCCCAGCTCTGTGTCAGAACGAACTGACCTTAACAGAAATAGACAAGACCCGTCATGGTGGGGCCTACCTCCTCATTTGGTCCTCGCCCAATGCTCTTCCTGCCTGTCTCTATCACTACCTTACACATGGCAATTACGACAGTTGATCGGAACCATCCGATCGGTAGGCTTAAAACAAATGGTCCAGTGAGAATGGTTCGCGATCAAAATCCCCATCTTCAGTGAGTACCATAAGATCAACGGTCTGGATCACACATAGGACCGAGCCCACTCCATATAAGTGGGCCTGAAGGCCGAAGGCCCAGCCTCGCCCATTTCCCCTGAGGCACGGTTGCACGTGCAAATACGCACGTGCTGACATCACGATCAGATAGTGGGGCCCACCACTTCTCCACCACTATCCAACATGCCCCTCTTCTCCCGATGCAATGATGCGTTTCCCCACATATTTCTGTTCCACGTAACAACAAACCCCCCCGACCGAAGAAATAGAAAATGCAACCCCCTCAGACCTTATCCTCTCTTCCTAAATAGGGCGTTGACATGGCCCTGTTTTCTGATAAAACCAGCCTCATTTTCTTCTTTTCATTATACCACTCACCCCCTCTACTTTTAGGCCTAACTCAACTTGTAAAAAGATTATACTCGGGCTGCATATGACATTTGATACGCAGGCACGCAAATAAAACCGGCTGGAGTCACAATCCCATTATCAGATTGATTGAACAATTCCAACCTCTGAATTTTGGACACTTGCCTCTGAAAATAAGACCGTTGGATTTATTTTTATTATTTTTAACCGTTCAGTAAGTGTCCATCGATCAGTTTGTCAGGTAATCAAACAGGGGTTTTTTTTGGGTTCATAATGCATTTAGATTGGTTACTATAATTTTAACGGTTTATTTTGATTAATTATATTCCAAGTGTGCAATTTCTACGTAATTTGTAAGTGCCTGCGTATCATCCATCGCACTCTCACAGAGTAGCTATGTTTTTCTCAAAATGGAACCTTTCCCCTCGTCCCACCCGCTTTTGCTGTCCTTTCCCAAACGACCTCCCACTTTCTCAAATTTACGAAATCGCCACCACACCTTTCAAAACAAAGCCCTGGATAAAATATCCTCTAGAGGGGACGAGCTCCTGTGTGAGTTATGGACTGTTTTAAAAATGGTGGTGATATATCCTCCTCGAATGTGGCACTTATCCATAGCTATCCGGACCATCCAAGTTGTGGTTTCCGAAGTAGATGGAGCATTTCTCTAAAATCACATGCATCGAGAAACCCTAACCGTCCAGATAATGGTCACTGGTAAATAATAAATCATGAGTGGTCCAAAATAGAAAGGAGCATATTAGATAGTTAACGCTAGGCGAAGATTTATTTATTTATTTATTTTTTGTTCTATCCAAATCTAGGTTAGGGATTTAGACGGTCTGGATTACTGTACACTATGCCAGATTTTAGGTTTACATAGTCATTAAAAATGGTGGATAACTAACATTTAGCTTACGTTGGTAATTAGATTTTCCATAGCCTTTTCCTTGTGGAAGCTGATTGACGGTGGCACCCGCCACAGGATATCCGGACGCGGTTTGGCTAGTGACGCTGCCATCAGCCACGTGGCTAGTGATCGGTGCTATGTGGACCCCACCATGATGTATATTTTCTATCCACGCCGTCCATCCATTTTGAAAGATAATTTTAGGTGTTGATCCACAAAATTACTTAGATCTAAATATCAGTTGGACCACACCGTGGGAAAACAGTAGTGATTGAACGTCCACCATTAAAAACATCGTAGGGCCCGCTGTAATGATTATTTGACATATAAACGTTTGATTAGGTCATACAGACTTGGATGGAGGGAAAAAATATATCAGCTTGATCCAAAACTTCTGTAGCCCTAAGAAAATAAATCCAAAAACGTGGCAGATCCGAGGCTCAAGTGGACCATGCCATGGGAAGTAGCGGTGATAATGACACCCACTGTTAAAACCTTTTTAGGGCCCACCTTCATGTTTAATTTCCATCCAATTTATTTAATTTCCATCCACTCTGTTCGTAAGGTCACGTAGACTTGTATGAAGGGATAGTATAAAAATTTTCAATGGTAGATGTTTAATCTTTACTGTGAGGTCCACTTAAGCTTTGTAAGTGCGTCGTTTTCTTTCTCAAATACTGAAATAATATTTAAAAATGTATGGATGGTGCGGATAAAATCCATACATTCCAAGCTAGGGACACCGTAGAAACCAATCCGTCTACCATCGGTGGCACGACGTGGCCTCACTGTGATGCGTGTATTTTATTACGCCATCCATCCATTTTTTAAGATCATTTTAGGGATTTATACCAGAAATGATGTAGATCTAAAGCTCAATTGGACCACAATAAGAAATCAGTAGGGATTGAATAACCAACGTTGAAAATTTCTCAGGAGCCACGAAAGTTTTGATAAATATTATTTTGTATTTTTAATTCATCCAGGTCTGTGTGACCTTATTAACAGGTTGGATGTCAAATAAAAAATCATGGTGGGCCTATGAAGTTTTCAACGAATGCATTCAATCCCCACTCTTTTTTGTGATGTGGTACATTCCAGATTTGAATCCATGTCATTTTTTCCATCATGATCTAAAATGATATGGCATAACAGATGGACGGTGTGGATGAAACAAAAATTATGGTGGACCCCACAGAGTTGGGACACGTCGTGCCACATGGACATCCTGTGGCGGGTGCAACAGGCCATCCGTTTTCTTGCCCACTCCCCACAGGGGGATAATATGGTAGAGTAGTAAGAACGGAAATCTGGTAGCCCATATGCTCAACAGTACACGTGGCAAGGTGATTTATCATTTTGACCGTCCATCTAACTATCGCTGCTATGGATGGAATCAAAATACACGTGGATCGGATTGTACTAGCCATCTAATTAGTAGCTCTCAAGTGAATGTTTTAAACGGTCAGATGCTGAGGGGAAGAGATTGAAAAGAGGTGATGGACATGACTGTCTGATAGGTTTGATGTTTGCAGCATAAGCCATCCATATCAGTGAACATAGAATGGACGGTCGGGAAGTATATATAACTTGCCACGTGTACTGTGTTGAGTTTGCACTGCCATTTTTGGGCTCACCCAAGTGATGCACCAGGACACATGGAGTTCACATGAATTCTTACGGGAAGCTTATGATGCTTGGATAGCGTGTAGGGATCTTTGTTTGGTGGTGACCTAACATTTAATTATGTAAGGATCATACGACTAAAATGATTTGGAAGAATGGGTGAATGGCATGGATGAAACACATACATCATGGTCGGCCTGAGTAACGTATCCTATACCACTAGCGGCTTAATTGAGACTAGTGGTGCGAGTCACCGCGGTTTCAACCGCGTCTTGCGCGTCAATCCGATTTAGGGATGCCCGGCATTTATTTGGACGCACGATTTGCAATCAAGAGAAGCTCTACAATATGTCACATCAATCAATCAATTAATCCATCAATCAATCTTGAGGGAAGTACACTCACCCATGATTTTCTTTTTTTTAGTTTTATCCACACCGTCCATCCATTTTCCATATCAATTTTATCTCTCCTCTCTTTCCCTTCACATTTTCCAAGCAAAACGAGAGTGGGATCCATGGTTTTCCAAGAGAGGAAGTGAGATGTGTGGACCATTTCCATCCCAAATCCTTCATCTTCGTGATAATGACACCCAAGCTTTCCAACGGACCAAGTTATCGAACCTTTTAGGGACCTTCATGTTTTTAATTTCCATGAGGCCTACCGATCAATGGTATGGATCTCTCTTTGGATAGAGTCGATCACTTGATCTTCATGATCATTCCATGAAGGGCCATTCTCCATGGGATAAAATTTTCTAGCTTGAAAATGGATAGATGTTTAATCCTTACATCTTGGTGAAGAAGGGATCTCCACCGTTGATCTTTGATTTGGTGGGCCCACATGCAAATGGGACCCACTTGATGTAGAATTAGATGCTTGAAACGGAGGACCCATAGTGTCGAGATCCCTCCATCACGCGTGTCCCTCTATCTCTCTCCCTCCCTCTCTTTTTATTTATTTATTTATTTGTGTGTGATGAGGTGGCCATGTGGCGCACTTGGATGGACCCCACCTTAATGTATGTTTTATACCTATCATTCATCCATTTGGTGGTCCACCTAAGCAGGGCCCACCTCAATGCACGTGTTATGTCCAGACATCCAGGGACGTCCCTGGACGTCAATTAAAAATACAAATATAGCTTGATTCATAAGCTTTGGAGAGGGTGGTCAATGTAGGCCCCACCTTGATGCAATGATCAAATCCACTACATCCATCCTATTTCCCAACTCATTTCAGGCGTTGAGCCGAAAAATAGGGCCAA
Source organism: Magnolia changhungtana (assembly GCA_030180095.1). Classification (NCBI taxonomy): domain Eukaryota; kingdom Viridiplantae; phylum Streptophyta; class Magnoliopsida; order Magnoliales; family Magnoliaceae; genus Magnolia; species Magnolia changhungtana. Next base: position 971,392 of record JASAUF010000489.1, read on the forward strand.
TCCAATTTTCTGGTGGGCCATAATATAGAAAACAGTTTCTTTACCGTTGAAAACCACCCTGCCGTTTCTGTACCCCGAAACACGTCCAATATTGGACTTGTTTGGCTTGTCTTGAGCCATAGAGATCAATGACTGGAGTGGATTACATTAATGTGCGCCCCACCTGTGAAAAACCATAAAAAAACATATTTTTACAATAAAAATAAAAATAAAATAAAATAGGCACCAACAACCTACTGCCGTTAACATCCAGAGTAGCGGCAGCAGGCGCTACTGTGTTGTGGACGAACTGGCCAGGGACGTGGTCCCAGCCGTGGGCCCCACGTGATGCGTGTTGAACATCAACACCATGCATTTGATAACCCCTTATAATAGTGGGTCCCACACCAAAAATCACCCATATACGACTCTCAGTTGGCCCACTTCACAGGAAACAATGATGATAAATGTCTACCATTGGAACCCCTTTTGGGTGTCCCAGAAGTTTTGGATTGATATGAAATTTGTTTTTCCCCTTCAAATGGGTCTGTGTGACCTTACCAACGGGTTGGATGACAAATAAACATTATGGTGGGCCCCACGTGGGAGCCACAGTGATAAATGTGTTTTATTCCCACCGTCCAGGCGGACGGTGGAGCCCTCAGTGATTTATGTGTTCTATCCTCACCGTCCAGGGGACGGTGGGTGTATGTGTGTGGGCGCGCGCGCGTGTGTGTATATATATATAAAATATTATATTATATATAATATTGTATATACTATATATAAATTATATATTATATTATATATAATATACAGGATGGTGGGCCTTCATGTGGACCCCCACCATGATGTATGTGTTGCATCCAATCTGTCCATCCATTTTGTAAGCTCATTTTTGGGCATGAGCTAAAGAATGAATCAGATCCATGGTTCATGTGAACCCCCACCACGATGCATGTGTTGCATCCAAGCCATCCAGCCCTTTGAAAGCTCATTTGATGGCAGGAGCTAAAGACTAAGTCAGGCCCATAGTTCAAGTGGACCCACCTTGGTATATATATCTGTGGCCGTCCATTGAGGCCCACCTTGGTATATACATATGGCCCATGTGATGTGGGCCACTTATCATATTTATGGCCCGTTATTGAGGCCCACCTTGATGTGTATGAGGGCTTGTTATTGAGGCCCACCTTGATATGCATGAGGGCCCGTTACTGAGGCCCACCTTGATGTGTATGAGGGCCCGTTATTAGGCCCACCTTGATGTGTATGAGGGCCCGTTATTGAGGCCCACTGTCATGTGTATGAGGCCCGTTGTTGAGGCCACCTTAACATATATGAGGACCATGTGATTAGGCCCATTTTGATGTATTCTAGGGCCCATGGGTTGAGGCCCATTGTGATGTATTAGGGCGCGTTTGGCCGGACCGATCCCATGGGATTAGGAGGTATGGGATGGGTTTTAAGGTAATGATGGCAGCGTCAGTGGATGGTCGGCCGTCTTCTGGGATTTTCATATCCCTTTACCAAAACATGTGCCTGTTTGGTCCGTCACAGTCATCCTGGGATCACTGACGTGATCCTCTTTGGATGGAGATGGGATTCCATTTTAATCCTTGCGATCCCACACCCATAGTGTGAGGTGGTCTGACTGCTCTCACCCAAAATGCTTGTACTTCCACGCCCAATCCAAACCGTCTGAAACCGTGGCCGAATCTCTGTGGGACCCACATCGATGTATCTGTGTCATCCAAACCATCAATATGTTGTACTGTATCATCCGAACCGTCTAGAATGATTTGGAGGGTGGAAATATGAAGGCCATGATCGGGCTTATCATTGTGCATACACTGCTTCCTGTGTATGACTGTCATGTTCATGATTTGGGTCACGCCACCTAATGCCAGGGAGCGGATTTGCTGCCACTCAGTCTTCATCTCAGCCATACACAACATGGAATGATTCCGTTTGTGCATACGTGTGGATGTTTACGGAATCAGATCCAATTGGATGATTATGATATCAACTCCTAATGCAAGACGTACTATGACTATAATATGTCATGAAATCATCCATCAATGTACCAATGTTAGTAAAACATACCCAACAATATCTATAATTTTATCATAATATACAATGCGAAAAAATAACTATTACTCCAATCAGGAGTGCCAATAATCTCTCTGCGGCTGAAGGGGGGAGATCATCAGTAGACGTGGGCCTGAAAATAGTTGCCCGGGCTGTCCGTTGGATAGACAGCACTACAGAATGATGGACATCAACTGCATCCGCTGAAGCTGCCACATTTCCCGATGGAGCTCCACATCCATGGGTCGGTGGTTCAGTTGTCAGACCGAAAAAATTGTCCCAGTATGCTGTTGCATCTCTCCAATTAGTAAACGCTTGATGGCGGCTCCCACTGTATCCCTCCACCTCGACTCGCACATCATCCCATGTAAGATAAATACCTGGCCGACGACCAACCAGGACAACAGAGTATTTTTTTTCTTCGCCATTTCCAAGAGAGGTTCAATATCGCAATAAATAACAACAAATTGAAAGTGAGGCCTTTACATATATTACCAATGAAAGAGTGACATCCACATCACAAAGAAAAAATGTTAGTCTAGTAAAACCATATGATGTTAGTTTGAGGAGCGTACCTTCTCTCTGTACGAAATGTGTGGTCCTATCAGTAAAATACTTATACAAGAAAAGCTACAACACATCCAGAATTATATTGAATAATTATATATCAAATATATGGAATCCAAAAATATAAGGAACATAACAAAATAAAGAAGTTATTACATGCCCAAAAAAAAAAGAAGCTCCGTTCACCAAAAACCACAAAACCCAAAAAGAAAAAGAGTTTCTTGTAGCAAGTGCTCTGCACCTCTAAATACCATATTAACGGTACCCCACTTGCAAAGTTTTTAAACCCTAAAGATCAGCAACAATCAAACAGAACCACCGCCATCATTACCCTTCAAATCAGACAGAGTTTTTTTTAGCCAATCAACACGACAATCCGGCCATAGGGCAACAAAAAAGGAGGCAAGCTCATGATCTTTATTCAAGAGCTGACCAACCTCAATAAATTCAGCATTGGTTAACCCCTGAACCTCTTCCAGTAAGTCTAAGACACATCGTGTTCGGTTGATATCCTTTCCTACGAAGAAGTTAAGCATGGCCTCTGCGACACTCGTGAGAGATATGCCTACGACATCACATGGTCGAGCAGGTCGCATCCTTTTTGTTGTTACACTCCCACCACGACTAGTATCGGAATCAGTTCTACGGATGGGAGTGTCTTGAAATGACATATTTTCCGTTGTTTGACTGTCCATTGATTGGCCATATATGTCAGGTGATTCAAAGATGTTTTCCTCAGAAAGGTCCACGGTAGCATCTGTATTATCGTCCAGCCCTCTCCACGAATCATTGAGGTCTCGATAAACATGAGAATATGATGCCGCAATGTTCCTACTTCCTTGCGCATATCTGCCCGTAGCCTGGTCAGACCCGACAATCACCGATAAATCATCCATCCGTTCAATTCGCTTGCCTCGCAACCTCTCAGCTCGCGGATGAGATTATATTCATGATAATTTTAAATATCAGTAAATGTCAGTTGACTATCAAAATTTAATACAACAAAATACTTCAATTTAGGTTACTTTTAAATACTCCTCACAAACCTCGTCTGGGGCCGTCACCACCATCCGGTCGCAGTCCCAACCAAAACTGCTCGCAGCCAACATGTCCTTTATATCACTGTACTCCCTCTTGTGATACCTTAATCTATTCTGTACATTTTGCCGGGTGACAATAATCTGTGTACATTATGTACCTCGTCGGCTGCCGCTTGATATACTTCTCGTTTGAAGCCATTATCTGCCTTTCTACCTAGCACGAAGCCATTATTTGCTCAATCAGGCTGTCGAACAAAACTTGATCCATAGTTCTAGTCCATTTGATCTTGGCAGCGCGAGAGGAAGGCTCTGCCAAAGATTTTACGGACTTCCCATGCAGTGAGCAACGTGTCGGTAGAACCGGGCTACGCAACGACGATTGCGTCGGAGTCATGGTAGAACCTCTCAAATTGGCCGACATATCACCTATGTATAGAAGGGAACGCAGTTACACAAAGAGAATAACGAGGAATACAGTATGTGTCAATTATAAGATTTCCCAAAATGAATATGTATAGGTCTAAAACAGGAAGAGATCGATGTATGAAGATATTTTTTTTTTTCAAGAAATGTACAAGGTGCAAAAAACTATTAGTTCGAAGTTGTACAAAAAACAGGTAAAGAAATTACTTTCCCCTAGGCAGTATGTCATGATTATCACAAAAACTAAGTAAGATTATCGAATCCTACTATTGTTTTGGGTGTCTTCCCACATGCGCTCTGTGATCCTTTCACGAGTTCTGATCCAATCATCCTTCGCTTGTTGAGTGACTTGGACTAGCCATTGCCTTTCATCAATTGTTGATACCTCATTTGGGGTAGGATTTGCCTCAACGTCACCCACTGGTACACCTATGTCACGCAAGTCTTGGTCCAACCTATCCTCACTTCGTATGAAATTATGTAGCACACAACAAGCAACGACAATTTTCACCTGTGTATCAAAGGGATATTGCATAGGCATCTTTAGAATTGGAAATCTCCCCTTCATCACACTGAAACATCGTTCAATTGCATTTCGCAATTGCGCATGCTAATAGTTAAATAATTCTTTCACATTCATGGGTGATCTCCCGCTACGGTACTCCTGCAGATGGTATCGAACTCCACGATAATGGGCCATGAACCCTAGTGAATGAGCATAACCAGCGTCCACGACGAAGTATTTTCCTACACAATTGCAGGAATGATTCTTTCAGTCTTGCATGAAGACGATAATACGCACCAATTAATATTCGATTGATACTGAATATTAGTTACCATGGGGCACAATAAGTGGATCGTCAGATCGAGTCAGGGGATTATGTAGTACCCGCGCATCTGACACTGAACCTTCCCATCCAGCTAACACGTACAATATTGACATATCAAAGGAACAAGCTGCAAGTACATTCTGCGACAAGAAACCCTTTCGGTTGCTGAAGCTTGCATGTTCTAATGCTGGTATGTGTGCCAAAATATGCGTCCCATCGATCGCACCCACGCAATCCTATAGCGGCAGAGTTGTCGAGCCTATAGGATTAGTATCAGATGATATCTCTTTTTACGTGTAGATTTATAAACGATTAGTTGGTCTATAATGATACCTGAAAATAATTGGACCAACGCGTATTTTCCTGAATCTCAATTGGTGTTTCTTCGCCTGCCTGCTTAACATATTCAGGGTATAGGGAAACAATCGCCTCTAAAACTCTGTGAAAGTGACAGCTTATAGTTTCACCAGATCGACAAAATTTGTGTCTTATCACACGATTTCGGACGTTGTGGTCAACTGTATGCAAGAAATACACAAGTTGTTCTTCCAAACTAACGTTACGTGTATCGCGTAGGGTCGTCTTATCACACAGTACTTCACATAGATGGAAAAATGCGTCCTGCTTCATCCTAAGTTGGGTAATACAATCCCTATCTCCTGTCCGAATAATTGAATTGATAAATCTGACACGCGCATCATCCCCTATTCGAGCTGGTTCTCTAAACATGTAGTGTCGACAGTATTCCCCAACACCTACAACACATGCAACCGCTGCTAAGAGAACAATGGAATCAGCCATGTCATCCTCATCTTTAAAGTCCATCACCTGTCAATCACGTATGTATACACGTGGAAATAGAGGACTTTACAAAAATCGTAAACCGCCCAAGTAGAAAAGAGTTTGAAAACAATTAATTCAAGTTGAAATTGTTTCACTTAGTGTTTTCCTTAATTAATCGAGTTGACAAACACGTTCCATTAAGAACAGGTTTTTAAAAGTCCAAATTAAACATGTTTTATAGCTGAAGAGTTGAGGAAATCTGTCCAACGAGTCGAAAAGAAACTATTCTCTTCTTAGAAACTATTTATTAAACAAGTTTTAAAATGACCAACAGTTTTAAAACCAACAGTAGAACACTGTTCGTAAACCAATGACAAAATCAAATTGAAACTAGACAATAGGATGTTTCTCATTGGTAACTAAGTTATAGTATGAATTGCTTGGGTGCCACGAACGCAGTGGGTAACTAAGTTACAAGTGCTTGTGTTTCACCTATCACTCTGCCGGGGCATCAAAGTCGTTCCAAATCAAGGAGAAGCTACTACTTTCTTATCAGAAATACACAAATGAGGAGTCACATGTAATCCCATCGATCGGACGATTTCTCTTCCTAGAAACAATTTTCTACATAAGTGTTAGAAAGAAGGAAACATGGAACTATAAAAACATGAATCATAAATAAAGGAGAAGAGAAGTTATGATGTTTAAGCAAGAAATTACAAACTGTTCGAAAAGAAACGAGTCCAAAAGAATCAAGTGAATTAAATACTATATATAAAAAAAGAGAACTATAAGATGGTCACATGCATGGCTCGTTTGGGCAGCTGACCGAGTCATCAAAGAGTGATTTGCTCATGTTAAAACCAATGACAAAAATTCATATACTCTATCTTTTAAGACCCAAATGTGCTATGCACATTGAAAATCAGATATTGACATGAATTTCAGAGTTGGTTGCACATGAATATCACATGTTGCCATGAATTTCGGAGTTACTTGCACATGAATATCATATATTCTCATGCACATTATCAACCTAGCAGTATCCACATCCATTGGGTTGTAAAAGAACATATTGAAACTATGTGTTGCAGAAATATGGACATGATGTCACTATAGGCGAATGCCTCGCTCTAATCTGTAAATAACCACGCATGAATATGGAAGCGTAATTAGTTTTTAAAGCAGTTGATCAACACAATAGATTTGGAAGTGAACAAAGAGCATCCACCAAATGTTTTGAATCTGCATAATGTGTTTATGCATCTACAGATTTATCTGTATATTTGGAGGAGATAGTTTGGTAGAAGATGAACTTACATCTACAGATTTGACGGAGACTATAGATCTAGCACCATGCGATACTAATGTGACACAACGTGAGAAGGACGAATGGGCAATTTATCGAGACAATATTGCAACTAGGATGTGGAATGAATCTCATCTTGTAAGTCATATCGTTTGATATTTGAATTGTAAAATGTAATTTTGTAGTATGTAATACCAGCACATGAATGTACTGCATTGATGCCCAAATGAAGGCCTATGCTAGAGAACATGATGTTTTTGAATTCTTTTACGAAGATGATCATTATCCCCACATGTATATACCATATTATGTAATTGTGTATTAAATTTTAGATTTATCACTATTATTGCATTCACATGACATTTTCAATGGTTTGTTTATGGTTAACTGTACTAAATATGTTCATTGAATGCATTTGTAGATTACCAAAGTTAATAGTGATGACGAAATGGATTCGAATAGGCAGGCTAACCAGACTATACCTACGAAATAACCCACGCAAGGCCGATGCATCACACCACGAAGGACACCACGCAAATACGAATCAAAATCGCTTAATGAAAAGGCTATGTCTAGTGGTGTAATGCGCTGGACTGGTGAAATAGATGATTGTCTCATCGATACGTTGATGAATGTGGTTGCAAACGGCCGGAAGAGTGCAATGAATTTAAAAAGGAAACGTATAAAATAGTCGTTGAAACAATGAAGAGTGCGCTAGGGATATCAGTTCAGGAGAAGCATGTTGGGTTTGGTTGAAGAGACTATATTTTGAGGTTTGAGACACCCTCAATGCCTGAGGACATTGAAGAGACTATATTTTGAGGACATTGAAGAGACTATATTTTGAGGTTTGAGACACCCTGAATGCCAGTGGGTTTGGTTGGGACAATGATAAGAAGGTAGTAACCGCGCCAGATGATGTGTGAGATGATTACGTACAGGTGAAATTGGTAAATTATTCATTTATATTGTCCACTTTATTCTTGAATGGTGTTAACAATTCTTGAATTTTTCTATGTCCTTTGCAATAGTCACATCCCTATGCGCAACACGTCCGCAGTAAACTTATGCGAAGGTATGATGACCTCACGTACTTATTTGAAAATGATCGAGCTACTGGATTGCGTGCTTCGACGGAAAATATGGGATGTAAGATGCGTTCGAGGAAGTCTCGCGATGACGATGATACACTGATGGGATCGGTTGATCTGAATGACGATACACTTGTTTTATCCAGTGAGGAGATAGGAGACAGTGCGCATAACATCTACTGGTCATTTCAAAGTCATGACGGTACTCATGTTGCAAATCGTAGTCCGAATCTCAATGGCAGCACATCCGTGAACACAGGCAGCACAAACAGTTCCAGGAAGAGAGCTAGATTGGAATGTCCTTGCGACGTCATTGGCAAAGGGATGAGTGATGTTGCAGAAGCTGTCAAGTCACTAACTATAACCATACACAAAGGGAAGGACATGATACGTATGGAGCAGATTATACCTGTACTGGAGTAGATTGAAGGCCTCACCAGTAACGAGATCCTACGCGCAACAAGGATCCTGTCGAAAGATGAACAACAATCTGCCTCATTCCTTTCTCTTCCTGAGCACAGGAGGCTAGACTTTGTGCTGATGTTGCTTGCACCAGATTAGTCTTCTGACTGATCACAAATTCCCTGCCCTTTTCTGTTCGCAACATGGTTGATATGGCTGGACAACCAATGTGTTTTTTGGACAGTACTATATGGTTTTCTGCTGCTAGTGAAGCATACTAGCTCTTCAGATGTTGTAATTTTTAGATTATATGGGGGTTTTGTATTTTTTTTTTTTGGGAATATTCATGTTTGATCACTGCTTAATCATATGAATGTCTGTCAACCTGCTTATAATCTCCCTCATATTAATTGCATGTTTGATGTCATGTGTTTGACTATGATTGTTATATGTACACAACGATACAAATACAAATATAAGTATGTCAATTTCAGTTTCACTCCGTCTTTCAGGTATGTCAATTGTTCATATTACTATGTTACAGTACTCAAACCATATATTTGATACTGTTTATGATAATTTTGTTATAGGTGCAGATGGGTTAGAAGATGTATATTGAAGAGTTGCTTATATAGTTACATTGAATTTTCAATTGTTCATATTACTAGCTAATAGTACTACAACCATCTGTTTGATGTTGTTTATGATAATTTTTTATAGGTGTAGATGGCTAAGAAGATATATGTTGTTTTTAATGGACGGCGACCAGACATCTACTACATATGGGAAGAGTGTCGGGCGAATGTCGATGGCTATTCAATGGCCTGCTTCCGGGGATACAAATCGATGTTTGAGGCTTTCTTTCAGTGGACATCGTATTGCGAGTCTTTAGAGCGTAGAAATGCACCTGAACCAGTTGTCAAGCAGAAATAGGACAATCATATGACGAATGATGGACTGGGTTCTGGATATGGTTACTCGTTCCCTTTGGCGACTGCCCCATCATCATACAATTTCTGGCCTTTCAGCAAAGAATACGGGAGACAGCATGAAGCTCTGGAAGATACACCAAAGTCACTTCGGGCACTGATACACCTTATCGTTGGCTGCCTGGTTTTCATTTTCACTGTTTAGATCATGTACTGGCGTTAACTAAACTGGCATGTTTGATGTGGATTATCTAACTTCCTGTTTTTGTTTTTTCTTTTGTCAAGAAACTGCTTAAGATCGACTGTTTTGGACGTTGCTTAGGACGTTGACAGTACGTCCTAATGTTTGGGCCTCTATGTTATGTCTTCTTCATTTCTGTTTTTCAATGTTTAGATCTGCATGGGTTTTTGACCTTACCTAGAGTGGGGTAATTGGGTATGTAGATGTGCCGGTGTAATTTCGATTCGTTATAGGGATTAGGTGAGGTGACGGACTTGTCTGAGCTGTTGTGACTTATATGTCATAATATGCGTCTTTCACGTTCATGTCTTTTTCCGGATCAGTTTTGTCTTTGACATGAGGTAGATTCAAATATCAGGTGGATCAGACGGAGGGAAGATGACGATGGCGGTAACTGACCGATACGCGGTCAGAGAACATACCGGCATTGAAGCTGATTTTTGGTTATAACTCGTTTATCCTCGCTTTTTTTAGGAGATTGACCGGTAATCGGTACATGTGAAGAATTGTTTAATTATATCGAAAGATTGATGATAACGTATGTACATAAGTATATCTCGCGTGGGCACAATAATACATACATTCATATGGGCCCCACATGTACCCCATCACTGCGTGGTACTTGGATTCATCCTAGATAGTGGATCCCAGCATGTCACGGTGACTGTTGTCCATCTTCAGTTTGAAATTGGTTGCAAAATACAGTACGCATCCATGGTGCATACTTCTTTGTGAAATCAAACACTGGTATGCAGTCCTTGTAGAGTTGAACTGCTGGACACCATACCATTCATTTGTGATGGTAGGATTATAACAGCGCGCACCCAAACACAGGATTATAGAAAGTCTGCCTACTACACATTACACATCATGAAATCAAGCGTGGGATAACAGTCAAATGGAATTTACCCAATCATTGCTATTACATGTAAATTGTAATTAATGCTTTCTTTACCGCCGATTGCTGGTACAGGGGAAAACCAAATAGGCCCTTAGGAAAATAGGCCAAAACAAATAATCCACAATACGACTCATTTCACTCCAACTAATTCCCACATAACTCATACAAAGGTGACCGGTAAAAACTAAAGTGCATATATCGTGAGTTACTTTAGATAAGCTACTTATGACACAAGTAATTTATCTTAGTTTTTATTTATTGATCAAGAGATAAGTAATAAATAATATATTTATCAACTAAAAAGTAGAATATCATTTTTGATTTCCTGCATCACAAGTACTTTATCCCACACATCTATTTGATACCCCTCACATCTGTCATCCATCATGTGGGGCCAACCTTTGATGTGTACCACTCATTGTGTGGCCCCACCTTTGATGTAGGCCGTCCATCACTAGGGGCCCACCTTGGATGTGAGCCGTTCATCATTAGGTGTTGACCTTTAATGTACACGGTCCATTATGTAGGCCCCACCTTTGATGTTGGTCATCCATCCTGTGGGGTCCACCATCAATGGTATTGTCCATCATGTGGGCCCACCTTCAATATCCATTGGCCATCGTGTGGAGCCCACCTTTGATGTTGACCATCTATCATGTGGGCTCCACCTTTTATCATGCATAGCCCACCTTGGATACGAACTACCCATTACTAGGGCCGACTTTTGATGTGTATTGTCCATCATGTGGGGCCCGCCATTATTAATTGCCCATCATGTGAAGCCCACCTTTGATGTGGACTGTCGATCATGTAACCCCCACCGTCAATGTGAGTCGCGCATTATGCGAGGGGCTCACCTTGGATGTGGGTCATTCATCATTAGGAGTTGACCTTTAATGTGGACCATCCATCACGTGGGCCCAACTTCAGTGTCCATTGCCAATCATATAGAGCTCACCTTTGATGTGGATCATCCATCATATGGGCCACACCTATGAAGTGGGTAATCCGTTATACCCACCTATTTATGATGGGGCTATTTAACATTAGGGGTTGACCTTTGATGTGTACTATTAGAGCTGGGTAGAAATGGACCGATCCGACGGATTCAACCCGATCTGCCCTGATTCGATCCAAACTGATTCGAACCGAAGGTCAGGATCGGGTCGAATCGAGTTGACCCAGTTAGATCCGACCATAAATCGGATCAAGTTCAGATTAATAGTCAATTTGGACCGATCCGATCCGGAATCCAATCCAAATGGATCCGATCCGATTTGATTTGATTCGATCTGCGCAATGTTTATTCAATACTATTCCTTGTAATGTTGTCCACTTGAGGTTGGGTTATACCTCCTTTTTAAAAAAATACTATAAAATAATCTAGAAAAATAGATGGACAACATGGATGAAATAAATACATCATGGTGGGGTCCACATAGCATCGACTACCCACCATTGGCCGTTGGCAGGGGGAGTACCCCATCTATCTTCTCACCCGCATCGAGCCACGAGCTCTCTGAGACTCTGACGGACACGGATTTCAAGTGAAAGCCCTTCATTCTTGCGTGGGATGCTAGGTGGGTCCCACCGTGATGTTTATGATAAATCCACACCGTCCATCGGTTTTGGAAGTTCATTTTAGGACATGCTGCCAAAAATGAATTGTATCCAAAACTTAAGTGGCCCTTATGAGAGGAAACAGTGTAGATTTAATGACCACCTTCGTCGGTTTTTCCTCTCATCCAGCACACTCAAGCTTTGGATCCACCTATTTTTTAGTATCATGTCCTAAAATGAGCTCTCACAACTGATGAACGGTGTGGATTTCTTACAAATATCACTATGGGCCCACATATCATCCCAATGTAAAAATCTCATCCCAATATAAGAATTCTTACGCCAGATTGATAGGTGTACCACGCACCAGGCGAGATGTTAGCAAGTTCTGTGGCCCCATCACGAGATATGTGCTATATCTAAACTGTCCATACATTGAGAGTGCTCGTCATAAGGCTTGATCTGAAAAGTAAGACAAATCTAAAGATCAAGTGGACCACATTGCAAAAAGCAGTGGGAGTTGAACGTCTACCATTGAAACTCTTTTAGGGTAAAAAAGATTCGATCCGAACTGTACCTAACCCAATCTAACTCGATTTTTCTGACCGAGTCGAACTCGGTTCGGGTCAGGCTAGTAGCTCAACGGATCGGATCGAGTTAGAGAACTCAGACTTGGTCCCAGATCGGATTGAGTTCGGGTCCAGCAATAGAAATTTCAGACCGAGTCGAGTTGGGTCCAATCCGGACCGACTCGACTCGATGCCCACCTCTATGTACTATCCATTATGTGGACTCACATTAATATGAGTGATCCATCATATGGGGCCTGCCTTTGATGAGGACCATTCATTGTGTGGGACCCACCTTCGATGGGAACAGTCCACCATGTGGGGACTCCTTTGATATGGACAGACTATGTAACATTTGCAATTATGTTTACTAAACTAATTTAATCGGCAAAAGTAACTTATTTGGAGGTATCCAAACATGCCCTAAATGTCTAGGTCTAGAACTACACTTTTTCTTTTTTTTTTTTGAAAGCTTGTTAGTACACCCATTGTCAGTTCACACTTCACTGTTAGCCACCCCCGGGAAATCGATACCAAGAGCTCAGTGTTGAAACTAGGTATCTTTCACTTCGTCTGCCACTTGAGCTATGGATCTGGGTGTAGATCTACAATGCTTGTTGCCCTCTTATTTTTGTGGGGTTGAACAATGAGGGGCTAGGATTATTTGGTAACAATCAAAGTTCAACTCTCTTGATAAGTTGTCCTAATTTTTTCTAAATTATTGTTGAGTCTTTCTTATCTATAGCACCACACTTTAGGCTATTCTCTTGTGAGACATGTGCCAGATGTGTCACGAGTGTTGTTATCCATTTTCAAGCCTAACTAAAGTTCCACATTCAACATTTTATTCCCTTAAGGTGCCACATTTATCATGTTCTAAGCTGTACATCTGAGGTTTTTTTTTTTTTTTTATTTTATTTTTAATTATTAATTTTTACACACGCGCACACACCCCCACACACTCACTCTAGTGGAATTTCACCACCTATGGGTACTCGAACCGTTGACAGGAGTTGAAACTCCTGAGAGTCTACCACACCTGAGCAAGAGTAAGGACTCAGTTGTACATTTGAATTGCACGTGCTGGATGTCTCGTCATATGTTGCTCATTTCTCCGCAGGCGCAACAAGTACAATTATATATTTTCAAATGCTGTACATGCACCCAAATAAGTCTCATCCCATGTGCCTGCTGATAATTAAGTTTGAACAACGTAGCTAGAATAAGATTGAAATCCTATCATAAGCGGTATGAGACAAAAAAATATCTTGTCACCAAAGAGGCGTAATGGATAAGGGCTATTTAGTAGAAAGGGTTTTTGGTACAAGAGCGGCTATTTGATACTCTGCAATACGTGATAGTTGAATTTGATATAGAGGCATCAAGAGCCTATTTGGCATGTGAAATTACATGGTATTGAATTACATTTGGTGAGTTTTAAATTTAATTCGACGTTTGAAAATGTAAGATGGTTAAGATATTATGATATTTTTAGACATATAATCATTGTGTGATGAGTGTGTTAAGTTCATTTAATGCAATTTAATGCATTAGCAATGTCTTCTTAATGGAAAAGCATCTTGTGTACTTCCTACCAGTCTCTTAGCGGATTGGCCGGTGTGCCTCGCACCAGCTATATAGCTGCCGTATTGACCTTAGTAAGTTTTGAGGGTGTGATCATGAGGTATGCGTTATATCCAAACCGTCCATTCATTTGGCCAGCTCATCTTAAGTCTTAAGACAAAAACTAATACAAATAACTATCAAGTGGACCACACTGCAAAAAGCAGTGGGGAATTGAATGTCTATCATTGAAATCTTTTTTGGGATTATAAAAGTTTTGGATCAATATGAAATTTGTTTTTCCTCTTCATCGAGGTCTTTTTAACCTTATGAATAGATTGGATGGAAAATAAATGTTATAGTGGGCCCTACGAATTTTTTAACAATGAAAATCATTATCTAAGCTGCTATTTGTGGTGGGGTCAAGATAATCTTTGGATATAATTCATTTTTTGGATAATGCTCTAAAATTATCTCTAAAAATAGATGAATGATGTAGATATAATAAATACATCACTGTGCAGCCCATGTAACTTTGATCTCCTTTGAACCTTCCATACAACTCTCGAGCTTGGGGAGAGTCCGTGCTTGGAAACGTACCTACAACAACTATATAGCTGGTGTGTGGTACACCAGCCATTCCACTTCTGTATTGTTTCTCCATGTCGTATGTAGGCCCACTACGATGTATTGTTTATCCATGTATCTTTATATACTATGATATATATTATTTATCCATATATATATATATATATTTTTATATATATATATATATATCATTTTAAGGTATGAGCCCAAAGACAAGGTTGATCTATTGTCCAAGTGGACCACACCCCATGTGACTCTTAAATTTAATGCAAGACAAAATGACTTGCGTTTAATGTGTTTTGCATTTAAAGCAACCTAAGGGTCCGTTTGGGTGCGTGGATTTGGAACCCCTGGATTCAGAACCTCCGGGATTCGAAACCCCTTGGATTTGCAATCCTCGCAATGTGTTTGATACCTTGGGGTATGAATCAACTTTAATTCAAAAATACCTATGCATGATATATTCCCCGGGGTTTCAATTTAATTACTTAGTCAACTTTCTATCTCTAATTAGGGAGGTGTATAATTTTTGACACTATAGTTGTGATAAGCCTGCTGAAATATATGCTTTGTCTGAAAATGATGAAATTCCAAGTCCCAGACGGATAGGAAGCACAAGATCATGGACAATGTTTGGCCGATGCTAATCATCATTAGTAAGCTATGTGCCCAATAGAATGATAGTACACAATGACACACATGTCACACTTGCAACTATTGAAATGATTTTAGGTGCAACCCAAGCTCATCTGGATTGCAAACCCCCTCAATGATTGCAACACTTGCAACACACATGGATTGCAAACCCCCTAAATGAGGGGATTAGAAACCCCTTGGATTGCAACCCCCAGTTACTTTATGCGCCCAACAACCAAGGGGATTTGAAACCCCCTCAAATCCTCTCCAATCCATGGTGCCCAATGACCACTAAGCTTATTACTCATTGTGGTCCACTTGTACATTGGATTTGCCTTATTTTTGGGGCCATATGTTAAAATAATATAGAAGAAAGATAAACAACATGGATAAACAAATACCGTCACAAATCTGTCTGCTCCCCCCGGGTAAGGGCTAGGAGGATGCAATTCAATTCCTCACAACATCCCTACAAAATAGAACATAACATGATATATAACACATATTAAATGGTTTATATTCTAATGTCACTCTATGTCATGTTAACAAAATGATCAACAAGTTAAACAGTATATAAACATTTCCAAAACATTACATTGAGCCTTAAAATTTTCTTATTAGTGAAGCTTTCAATCACCATTGTTAACTGTAACATGGTCCACCTGAGATTTCCATCTCATAAACGAAGACGATTGGCAAACTGGACCAACGGCCTGGATTTATAATACATACATCAAGGTGGGACCCACGTTAAGGACCACACCATCTTGGGTGAGGCTGAGCCTGCACATAATCCACTCCCTCATTGGACAATCCCAGCCTTTGATTAATGGACATCAACAAGTTTGTTGAATTTGACCGTTGATACTAAAATAAATATAATTATGGGCCTGTGATCCATCTAATAAATCTGATACCACCATTTCAACGGTTTAATACAAGTTATTTAATATCAAGTGTACAATTTCTTAATGACGGAGCATCAACCATCATTTCCAAATGGGGAATAATAGATAGAATAAAATACAGATGGGAATATTCAACCATTTTCTTTTGAATAAGATCAGTTCCATTGACCTTTTAAAGAAATTATAAGGCAGCCAACATCAGCTGTGTACGTCTTAAGATCAACGGTTTGGATTATTAAACATGAACCCCACGTGGGATGGCGAAGGTCGGCTCTTATCCAATAAGGATACACGTAATTAACGTGATGTATCAAACCTCTTGGGAGGAAGGCTTACTTGTCTGTTGCATCTTCATAGCACACGTGGCATGCTCTAGGGCTATGGGAACCGTTGCTCTCATGGCCCACCAGGTGATGGATCAAATCAAAAAACAAGTCACGAGATGGACTGTGCTGGCTATCTTATCAGCAGCCTTAATTTGGACGGATGAGACAAAATAAGCAATGCTCTACTATTAACGTGATTGCGATTCTATGTACACGTGCCACGTGTACGGTTGAGACGAGCGAGCCTCCTCAGTGGCAAGAGGAAAGGGTATGGGAATAGGTGTTACCCAGATCACACGTTACTGGGTGTTGCCCTGACTGTGGGTCCCACCTTGATGTATGGATTTTAAATCCATACTGTCCATCAATTTTTCCAACTCATTTTAGGGCATGGTAAAAAATAATTAAAACTGATCCAAATCTCAAGCGGACCACACGGTAGGAATTGAATGCCATCAATTAAGATGATATTTGTGTTTCCTCTTCATTCAAGTTGGTGTGACCCTGTTAGGTAACATGTTAGATGTAAAATAAACAATTTGGTGGGCCTTGAGAAGTTTTTAATAGTAGTCATTCAATGATTAAAATAATATATAAAAAAAATTAATGGTTGGTGTGAATAAATAATCATACATCAAGGTGGCCCTACATCACAACAACCACTAACGTGGTTCCACTTGGCTCTCAAGCGGGCCGAAAGAAACCAGAAATTCATACCATGTTATGCTGGGATGGGGATTGGGTACTACCCTCACCACTACCTGGGTGAAGATGGATACTCCATAAGGGTTTTAGAGGACCACCTTGAGATATATATATATATATATATATATATATATATATATATATATATATATATATATATATATATATATATATTATCCATTCCATTCACCAAGGTATAAGCTAAATAAGAAGAAGATTTAAATTTCTTGTGAACTACCCCACAAGAATAAGTGAGGATTGAAATCTTTACTATGCTATAAATTTTTTAAATCAAGTTGATATTTATGCTTTTTCTTGTTCATGGACATGTGACCTTATAAATAAGTTGGATGGAAAATAAATACCATAACAGGGAGAAGACTGTTTCAACAATGAGTATCATTGTCACCGTTATTTCTTATTGTGTGGTCCACTTGAATACTTATTCTGCATCCTTTTTAGCTTATCACTTAAAAAAGTTTGTTAAAATGGATGAACGACATGGATAAAATGCATACATCACGCTAGACTCAGCTTGTCCTAAGAAAGGTAGGGGCGTCGATGCTATGAAAAATTAGAACTTTGCATAAGGTAGGCTTGCAGGGTGCAGCTCGTCGCCGTAGATAGTTCAAAATCTAGACAAATGCCTACCCCGGCTCACCCTGTCAACGGGCCAAGCTGTGGATGGTCTAACTAGGATTTTAAATTATTACAGGCTGGGCTTGGCTTACTCAAAATTAGAGTTTTTAACCCGAGCCCGGCCCTTTGTAGCACCTAATCCGTGTGAGGTAAGGTGATGGCTAGTATATAAGCACTTGAAAACGTAAATATCATGATTCACTCAAATTAAACCGTCGAAACAGTGGGACTCAATTTTAGATGGCTTAATTATACTAATGTAATATATGGCCGATTTATGGACATCAAATGGACGGTCATAATTAAAAATAACTAACCGTCTCAACTACTTGTAAGAAAGTCTATTATTCAAAGGATTGGATGGTCTGATCTCATTGCATGATCTATCTAAAGTAGATTCAGCGTTTTGAAGGGTTTGATTAAAGTTCCAGGATTATCACATTTTACAATTCCCGAGTGCAGGAGTACGGGCCCTCATATTCGCCGGAGTATCAAATAAACCCTCGAAAAGTGAGAAGGGGCAAAACCGTTATTTAAGAAAGAGGAAGGGGCAATGATTTGAATCACCACCAGACTAAATTCGACTTGGGAGGAAAACCGAAACCAACCTGGACTCCAATCACCCTCCCGAAATTACAGTACTAACCCTACCCACCCCTTCTAATCTCGACAATCTCCACGGCGATTCCCCACGATTCCAGGGGCATTTCTCAAACTACGCCCCCCCAAACTCTAATATACCAGAAGGGGAATATTCGCCCTGGCAAAGCTCATGAGTCATAACCAGCCGTTACAAACTCACACGCTAAAATGGGCCATGAAAGGAGGGCAGTTCGGTCAAAACGTGTAAAGAAGATGGTATTTTAGTAATTTCCAGGCCATGCAGTTTTCCTATTTAAAAATCGCCCACTTCCTTTCCTTTTCCTGCATTTCTCTGTTATTGCTGCAGGTGTTTGGTGAGAGAGAAGAAAGAAAAGCAGAGAGAGAGAGAGAGAGAGAGGGAGAGAGAGGATGGTGGATGATTTCATGGTCTGTGTCGATCGGATAATAGCATCTGCCTGCTTTGAGTCGGTGAATGAAGGGTATAACAGAGGAGGAGGAGAAGGAGGAGGAGGTGGTGGTGGTGGTGGGGAGAATTTCTCTGGGAATGGGAATGGAGAAGGGTGTTCGAAGAAAACAGAGAAGAAGGGGGAGATGATAGAGTGTAGGATTTGCCAGGAGGAAGAAGAAGAGCAAGCAATGGAAGCTCCTTGCGCTTGTAATGGGACTCTCAAGGTCTGATTTTTCTTTTTATTGTTTTATTGTTTTTTTAATGTTTTTTTTTTTTTTTTTTTTGGGTGGATTTTGAGTTATGGAGAGTTTTTAAAGACGCATTTTTATTTGGGTTTTGAGTTTTTGTTACAGGGTGTTATTTGTATTTTTTTAAAAATTCATTTTTGGTGTTTGGTGGTTGGGTTTTGAGATGTGTTTTTTTTTTTTTTTTTTTTTTTTTTTTTTTTCTGATGGAGCCAGCTTATGATTACATTTAATGTGGATTTTGGGTTTTGAATTTTCATTATTTTTAAAAATGATTTAAACGTGTTTTTTTTTTTTTTTTTTTTTTTTTTTTTTTTCTTGTACTGGTTTTTATGATGCATGTTCTAATTTTAGTTGTTTTTTCAATTATTAATAATATCTATTTTTTGTAGGGTTTTTTTTTTTTTTTTTTTCCTTTCGATTTTAAGATCCAAGGTCTTATTTTTATTTTGTTTTCTGTATTGCTTTTGGGTTTTGGGTTTATGGGATTTTTTTTTATTAAATAAAATTTGTGGTATTGGGTTTTTGAAATTACGTTTTGAGTAATATATTTTTGGCAACTATCTTGAGATGCATGTTCTTCTTATTTGGTTGGTTTTGTAACATTCTCTAGAAAAGGTATCTTTTTGGTTGGTGCTTTTCTAATTTTAAGACCCAACTGCTACTTATTTTCGTTTTTTTTTTTGCTTCCTTTTTTGGTTTTCAGTAATGGGTTTTGTGTTTGCGTTTGTGTTTTTGGAATTTTATCTGAGGCTGCGTTTGGTTGCAGCAAATATTATGAAAATTTGCACCAAATTAGACTGATATCTTGTGAAACATTGAGAAATTTCATGATATTTGGTGCAACCAAACACAGCCTAAGGATGTTAATCTCTTTTTGTTTTTGTTTAATTTTTTATTAATTTGGTTTCTTATTTTGGTTTTTGTTTCCTTGGTATAGAATTTTCCCTTTTCTTTTCCCTCTTTCTTGGTAATTTGATTGACATTTCTATTATGGGGTTTGATTTTCTGGATTTGAATTTTTATTTTTTTAAATAAAAAAAATTAACTTTTGCTTTTCTGTTATTTGTTTTAGGAATTACTTCTGCAGGTTCTCATTTTTGTGGGGCTGAATTGTTGTATTTGTTTCTTTTTCCTGACATTTACACCTCCAGTTTTAAATACATACACTCCTATATGCACTGCATTGCAACAAATGCACATACACTTGGCCAACAAAATGAGAGGGGGTATATGTATCAAAAGTAGGGTGTAAATACCACATTTTCTAAATTTGAAATTTGGTAAACTGTTTGTGTATTTTGGATTGAGAACTGATCAACTACTGTAAACATGCAGTCCCATTTTTCCCTCCATCATGTTGCTTCTGTTACTCTGTAGGACACCCAACCCATGCAAATGGTGGGGTCCACCATTAATACTGGCTGGTGCAAAAAATCAGGCCGGTCCATCCATCAGGTGGGCTATTTGGTGTGAACGAACTAATGAGTGGATCGGCCTTATTTTGGAGACAGGTGATCTACAGGCTGGGGCCCACCTTTTCCACAGTGCAGAAATTCCATACATCTGACATGTTGGTGGGAAAGATGGAGCAGGGGTGGCCTACCGTTGAAATGAACAGATGGTCGATGGTCTGACTCAATTTACAGGTCTGGCCTACCTAATAAGCAGATGGACCTGATTTTCGTGATTGGTGATCGTCATGGTGGGGCCCAGCTTTTGCACCAGCCAGAAGTTTTACATATGTAATGTTGGTGGGAATGAAAGGAGCAACATGCTAGGTTGGCATGTGGGTGATCAACTCCTAAAGACTTTCCATTGTTCTTCTGTTTTTCCTTCATGTAGTTTTTTCATGACTCGCCAATTGCATTGGTCTGTGCTGTGTTTGGAAAGCACTTGAATGGTGATTCAGCACAATTGAAACACTGCAAAATGTCCATTTAAAGCGAGCAATGTCTGGAAAAAATGGAAAAGTTCATTCCGCAATGCATAATGAGTCTTTTCCGTTGAACCAGCTCCCGGTTGTCATTGGGCTCATTTACAATGTAAGAGGTCAATGGCAATCTGGGTGACTGTGCATTTTGCGCATTGCGAATTTCGGAATTCCCAAATGGAAATTTTGCTTTGCCTTTGGGGCTGTGGGGAAACAGGCTCTATTGTTTTCAGTCTACCACTTCTCCACCTTTATAAACCTTAAATCAATATCCTGTTGCTACGCATCAGGTGCAAGCATGTTGATGATCTGGCTCAAAGATACATCGTATGCAGACCATTGACACTTACTGAAAAACAGTCAATTTTTTTCATGCACGTCTTTGTTTGGTTACATGTGCCCAATATAATTGCATGCGGGGCATTTGTAGTTTTGGTCTGGTGGGGCCCACCGTGTGGATGAATTGGCCAAAAAATTGGGGCTGCCAATGTGTATGTCAAATGAGGACCATTGCCTTTTTTTTCTTACTTTACCATGGTTTTGTACTTCCATCGTCCACCTGAAGAGTTGATCGGCCTAATTTTTTGGGCCACAACATCTTCATGATGGGGCTCATTTGGTGCACAGCTACTTCATTGGCATATGTGAAAGCACTGGAACTCTGTTGCATTATGGTGTCTCTAACTACTATTTCCTTATCAACTTGTTCTTTTATGGGATTTAACTTCATGGTTTTGGTTTTGAGTTTGGGATTTGGAGCGTAGATATGCTTGCTCTGTCTTTTTTTCTTTTTCCTTTTTTTGCTGGGGGTTGGGAGCGGGTTGTGTTAATGTAACCTGTCGACCGTTGTGTTAATGTAACCTGTTGACCGTATGCTGATTATGTCCTGCGTTCTTCTCTTGGCGTGTAGTTTGCTCATAGGAAGTGTATTCAGAGATGGTGCAACAAGAAGGGAGATATAACTTGTGAAATTTGCAATCAGGTTGGTTTCTGACTTCTGATACTTTGCCTGCCCCCATCCCTCCACCCCCCCTGCTTTTTTTTTTTTTTTTTTTTTTTTTTTTTTCATTTTTTATAAAGACTTAGTTTTCCAAATCACTATGCAGTTCAATGTTTTTTTTTTTTTTGTTTTTTTGTCATTTTGTCAAATCATTTTAAAGCTCTGTGTTGCTTATTTATTAACATTCTAAAAAAAAGTACTTCCTGTCAAATTGGCAAACTACCATATGCAATTTTTTTTTATATAATGTCTAGAACGTTGTAGGTAATTTCCATAAACACCTCATGTCTCAATCTTTTCTTTTCTTTTCTTTTAAGTTATCATTCTTTTATGGTTAGTGAACCTATGGTATTTTTTCTGAACATTGTCGTGAACACAATATCAGTGATTTTCTCTAATGGTTCTAGGTCTAGAATGGGAGTGAATCTACTCTAACAATATCCTTGATGGGTGCACAATATCCTTCACTACATCTGCATATTGTTGATGCCAATTTTTTCTTTTAATTTTCTGTGTTTGTTAGGTATATTCTCCAAATTACTCCCTTCCACCAACCAGACCTTCTGATGGCATGGCAATTGATATCAGGTATCTTCTGAAAGCTCCATAATTTGCATTGTTTTCTTTTCTTTTTCCTTGTGCATATCTATGGTTTGAAATTGTTTACAGGATTCATATATCATATTCCGGAAATATTTCATGTTTGATCTGAAAGAATAGAATATCCTTTTTAAATTCATGGTGCAGGTTGATTCTAGTATTCTCTGTCCTTCCTTTTGCCCTTTCCACCCCATATTCTTCTGGTTGCTGATATTTTAGAGATATTTCCCTCTCGAAATATCCTTTTTGTAGAAAACAAATTCTATTAAAAGAAAACGACTTCAACAAGAATTGTAAGATTCCCAAAGCGGGAGAAACGCCTCTAAATTGAAAGCACATGCAACTCTATATTGTCCTAGGTGGCTATACCTGATCATCCTCACCAGACATAAGTGGATGCTCATGCCATTGGTCTTGGATTTGGGTGCATGATTTGGATTTGTCGGTCATTAATTTTGAACTTCAAAGTACTGGTTAACATTGGTATTGTGCTCCAACATGTAAGGCCATACTTGCAAGTGCTCCAACATGTAAGGCCATACTTGCAAGTGCCCCAAATGTAGCATAGTACATTGTATTAGTTTGGTTTGCTCTTCATGTTTCGCATTCGCTGATTAGTTACCCCACTCAAGCTTGTAATAGCTAAATGCTGTCAATTGGTTCAAAGGTTGGAATGCATATGGAAAAGAGGTTTGCTTGTATACATCTCGACGTATTACAATAAGAGACATTGGGATTCTAACTGTTGGATTTTGGTTCCTTTTCAATGACGCAAACTGTTTAGTTCAATGGTTATGGTGACTGTTCATGATCAAAGCAAAAGAGTCAAATTATCAAAGGGTTGAAATAATCCAACTGAGAGCTTCTATTTGTTGTCTTTCTGCTGTACAAAGTGAGACTTCTCATACAAATGGTTTGGATCATTGGGTGATGACCCAGATTCAAAGGCTTATGTCCTGACATATCATATTGCAAATCAGGATGTATTTGTGCAAACCTTTTGGGAAATATGGCATCACAAGAAACAAAACAGTAGATGCTTTGCTTGAGTTGAATGTTAAGAACTTAGGCTGCTCAGGGCAATCTCGGTAGCCTCCCCACAGTACCATACTCAGGTCTGTAGCAAGGATTCCTATGTCTTGTCTGCCAACATCATGCATTGTGTGCTAGCTTGCTCAGTGCATAGTGCTTGCTTTCTCTTGTGTATTTATTTGCTCCTTGGATTTCACTTACATTTTGCTTGGGAAGCTTGCAAATCAAACACTCCTATATCTTGTCAGCCTCCCAGACTCCCAGTGTAGCTATCATCATGTTTTAAGAACCAGCTTGAAAAATATCGCAATAAAATCGTGGAAAATTTTCAACAATATTATCGGAAGATTTTCAAAATATTGGCAGATTTTAACACATTGTGTTACACACACATCAAGATATTAATTCGAAAATGTAAAAACCTTAAGGAATTTCTTATGTTATTATATTTAAAATCTAATTTATTTATTAATTTACAATGAATGTTTTTAATTAAATCTTGTGATTTTCGGAGAGATTTTCCTGACGATATCATGAGAAAAACCTCGAAATTTGAACATCTCCCGAGCAATTTCTGGGCCTAGAAAGATAACGAGATTTGTCACAATGTAAGTACTTGATGGAGCACTAAAAGCTTGCTCAAGTACATGGTAACCGTGCACTCATTAAAC
Source organism: Magnolia changhungtana (assembly GCA_030180095.1). Classification (NCBI taxonomy): domain Eukaryota; kingdom Viridiplantae; phylum Streptophyta; class Magnoliopsida; order Magnoliales; family Magnoliaceae; genus Magnolia; species Magnolia changhungtana. The sequence goes on from JASAUF010000489.1 coordinate 996,004, forward strand.
TTTGACTGAAAACTTGCCAAATGGAACAATGAACAACATATCAGCTTCTCATGCTCAGTCATATCTTGACTGTGTGCGAGAAGTTCCATAGCTTCTCATTGCGATCTTTTCTAGAAAAAAAAATCTACTAGGAACTATTTTGTTTGATTCTGCTTGTTTTACTTTTCCTCTTCTGTCAGGGGATTATGAGATTTCATTCGTTTAAATTTTTTTTTTCCCTTTTGCTTTCTAGACAAAGCTGGGGCCAAAGGATTGATCTCCATGATCCTCGTTTTCTTGCTCTGGCTGCTGCTGAGCATCGTTTACTGCAAGTTGAATATGAGGATTATACTGTTGCAAACACTGGTGGTGTGGCCTGTTGCCGCTCTGTTGCTCTCATTGTATGATATGCACTTCCAACCTTGAAATACTGTCATCTATAGATTGCTTGCTTCTGTTTATTATTTATTTATTTTGAAAAATGCTGGAATCCTGAAATATCCTACCAACTTGTGCAGCTAATGCTGCTTCTGCTTGTTCGCCATGCTCTCATGGTCACAAGGGACTCTGGGCTGGTGCAGGATGTGTCGACGTTCTTCAATGTAAGTTTGCTTTCTCATTTGCATCCATTCTTTTTCATCATAAGAAATACGCATAACATACATCACACATACGTGCGTAGTTACATACATGTCTTTGGATATATTTGTCCAGACGAGCATATTCTGTCACACACATTTGGATTAGACATGTATATACAGAGCTTTGCTAAGTTCTTTTGATTCATTGAAGTTTAATAAAAAATCTTGCAAGTTTTTTTTTTTACTCTTTGAGTTTTTGAGTTGTGGAAAAATTCAAGTGGGTGCAAAGCCCTCCCTTTTCGAAAGGCTTAACTACCGTGGTGCGAAGCTACATCTATCCCCATCCGTCCCCACCCCCTTTCATTCATATATCTCACCTTCTACAGCCGTCTTCGCCTCGAATCCATCAGTTTTGCAGCGGATCTTCTCCCTACGGCCAGTTTTTAGAATTTGGCCCTGCAGGAGGGTTGAAATTTCGGTGGAGCACCGCGCACAGCCCGTAGCTCGGATCACCCTGAAACTTTGGGGGTTTGGAGCCCACCCATGGCCGACCAAGGCCAAGGAATCGGTTTCCGGGTTTGGACCCGCTCGCACGTATGGCCAGGCTAGTGCGCACGTGCGCCAGGCCCTGGCCCGCTGTCCGCTCGCGGGAATTGTTTCCCGGTTCAAGTTTTCTCTTATTTTTCCCTTTACATACATATTTTCATAAACCCTAATCCTAGATTGCATTACCCTTAATTTATTTGCCCATTTTTTTCACCCTAAGGTTCCTTGAGTTGAAATTAGTGAATCCCTTGGATTAGGGACTGATTACTATGCATGTGTGGATGATTATTTCTTATTTTTGAGTATCGTTTGGTTCATAATTTTTATTGATCCAGCCCTAACATGTGTAGGCCTGGACCCGCATTGATTCCCCTTAATTGAATGTTTGGACTTTCATGTGGGATACGGAATTCGTGTAATTGTTTCCGAACTAATGTGATCTTAAGCCTGAAATCTCGCACATCATATTTGAATTTCATGTCCTGCATCAGTCCGAGATCCAATCCATCCATCAGAATGGCACCGCTATATTGATGCCCTAGCCCAAAATCAGATTGATCCGCTGGTCAGGTGTGCCACTGTTGTAAAATGAATGTACAGCTCTGAAAAACTTGGCTGAAGTTGTCTAACCCATCCACCTGTTCCCAGTATCGAGGCCCACATCTGATTGGACTGGATTTTATTTTTGGGAAAATATGTACAAGGTTGGACTGACCTGTCTGATGGATGGATTAGATCTTGCATGTCTGATGGATGGATTGGATCTTGCATGTATGTGCCATGTACACGAGCTTTATCGCATATGAATGTGTACTTAGCAAAGCTTTGCACACACACACACACAAAACTTGAGCTGTAGCGAGTTCTACTGTAATACGAGGAATTGTATGATATTTGACAGAGGATATGGATCCTGCGCCACCCCCCCCAACCCAAAAAAAAAAAAGTGGAAAAACTGGAAAAATTGAAAAGAAGAAAAAGAAGCCTTCCAAAGAAAATAAAAATAGAATTGCATTCCATATACTTTGTTTTAGTCCGAATATTTTTCAATCCTTCAGATTCTGAAGTATCCCTTTGTAAATTTGTGAATCTAGCTTTGTGTTTACTCCCTCAATTCATCTTGTAATTGGGAACTCATTTGTCTCTCCACTATTGGTGTGGTCAACACATTTGTTACCCCTTCATACACATCGTGGGATTGAACTTCTGAGTCGTAGTATGAAACTTTGTGAAAGGGTGATGGAGCAAAGGCAAGGCATTAAGATGAATGTATCAAAAAATCAGTTTGGTTTCATGTTAGGGATGTTTACTACTGAAGCTATCTTCTTACTTAGGCAATTGATGGAGAAATATAAGGAGAGGGGGATCTCCACATGGTCTTTATTGACATAGAGAAAGCTTATGATGGAGTCCCCAGAGAGTTAATATGGTGGGTGTTGAGAAAAAAATGGAATTTCAAGGGGATATGTTGACATAATTAACAAACTGATATCTAAATTGGGAACCATGATTTGAACTGTCTAATTAATCTGCCTTTCTACCATAACACTGCTCGTCTAGAGTATCAAAGTTTCTCTTATTTTTGTTGAGGAGCATCTAATTCCTCTTGTAACATAGTGCTAATGAGCTGCACTGGGTTATTTACTCACATACACAGCTGATTACTCATCCATACCCATCCACAAGCTATTTTAGAATGGTAGGGCCAAAGTAAAACTGTAACTGAATAAATATTATTTTCAGGTTTCCCTTCTTCAGTTTGCTGGCTTTCTTCTGCCCTGCTATGTGATGGCACGTGCACTCTATATTTTACAGAGCCGGAGGAGGAGACAGGTATTTTTTATTTTTTCAATTCTTGTCCCTGATTTCATGAATGGGCAAAACTGTTTAATTTCAAAAAAAGAAAAAGAAAAATTAAGGTTGCAAGATCCAACCCAAGATCAGGTCGGGTTGTGAGGAAACTCCAACCTGATCTGGTTGGGCTCTGGCTGAGCATATTCCGGTCGGATTAGGTCCGGTTGCGAATGATCATATCTATCTAGGTTGGGTCGGGTTGTTTTAGGGTCGAGTATAGGGGAATTCGGCTTGGGTTTGGGTCAGATCCCTTGTGTTGGAATTCGAGTTGGTTCGGGTTGCAAATTGAGTTGTCTTGAGGTCTGGTCAGGCTTGGGTTAACCCTTAACCAAACCCAACCTGACCCGACCTGACCCAGCCCAGCCTGCCGAAGTTGCACCCCTACCATCAATGAGGAAAATGCCCCCTTTAAAAATGTACTTCTTTTGAGGATGCAAGGGGTGAGCCTGCGGGAACAAGTGTTGACATATTCATTCGTTATACTAATATGTTGCAATGGAAAATATAAGTGTGATTCAAGCCACTCATCAGGTGGCTCCTTCCGTGTTGTGCGAGATTCAAGCCACTCATCAGGTGGGCCCTTCAATGTAAACTCCCCTCTCTTACATGAGTTATGCAAGTACACCAGAGATGGATGTTGAAAGAAGTTGGCTAATAGTTCATCTATACATGTTGTCCATGGATCATCAGGAACGTGTATTATCACCTGAGTCCCACCTGACAGGCAGCTTGGACCTCTCGCATGCATGTCATGTTGGCACATGCAGGCTGGTTGGCCCTTGACAACCCTTGCGCATCATTAGCGATACTCCTCTTTTTTTTTTTGGAATTGATATGATATTGAATTGTTTTTTTTTTTTTAATTTTTATTTTTGACAGGGCTAAAAGCCATTGAATCTCTAAGGTTCTGCTCTTCCATATCACAGGCGAGCTTTATGCGATTAACGAACGCAGGCTTTGAATATCGTGTTTTTCTGCAAGTTGTATTTAAAATCAATGTGCCAAAACTGTCTTGGAGCGTCTCATGTGATTAAATTGGCGCGCAGATTCCTCTTAAGCTTTTTACCTGAAAAGCGAAAAAGAAAGAAAAATGTAAATGTGGGAATAGATGAAATGGTTATTGCTGTAATTTCTCTAAATCATGGAAGTGGGCCAGGAAAATCTTGCCTTTTAAATTCGCCTCTCATGTGTTTGCGTTGATGCTTCCAATCATTTTCTTAGTTCTGTCACAAAAAATGCCAGCGATCTGTATCTGTTTGGTTGTCACTCAAAAAAGGATTTCATCTCATTTTTGTCAACAGTAATTATGGATTAGAGATGATAATTTATCTAAAGATATTGGGATATTAAGATCATTTTTAATCAGTGCTGAAATCTCAAATACATAATTACTGTTAACTAAAATGAGATGAACTCATTTTTAGCGGCGCAACCAAAATTTTAAGCTGCAGATTCCACTGTTTCGTTTCCAATAAAAGCTTTTTAATGATGAATAGGTTGCATTTGATGTGGTTTTCTTGGCTTAGCAGATTCTTTTTAGATGGGGTGGAGCTTTTTGGTGCAGGCTCATTGCCTCATCCGACCATCTTAGGTGGACCCTCAGAAATTTTGGCCCTGGAATTCAATCCATTGAAACTCGGGTTGGGTCTAAATCAACAAAGCTGACCCATTTATTTGATGGGCGGGTTCTTGGTGTGTAGGGTCTTTAGTCAAAAAAGCTGACCCATTAATTTGTTGGGTCGGGTCTGGGCGTAGGGAGCGGATTAGGTGAGACTACGAATCCACCGAGGTGGGTGAGATACCTGTGGCACTCCATCCATCCGTATTGGAAGTTCATTTTAGAATATGATCCAAAAAATGCAGTTCCAAATGGACCAAAGTACAGGAAACAGTGGTGATTGACTATTAAAAACTTATTGTGGGCCACAAAAGCTTTGGATCAAGATGATATTTGTGTGGTCTCTTCATCTAGGTATTTGTAACCTTATCAACAGGTTGGATGGCAAAGAAACATTCCGGTGGAATCCATCAAGTTTTTAATGATGGAGATTCAATCATGAGGTTGGATGGCAAATAAACATTCAGGTGGAATCCATCAAGTTTTTAATGGTGGGGATTCAATTATGACTGTCTCATTTATGAAATGGGTCATGTCTGAATGTAGGATGATCTGCTCCGACCCATTTCTCATGGTTCGGGTCTGGGCAAGTTTGGTTTTCACTCAAATAATGTCCTTACGGAAAGACTCTGAACCCAAAATACCTACTTGGAACTTCAAAATTAGCTTTACATACGATCTGTTAAAATTAAAATTTGGGTGGGATGTGGGTTTGGTCCTAGTCATATTTTAGTGTGTGGGGCTGGGTTTAGGACCCTGATCAGACCCATTTATCTCATGGGTTGGGTCTGGGCAAGTTGGTTCTCACACTAATAATGTTCCAGTGGAATTACTGCATACCAAAACACCTATTGAAGTTAGAATTTTGGTTATGTTAAAATTCATGTTGAGCATGGGTCTGGTCCAAGTTAAAAAAGAAAAAAAGAAAAAAGAAAAAGAAAAAGAAAAGCTGGTCCATTTATTAAAAGAGTTAATGAGGCCTTTGTAGGAAGAGATCTCATAGTGTATTTTATCTAAAAATGATATAATTTTGATTGGTAATTCAATGAAAATTATTTGAACTAAAACAGAAAATATGGAGTGCAATTTTAGTAACAATAGGAGTAGAAACGAGAAATTAGTAAATATTGTGGACCCAGAAATTTTCCAAAATGGCTATATATATATATATTTATATTATGAGTGAAAGCGTTTTCTATATATATATATATTGAAAATAATTCATGAGTATAGAGATTACTTTTTTGATGAAGAATCTCAGAATCAACGGCTTCACTTGAAGTGTAACCTCATAAGAGTATTGAATTTTTACTTTAGGGTGGACCGAAGAAAATGTAAATTTTGACTTCTTTCCTTGATTTGAATGTCTCTTTGCTATGGTTTATGGATAAAAGTTTTAGATAAAAGTAAAATTGTGTGATGAATCAGATTTGCGAGATTCATCACGTATGAGTATATACTAATAAAGGTTCTCTATATATATATATATATATATATATATATATATATATATATATATATATATATATATATATATATATTTATATTCGGTTGATAATTCATGAGTATAGAGATTAAGAAGAATGTTGTCCATAAGAATTAAGTAGGGTAGAAGAAAAGGAGATGTGTTTATGGAGTTTTATGTGATTGTTGTGTACCACTCAAAAGTAAAATAAAAATTTATATAAGATTAACCATGATTTATAGGATGATGTTGGGCAGTTAAAGAATAATGTCCAAAAGATGAGTATATCTTAAATGAAGATATAGAGATGGATGGATAGTAAAGCAAGGATAAAATTATAAATGAATGCATTTGAGGGAATTTATAAGTATATCTGTTAAGGAACAAATCACTGTGGGCCCCACACACATTGATTTATAAGGATCCTTAAAAACATTCTTGGGCCGGATCCACCATTTGTAGAAGAAGCTTAAACTTGAAAGCGATATGGGCCCACCATTATTTTTTCATGACATCCAAACCGACCATCCCCTAATGGTTTCATCGGCACCGATGCTCAGGTGGACCACACTACATGGAGTAGTTAGGATGGGAACACTAACAATTAAAAACATTCCAGGTTGCGTGTGTATATACCATCTAATCCATTCAGAACATGCGCCCAATCAGGCCAAAATCAACCCATTCCAACGCTCAGGTGAGAGCCACGTCACATGATTTTATAACTGTTGGGCATGATTTCACCTGGTGTGGCCCACCTGAGTTCTGGACCATTTTGATTGTTGTCGCGGATAGCTTCTTGCATATTCCCATTTCTTATAGTGATTGATGGGGGTCCACCTTACCTGAAGTGGGCCCATCAATCGATAAAATGATTTCATAGGAGTTGAGGGGCTAAGTGGGCCATGTTCATTGAACGGGAAATGATCAGAGGCAGGTGCAGGTGCAGCCTTGTAAGTATTCAAGCATCAGATGCATCTGTAATCAATCACTTATCTGAGCCCTTCATCTTCATCTCTAGCACATAAACCAAAGGCTAAGATGAGTTGGTACACATCACCTGCTTGGGGAGGTTTGATCTGGAACGTTGAGGCTGCCTACGAAACCGTTGGGAAGTTAGGATGGAAATCACAGGTTTCTCCTCTTCTTCTTGGATTCTCGATGGACGGAAATCAGTTGGCCCCACGAAGATGTTTATGTAAAATCCACCCCAACCACCAAGTGAATCACCCCTTTTTAGGCGCAGGGTCCAAAACGCAGATCCATCAATGATTCATGTGGACCACACGTTTGAAAATAGTGTCTACTGACTCTCACACTCCACACAGTTTTATGGCCCATATGAATCACGTATGGACCTGATTTTTATGCCTTATGACTAAATTTTGTTTTGGAATCTAATGGTTGGAGTGAATTTTATATAATCATCAAGGTGGGCCATGCAAGAATGAAGAGTGCAAGTCTCTCCCAACCGTTTCCTTTGGTGTCACCCACCTAAATCACAGGTCAGCCTGATTTCTTGACCATCAACCTAATATTGGATTACACGTCTAATGGATGGAGTGAATTTCACATCTACATCATAGTGGGCCTGTCAAAAATCAAATGGACATTTATTGGACGATTAATAATTCAAATAATCCAATGCTTCTAACCACACATCCAAGTCCAAATTCTATAGAGTAAGGAGAGGATTTGAGATACTCGAGTATCTTCACCAACATTGTTGGGTCTCTCTTTTCGTCTCTCACATCTTCACAGGGCACAGTCAACCCGCGTGGTTCTACTATGACATCCTTCTTCTTATTTCAAGATGCAATATTTCCTTTCTCATATACTCCCTGCCTATCTTTTCTTTACTTTCATTAGTCTTCCTGATGTATGCTTTGTCTTACCGATCAGTCGGAACCGGATAAAACAAAAATTGGGAAACCATTTGCCTTTTTATGTTTGTTACATTAGTTACACTTGGTGAGTTAGCTTGACATTGAGCATAAAACCCCTACAAGCTGACTTGGATGTAGTCTTTCTAGAGCTTATTTAAATTCCTCTAAAATTCCTTTAAAGTCCATCTCCCTTAATCGGAGAATGGTGCCACCAAAGTTAAAGCGGAAGTCACCGATGTACCATTGTATCAGGTAACGGATCAATGATCCATTTGCCTTCCATTCTCTTTCATCGAAATCAAGTTAATACCTGAATTGGTTCTTCCAAACATCTCCCTGCTTATAGGGCATTTGTTCAATTTATGCTTCATAATAGTTAGAAATTCTACCGCGTACTTGACAGTGACATTTATATCGGAGTATTCTAAATAAGGACTAGACTTTCTCACATCCAAAGAGGATTTTATAATGCGTGAAATACAATGAATTAGATTTAAGTATAATCATACTAATTCATCTAGAGAAACTATCTGTAATTTATTAAATGTGATATAAGCTATGGATTGCCGATATGAACTATAGATTGTAAATAGAAGTTGTGTATTGGCAATCCAAAGTTGATATCGAAGATCCAATGTTAATATCGACGATCCATAGTTCATAACGACGATCCACAATTATTTTGGCAATCGTCACTGCTTGGACTTTATGAAAAATAATCTTTGAACATGGGACCATCACATTCTCCGCCATGCATACACCATACATATAAATACCCCATCCTTATCCCTTTCACAAACTCCAACCATTCAAATGAGATTAAATAAATAAATAAAAGATAACCAAAAAGGAAACCAACAAATCCTATTCCCTTTCACATGCTCCCACCATTCAAATGAGAAAAAAAAAACAAAAAACAAAAACCAACTAGACCAACACACCCTCCTCCCTTTCAAAGACTCCAACTATTCAGACAAAAAAAAAAAAAAAAAAAAAAAAACTAGAAATGGAACTGCTACACCCTCCTTCCTTTCACAAAAATAACATACAATGAAACTTACCTTTAGGTGCAATTATCATCAGAGGAAAAATAACCCTCTTTTTTTGAACTTCGCTGGAACTTGGTCAATGTTACGTTTTAGATTTTGACTGGATATATGAAAAAACCCATCTTCTTTTTGCCCAAAACTTCGCCGGAGTTTGTTAGAGTTTGTCATCCTCACCGGGGAGTCATGTTCGATCGTACGACTACCAATTGTCAAAGATTCTTGGTGTGATCCCTCTTAAAAATAAGGAATAAAGAGAAAAGACCAAATGACATTTGCCTCGCAATCCTATCGGGAAGTGGATGCATACTGAGAAAACTCCGTGGCTAACCATGATTTATGTATTTTATCCACTCCATCCATCTTTTTACCAGATAATTTTAGAGTTTGAGCTAAAAAATGAATCATATCCAATGTTAATGTAGAAATCTGGTTAGCCCTCCTTGGATCCACGTACCTGCACAAGGAACAGACAAGGAAGACCTTGACTAGAGCAGGGAACCCTCCAATGCCTAAGTTAGGAAAAGAATCTGGGTCTAGTTTAGTATAAAGGGTTTAGAGTTAAAGATTGCCCGTACCTTTCACCATTGGGGATACTCTTATTTATAGGTGGAAAGAGGTATTGGCGCATAAGGCCTTTCCTGGTTTTGATAAGAATGAATTATCGTAGGATTCACAAGAGGATCTTTTCGAGTCCTTGGCTAAAATCACGGGTAGTGCCGTATCCAAGTCGATTTCCTGGATCTTTGGCCGAAATCACAGATGGACTAGATAGAGGTTAGGTTGGATTTCATTGAGGGTGGGTTTAGTTGACCTGAGGTGATTCGACCTGGTCTTCGCAATTGCGGTCGGGTTGCATCTATCAGAAGATGGGTCCTGCTGTATTGAGACGAGTAGCTCCCTAGTTCTCATCATGCTCGGTCAATAGTTGTCCCGACTTTGTGCTGAGAGGTCGAGCTCGGTCTCTCTCTCTCTCTCTCTATACTTAGCCGAGGAGATGAGGGTCGAGATCGCTGAGTCATGCTTGCCGCTGTTTGAAGTATTGACCTGACTTGTATTAGATGGTTGGTCTATTTTTCCTATAACCGTAAGCCCCTCTACTTTTGAGTTTACATAGTGGACTCGACAATTAATTTTATTTTGTCCAGGTTAGACTAACGTTGAGATCAGGCTCGGGATTCGAGCTGAGCTGAGTTCATAATCAGTTACGATGGGCTCGAGGTCAATTTCGGATTGGGGTTGACCCATGATGATGGAATCCAGTTTGGCTCCGAGGTCAAGCTAGCCATGGCTTGTATTTGCCATTAAACAGGTCGGGAGGTTGAGAAGTTGTATCGCTCCATAAAAAATGATAGGAAGGTGGTGAATGTGGAGCTCAAGGTGAAGTTTAATGATGACAGCGTGCCACTGAAACGACGCGTCGCTTGATTTCCGGATGCTTGGCTGAGTGCCAACTGTTTGGATAGGCGCTCGAGGTGGTTGCTCGCCACGTGTCCTACAGGGAGGACGTTCCCGTGCGACATTACGACTTCTTGTGCTCGAGTATTGATTGTCAGTCATAAATGCGCTGGTCTAGTGGTGGCTGTAAAGGGGGGGGAGGGTGGAGGGCGCGCAGAGCCCCTCACTTTCCTCATTCCTCTTACTCTCCACCGGACTAGGCGATTTTCGGTAAGTCAAAAATCCTTTCCGTTTTCCTCTTTCTGGCGGCTTTTCCCTTTTTTGATATGTATTTTCCTTTTCCGGCTTGTTTTGTCGGGATGTCGGATTGGTCTAGAGTTAGGTTGGTGTTAAGGGCCTTTCATAATGATTCATACCACTCCCTCAAGCACACTTAGACGAATATACCCTTTCCTTCCTCCTTGGACCCGGGGGACGAGGAGATAGGGTTTCAAGGAGTCAGTGAAGAGGGAGTTCGACCGAGGTCGGGGGATTCTCCCGTTGAGCTCATGGATGTCAGCACCTTTAGATCTACCATAACAGAGGCCGGCTTAGTGCAAGTGAGGGAGGATTATCAAATTTCTGAGTCGTTGGTGCTCAGAGCACCTGAAGTGATAGAAGTACTAGGTCAGCCTCATGAAGGCGAGCTGGCTGCCTATGATGTGGCTCTGCAATGCGGCCTTCGTTTGCCCTTGCATCCAATTGTTTAGAGGGTCTTGTCTACCTTGAGGTTGGCTCCGAGGCAGTTGATCCCGAACGCCTAGAGGTCGTTGATCGGGACTTGTGTCCTTTAGCAGCAGCTCGACCATCCTGAGCTGTCAGTGGATGAGTTCCTGTACTTGTACAGGGTGAAGATTAACTCTGTGAACCTGGGCTGGTACTATTTTTCAGCCCGGGCCAACTAAGGCCCGACCTTTATAACCAGTAAGCCTACGTCCAACAAAAGGCGGAAGGATAAGTGGTTTTTCGTATCCGGGGAGTGGGCAGACCCGTCAATCAGCGTTCTTGCCGAGTTTATGACTCCAAGTCGGGCATTGCTGAATTGAAGTAGGTTGAATTTAGTTTGGACTCACGCTGATTTGTGCTTTTGATTTGTTGTAGCGGGTTTTCCTTGCATTCAGCTCGATCTCTCCCTGACATAGATCCACCGTATTGCTCGCGTGAGCTTGTTGAAGCCTACCTTGAGGAATTGGAGGAAGCTGACTGCTCCTTTAGCTCTCTTCCAAGCTGGTATAATCAGATGGCCCCGAGACTAGGTATGTCGTGCTCTAGCTAGGTTCGCTTATCATTTTCGAGTTCAGTTTTTTGTATTTTAACCTTGTTTTTTGCAGGTATGTCTGGCAATCCTCGCCCCTTGAAGAAGATGAAGTTGCCCTCTGTGACCAATGTGGCGCGGCTTAGAAAGAATATGGAGGGGGCTTCTCGCCAGGTAAAAGTGCCGGTTATGGCTGTAGCACATCCTCCCGGTATTCCAATCCCAGTTGAGCAGCTCGGGGTTACTCTAGATGAGCCTCCCGCCACCAATGCTGCTGTTGCCACCGAGGCAGCTGCTCCAGAGCTGGAGCATGTCCACGATGGGGGGGTCCCCTGCTCGCAGGTCTGAGGGGGTACATCCTGATGCTCCCGAGGTGGAAGGAGGAGCTTGCTGTATCCCTGGCGTCGGGGTTCCTGCCCATGAGACGGAGGGGAGTGGCTCAACTTCGGAGCCGGGCCCTTTGGCGAAGCTTTCTGGGTGGGCTTCTCGTCATGTGGATGAGCAAGAGATCGTCGCTTTGTCCGCCCTACATCCGATGGATTCGCTGCGCGAGGCGGCAATCTCTCTAATGAAGGTATGTCTCTGGGTGGCCTGTTGAATTTCGTTCGTGTAGTTCTTCTTGTAGCTTTGACTTTATTTTTCTCTTTCATGTGACACTCACTCTCTTGTCAACATAGTTGGTTTTCAAGGAAGTTGGCTTCGGCTATGAGAAGCTAGAGGCTGACCTTTGAGCGATGACCTTCGAACTCAAGGTCATGGCGAGTGCTAGGGAGGACGCCATGGCCTAGTCGGAAGCTTCGCAGGGAGCCTTGTAGGTGCTAGGGGAGGACCGGAGGGTCATGAGGGTTCAGTTGGATGAGGCCCTCCTAGAGAGCACCTCGAGGTAGTCTGCTTTGGAAGACCTGAAGGCTAAGAAGTTAAGGTCGGAGGCTGTCTTTGAGGCCGAGAAGCTGAGGTTGGAGGTTGCTCTTGTTGAGGCGGTCTCCAAGTCGACGGAGACTTTTGCCCGACTGGCCAAGGTTCAAGCCTCTATCCCCGATATCAGGTTGGCTATGGTGGAAGCTTTTAAGGCTTTTGAGGAGTGGATCGAGGGGCTCGAAGATTACTTCAACCAGGGTTATGCTCGGTGTGAGGAGCTGGTCAGGCTGAAGCATCCGGGCATCGATTTGGAGGCCCTAGCTGAGGACGTTGTTGAGAATCCTACTCCCACTGAAGCTGTGGCCGATGCCCCTTCCGTTGAGCCCATAGTTGAAGACATTCCCTAAGGATTAGCTTTATCTTTCCTCTTTTTGGCATGTACTCATTTTTATACTCAATCATATAAATGAAAGAACTTCTCCCTTTTTTTGTTTGCAATGGTCTCTTGTGCAAATTTTCTAAGTATGATCGTCAGTTCGATGAATTATTAAGGGTCGAGTTAATCTTTCTAGGTCGCGTTGTTCAAGTAGTAATGATAGTTGGAGGTCTGACCTCTTCTTTGAGGGTTAGACCATTAGTGAAGGTGTCTTTTCCCTTGTACGAAGGGGAACCTTTAGTAGATTTTTGTAGGCTGAGCGCTAGTAGACAAGAGAGTAGAATGAAAAATTTCCTCAATTTGGGATTTTTATTGAAGTATCTTAAGGAAACATGTAGATCGTAGATTCAACAAAGTAAGGAAAGTGAGCTTTAAGTTCGAGCTCAGTCGATCATGCATTGTAGATCTTTTGGTGCTCGGCGTTCCATGGATGCGGTAGGGGTCGTCCTTTCATGTCCTCGAGTCAGTAAGTTCTTGGTCGGCTCGTGCTCGTCACTGTGTAGGGGCGTTCCCAGTTCGGGCCCAGAGTTCCTGAACTGGGTTCCTTGGTATTCTGGAAGGTCATGTAGAGGACTAGGTCCCCCATTCGGAATCTCTTCATCTTCACTCTGGAGTTGTAGAAACGAGCGACTTGTTGTTGCCGAGCTGTGACTCTGAGTTAGGCTTGCTCCCTTCTCTCCTAGACTAGGTCCATATATATTGTCATCTGCTCGACGTTTTGTTCTTCATTGTAGGAGCGGGTCCGAACAGTTGGGAGTCCGTCTCGATTGGGACAACGACTTCTACACTGAAGGCCAAGGAAAAAGGATATTCTCTTGTGGCTGTTCGGGCAGTAGTTCGGTATGCCCAGAGGATGAGGGGGAGTTCTTTTACCCAGGGTCCTTTAGCTTTTTCAAGCTTGGTTCGAAGATGACCCTTGATGATTTTATTAACCGCCTCGACCTGTCGGTTGGCCTGGGGGTGCCGAGGCGATGAGTAGACGTTCCGGGTTCTGAGGTTTTCACACGTCTCGGAATTAGTTATTGTCGAACTGTTTCCCATTGTCCGAGATGATCATGTGGGGGATCCCGTACCGGCATATAATGTTCTTCCAAACAAAGTCGGTGATCTTCTACTCGGTAATAGTGTCTAGGGGTTCGGCTTCAGCCTATCTAGTGAAATAGTCTACTGTGACGACTGCAAATTTGGTTTGCCCTTTGTCGGTTGGTAGAGGGTTGATGATGTCAATCCCCCACTGAGCGAAAGGCCATGTTCTGGTCATAGGAGTTAGCTGCTCGGGAGGTTGATCGGGTATTGTCGTGAACCGCTGACACTTGTTGCATTTCTGGGTATACTGTCTGACATCTATGTGGATGGTTGGTTAGAAATATCCTTGTCAGATAACTTTGTGAGCGAGGGATCGATTGTCGGAGTGGTTACCACAGATGCCTTCATGAGTTTCTCTCAGGGTGTAGTTGGCTTCATCGGGTTAGAGGCATCTGAGGTATGGTAGGGAGTATCATTTCTTGTATAAAACGTTTTCAACTATGATATACCGAGCTGCCTTAGACCGAAGTCTACCCGCTTTTAGTTGATCTTCGGACAGTTTTCCTTCTTTGAGATAGTCTATTATTGGATCTACCTAAGTCGGTCCTGAATTTATTGGGAAGACTGTATCTGGGTCAGCCTCATAGATGCTTGGCTTTGTCAGGAATTCGATTGGGGTTGACTTTGGGATATCGTCCTCTATTGCCGAGGCTAGCTTTTCCAGCATGTCTACCTTAGAATTTTCCGATTTGGGGATTAGGCTGATATTGCACTTCGGGAACTTGTCAATCATTTCTTCATTTTTTTCCTTCTTAGCTTGATATCCGTTGGTTATCTGACTGACGATGAGCTGTGAGTCATTGTAGACTTCCATATGTTGAGCTCCCATTGCCACTGCCAGCCTGAGTCCGGCTAATAGAGCTTTGTATTGTACCATGTTGTTTAATGCTTGAAATCCAAATTTTAAGGCATACTGTATGTAGAGCTGTACACGAGCAGACTAAGGCTCGAGTACTCGCTCGACTCGACTCGGAATACTCGACTCGTACTCGACTCGTGCCGACCAGTGTTTACGAGCGGTTTCCACGACTGTTTACATAACAGTAGAGTTCGAGTCAAGGTACTCGACTCGGTACTCGAACTCGACTCGGTGCTCGACTCGTACTCGACTCGTTCCTCGTATATAAGCCCGCCCCAAAAACCCTACCCACCCACCCGTTTTTGCCGAGTAGCCGAGCGCCCAAAAATCCTACCCACCCGGGCACCCACCGTCGTCATTTTCGACCGGAGTGGCCGAGCGCCCAAACCCTTTCTCCCGCCCGTTTGAAAACCCTCTCACCCCTCCAACGCTCGTCCAGGACTCGCCATCCCTCTTCTTTCTCTCTCTCTCTCTCTCTCACTCGCCCGTCGCCCCCGTCCCAAAACCCCCTCTCCCTCTCCTCTCCCTCTTCAGGCCGCTCGTCCAGGACTCGACCAGTCCCTCTTCTTCCGTATCTCTCTCTCACACTCGCCCCTTCGTCCCTGTCCGGTGGTCTTAGACCTTCCGCTCGTCTCTGCGGCTGTCCGTGTGACGGAGCTCGTCCCTGTCGGTCGTCCAGGTTTAAAATCGTCCTACTACTGGTGTCTTGCTCCTCTCGCATACCTTTCGTTTACCTTGACTCACGCTTAGGTAATGTGTGGATTTTTTATTTTTATTTTTAGAAATTGTTTAATATATATTAATATAGAATTTGTTTAACATAATTTTGAGATTAACCTCAGGTTTGTGTTTTCCCTAAATATTCGGTGGATAATTAGTTGTTAATATAGAATTTGTTTACTATAATTTTGTTAATCAATTGTTAATATATTTCATATTTGTGTATAGCGTGTTAATAGAGAATTTGTTAATCAGTTGTTAATATATTTGTGTTAACTTGATATTTGTTAATACATTTGTGTTAATATATTTGTGTTAACCGATATTTGTTAATATAGTTGTTAATATATTTGTGTTAACTTTGATATTTGTTAATATATTTGTGTTAACGATATTTGTGTTAATATATTTGTGTTAACGATATCGAGTTGTTAATATAGAATTTGTTTAATATAATTTTAGAATTAAACGATATTTGTGTTTTCCCTAAATATTTGGCATATATATGAATTATTTGTATTATTCTACTTGAAGACTTGTAAGTGTAGTATAGGATAATCGAGTTGCCCATTTGAGAATTTCTATGTTGCCGGACATAGATTGATGTGTTCTTGGATGCATAGAAATTGCTCAAATTGTCCCTTTTTGAGACAGATTCGGGGTTAGATAGATTGTAATGTCTTCATTTATTCCAATTTAAATGCATATGTCATTTCTGGTTTCGTCTCTCCTTTTTCTCTCTGGATATATTTCATGTATTTATTTCCGTCGTCAAATGTCCACACTTTGTGTTGATGATTGACATGGGAATCAAATACAAGATTAATATATTATGGAGAGATAAGGGGGAGATGTTCTCGGAATTTAGCGTAGCATTTAAATTGAAAAATGAAGCATTACAATCCATCTAACTTTGAATGGGTGACTGATTTAGACAGTTAAGTAATTATGCCCGTCTAGCGGTCTAGCCATCTAGGAGACTAGGACCCTAGGTATAGCCGTATCCCGTATAGCCGTATAACATATCGAGAACTTTATTTTATAGATGGCTAGTCAAGACGAAAGCCCAAATACCCCTGGAATGGGTGCATCGGCCACATCTCCTCTAATAGTAGAGGGAGACACAGACACGTCAACCGCATGCAAAGGGAAGAAGAAGAGATCGGCAGTGTGGGATGATTTGAAGATGTGACGATTAACGGTGTGAAGATAAAGTGTAATAAGCGCAAAGGGTTATTAAGAAGATTCCGGGAGGATCTACGACACATCTAATTAGACATTTGAAGACGTGTCTAAGAAAGCAAAACTCCTCCTCTGGCCATGACGATTTGTCATTTATGAAGTCGAAGGGGACGACTCCCAAGGCGTAGTGTCGACTCATAAGTTTGACAAGGAGAAGAAAATTTGAATGAGTGGTTTTAGATTAGTGATTTTGGAAGAAAAACCTTTCGAATGATTGAAAGTAAAGGGTTTAGGGCTTTCTGTCAATTCCTTAACCCTCGGCCGAGAATGTCTCCCGCGTCACAGTGCAGAGAGAAAGTATGAAGATGTACGCAAAGGAGAAGATGAAACTGAAAGAAGTTTTAGCTTCAGTGACCAGAATAGCTTTGACTTCTGATTTATGGACGGCGTCCAATCAAAGAAAAGGATACATTTCATTAACCGCTCACTATGTTGATAAGGATTGGAAACTATGCAAGAGAATTTTAAACTTCAAACACCTTCCTCCTCCACATATTGGTTTACTTATTTGATTGCATCTACGGTTGTCTAGAATTTGGGGCATTGAGAAGAAAATTTCAAGCAATAACTTTAGACAATGCTTTCAAAGAAATGACAGTGTCATTTCATGCTTACGTAACCAATTCAGGGCTACAGAAATTTATTTTTTGAAGGAAAAATATTTCAGGTTAGATGTTGTGCCCATATTGTAAATTTGATTGTACAAGAAGGTGAAAGCAATCGATGACACTATAGAAAACATAAGAGAAAGTGTGAAATATATATAAGGGGGTCGCCATCGAGACTGAGTGTATGGAATGACATCATTCAACGTTTGAATGTGCCATCTAAAAAAACGTTGAAGTTGGATGTCTGTACACGTTGGAACTCGACCTATGAAATGTTAGATGCGGCAATGGAATTACAACTTGCATTTCCTGAATATGCGGCGCATGATAGAACGTATTCTTGGTTGCCGAGCACAGATGATTGGGCCAAAGCACAACAAGTTCACACATTTCTCCAAGTTTTCTACGATTGCATGAAGATTTTTTCTAGGAATCAGTATTCAACCGCGAATCTGTTTCTTCCGTTTCTTTGGAGGATTAAGGATGCCGAGAAAAATGGTCCATTTCATACGCGGATGATGATTGGTATGAAGACGAAGTTCGATAAATCGGGACGAATGTCATCGGTGATGTCCTTAGCGTTGTTCTTGATCCCCGTTGTAATATGGGATTGGTTAGCTTTATTTTCATGAAGCTTTATACCACTGAAAGAGCGGCGACGAGAGACGTCTAAGGTTCGTGAAGCCCTTGAAGATCTGTATAAATCGTATGTTAATACTTTACACGGCAAATGCAAGTGTTGAAGAAAGTAGAGATGCGAGATATTTACGTATCACAGTAATCCGGATGTGCTAAATGAATACATATCATATTTGGCACAAGCACGAATGAGAGTTGATACTAAGGAATCAGAGTTAGAAATGTACCTCAAGGAGCCAATCGTAGTGCGAGCTGAATTTGATGTGTTGGAATGGTGGAAGATGAGGGTTAGTGAATCAAAATACCCTACATTATCTGTGATGGCACGGGACATATTATCAATACCAGTTTCAACAGTGGCATCAGAATCCGCATTCAGCACAGGGAGCAGGGTTGTGAGCAAGTATCGAAGCTCACTTTCGCCAAACACAGTTGAAGCGTTGATTTGTACGCAAGATTGGTTGCGCCCGATATGGGGAGGAGATATGAATGATGATGATGAAGAAGAGGAGATTGAGATTCATGACGCGTCTCTACCTACAGATCAGTAATTATTTTCGGTTTTCAAATTTTTTGGTGAATGTTGAATGATCTGTAATATTATTTCATCAGAACTTGCAAACACGAAAGTGTTGGTCCTTTTGGAATGTGGTTTGGAAGACTTTGAATCATTGATATTTATTTACATATGCCTGTTCATTTGCTTTTATTTTTTAATTTTGATACATTTATATTGTTTTCTTTTATTGCTATATCAAGTTCAATTTATTTATCAATATTGATTTTTTATTAAAAATTGAATGTAGATATGTCGTCATCGAGCCATCGTCAAACATTTGGGACTATGCTTCTCTAGTTGAATCACCGCCAGTGCTGGAAAAACAAAGATTAAGTGTGGTTTGTGTGGCGCTAAAGTTTGTGCACAAGACTAATCGCTTTCGCCTACACTTGTCATGTCGAGGTGGTGATGCAAAACCATGCCCCAATGCCCCTAAGGATGTCCAAATTCTTTTTCGAGCCCCTGTTAGATTCGAATAGAAAGCCTTCCACTCCATCCAAACCTTCGCTACGGATCGGTACACAAATGACATCCACAAAGATGCGAGAGGAGGAAGCCGATTAAAAGCTTTGGAGGAAGAACAATTCCAAATCGCCATAAAACGCGGCATGGAAGATGCTTCAGACTTCGGCGATATTCGAGTCAAAGACAACACGATGTTGAAGCGGGGTCAAGTTACTCGTCGAGTACGACAAACAAGAAGAAAAGAGTAACAAATTGAAATTCCTAACTCGTCTCGGTGAATTTTATAGGGCATTGGGTACTACATACAATTCTTCACATAAAGCAAGTTTGAAAAATCTAGTTGAAAGTGTAGAAGAGCACGAAGGAAAAATCTCTTCGCCTTCGACTCGAGAGGAAGTGAATCAATTTGTATATGAAAAAATAGATAGCGATTCCGATGGATCGGATGACAATACTGAGAACGAGGAAGACACTCATCTTATAGAGGTTATTAGTTATAAATTGTCATTTTGAACAATGTAAAAATTAATTTCAATTTATAACTTGAACTTGGCTCAAGCTCGAACTCGTTACTCGAAAACCCTACTCGAATTGGGCTCAAAGTCAGACTCGGACTCAAACTCGCCTCAGCGGCACTCGGTACTCAACTCGTGTGCTCGTACTCGGACTCGACTTAAAAACTCGCACTCGGTACTCAACTCGTGTGCTCGTACTCGAACTCGCCTCGAAAACTCGGACTCGACTCGACTCGTTTACTACTCGTACTCGACTCGTACTCGGGCGAATAGAGTACGAGCAGGGTGTCATGCTACTCGGCCGAGTAGAGCACGAGTACGAGCAACGGTCGGTCGTTAAGAGTCGAGTACGAGTAGGGCGATACTCGACTCGACTCGACTCGTGTACAGCTCTAACTGTATGCAGGTCTGGTCAGGGGCCTCTAACACTATCCCGGCCTTGCTGCCTTTAGAGTTGGATGAACTGTTAACGTGCAAAGTCCATGCTTGCAGATCTGACTTGGCAGTCTGATCCTCAGGTTGCTTAGTTTGTTCATTGGCGCTTACCTCTAGATCGTTCTTGATCACGAACTCGACCATGAAGTCGGATACTACTTGACATTTGATGGCTGTTCGGGGTCGATGATTGATATCGAACTTGCTAAGTTCGACCGCCCATTTTGTTAGTCTTCCCAAGACTTCAGGTTTCTGAAGCACCTGGCGGAGGGGTTGGTCTATCGGGACTACGATGGTATGGGCTTGGAAGTATGGTCGAAGACATCATGCTGAAACAACCAAGGCTAGGGCGAGCTTCTCGATGTTTAGATACCTGAGTTCCGTGGAGACCAGGGTCGTGCTGACATAGTATACGGGCAATTGTTTCCCTCTCTGCTCTGAGCTAACTGCGGCTGAAGAGACCGCCAAATATAATAAGAGCGGCTTGCCCTACTCGAGTTTTGAAAGTAATGGCAGAGATCTCATGTATTGTTTGAGTTCTTGGAAGGTAAGTTCGCATTCCCCTATCTATTCTGCTCTTTTATTTCTCTTCAATTGTTTGAAGAAAGGAATGCATTTATCTATAGCTCGGGAGACAAAGCAACTAAGTGTTGCTATTCTTCTTGTGAGGCATTGGATTTCTTTTGTTGTTTTTGGTGAGCTCATGTCAAGCAAAGCTTGGATCTTTTCGGGATTCGCCTCTATCCCCCTCTGGTTGACCAGGAACCCAAGGAATTTTCCTGAACCGACTCCAAAAGTACATTTGCTCGGATTTAATTTCATTTGATATTTCCTGAGGATCACGAACACTCCTCTAGGTCGGAGAGGTGATCCTCAGCTCCGATGCTCTTGACTAACATGTCGTCAACGTAAACTTCCATGGTGTGCTCGATCTGCTGGACAAACATCTTATTAACAAGTCATTGGTATGTGGTCCTAGTATTCTTTAGCCTAAAGGGCATGACTTTATAACAGTAGAGGCCTTTGTTGGCGATGAAGGTTTTCTTTTGTTTGTCATAGGGATGCATTGCAATTTTGTTGTAGCTTGAATAGGCGTCCATGTGTTGCACAGCACGCCAACAACGCAGTGAGCCTAGATCCAATCTCAGGCCTCACCCACAAATGATAAACAAGAAGAAATATAAACTAGAAACAGATCAAAGCAATCCAAACAAATCACAAGACAAGATATATGTGGAAAAACCCCAAACTAGGGTAAAAAACTATGGATGCAAACTTCCACTATGAAGAATAACAAAGATTACAAGGCAAAATACTAACCTCTCTCTTGGAAGTACAGAGAAAATCCCTTGCCCACACCTTAGAAATATTTCCTATTGCTTTCCAATGCTCACCTTAACCCTAGAATAGTCCTAGGGACCCCAATTTATAGTTTTGGTAACTTCCCTTTCGCACCCTTGCGAAAGGCGACTCTAAAATCCGTAGTCCGTATCAAATCGAAAACCAATCTGCGTAATCTCGACTGGTCGAGCAGACTGCATGACTAGTGGGGAGGACCCCTCGACCGGTCGAGCTGGGCCACGACCGGTCGAGCATCTCGGAACCAAAAGTCTTATGCTCGCTGGACTTTGAGTTGAGCCAGTCCACGACTGGTCATGACTGGTCGAGTGGGCTCCACAACCGGTCGAGCAGGGGCCACGATCAGTCGTGGGCAGCCCCAGATATGGCTCAACTTCTCAATAATCTCCCACTTGAAGACACATCGCCAGAAACCTTTGTCTTCTTCATCCGGAGTGCACCACCTCCCCATCTTCAAGCCTGAAGACCAATCAAAGCTGAACAGAGCTTCAGCTTCTCCCGTGTGACCACCTTGATTAGCATATCCACAGGATTCTCACTTGTATGAATCTTCTCCAGAGCAATCGATCCATCTTCCAGTAACGAACGTATGAAGTGATATCTGATGGCAATATGCTTGGTCCTTGAATGAAAGACTGAATTCTTAGCCAAGTGTATTGCACTCTGACTGTCACTGTACAACTTGCAATTTGCTTGCTTCTTACCCAACTCCTCCATAAAACCTTGCATTCACACCATCTCCTTGCATGCTTCTGTAGCCGCAACATATTCTGTTTCTGTCGTACTGATAGATACTATCTTCTGTAACTGAGAGACCCAACTGACTACAGTACTACCCAGAGTAAAAATATAACCTGTAGTGCTTCATCTGCTGTCGATATCTCCTGCCAAATCTGAATCCACGTAGCCCTGTAGCTTGATTTCTGATCCACTATAGCACAACCCTACATCCTTAATACTTATCAGGTATCTGAGGATCCACTTCACAGCTTCTCAATGTTCCTTCCCGGGGTTGTTCATGAACCTGCTAACAACTCCCACTGCTTGAGCAATGTTTGGTCTCGTGCTCACCATAGCATACATGAGACTCTCAATAGCTGACGCATATGGGACTTTAGCCATGTAGTCTCGTTCCTTCTGTGTCTTTGCACCTTGCTTCTTAGATAGCTTGAAGTGGTTGGCTAATGGAGTGCTAACCGGCTTAGCACCTCCCATATTGAATCGATCAAGTACCTTAGCTATGTACTCTGCCTGTGACAAAACCAGTTTCTTGTTTTTAAGATCTGAGATGTTCTTCATGCTTAAACTGGCCACAAGCATATCATCAACGTACAAAAGAAGGATGATGTATGACGTATCAAACTTCTTCAAATAGCAACAGTGGTTAGCATGAATCTCCTGTAACCGTTTCCCGACATGAAACTATCGAACTTCTTGTACCACTATCTCGGGGCCTGCTTCAGGCTATATAGATTCTTCTTCAGTCTGCACACCTTATTCTCCTTTCCTGGTGTCACGTATCCTGTCGGCTGATGCATATATATCTTTTCTTCAAGGTCCCCATGAAGAAAGGCTATCTTAACATCTAGCTGCTCTAGATGTAAGTCCTCTGTAACCATTATACTCAAGACCATGTGAATCGTAGATATTTTCACTACAGGTGAAAATTTTCAGTGAAATCGATACCTGCCTTCTGTCAAAACCCTTTCACAACCAATCTGGCCTTATACCGTTTCGAACCATCGTGCTTCTCCTTCAGTCCGTAAACCCACTTGTTATGAAGAGCTTTCTTACTCTTAGGTAGAGTGACTAGCTCCCATGTACGATTAGACTCAAGAGAGTCCATCTCATCATCCATGGCCTACTCCCACTTAACCCATGTATCTGACTGTAACACTTCTTCAAAACACTCTGGCTTACCATTATCTGTCAGTAGTAGATAATATAAGGAGGGTGAGTATCGGACCGTGGGTCTTCTCTCCCGAGTAGACCTCCTCACAACCGGTGTCTGTGGCTCTGCCCCATAATGCTCTTGTACATGATCATCCTGTGGTGCTGTAACACCCGTGTCTGGTAACTCTTCCAACTCTACGAATTCCTTTTCTTCGGCCTTATTTTCCTGCACATTGTCCTTATGTATCACTTTTTCATTGAAGACTACGTTCTTGCTTCTGATGATTTTCTTATTTTCTGCATCCCAAAACCTGTAGCTAAAATCATGTTCCCGTAGCCTATAAATGTGCACCTCCTGGACTTCGCATCCAGTCTGTTTCTGTGCTCTGCATCAATGTGAATATATGAAGTGCAACCAAACACTCTGAGATGTCCAAGGTTCACTTCTTTCCCAGTCCACGTTTCTTCTGGTAGCCCACCATCCAATGGTGATGAGGGACTTCTATTGATGAGATATGGGGCAGTATTCAGAGCATCTGCTCAAAACGTTTTGGGCAACCCTGCATGTAACCTCATGCTCCTGGCACGCTCAAGGATGGTCCTGTTAATGTGCTCAGTGACACCATTCTGCTGCGGTGTCCCTAGAATCGTTTTCTGATGTTTGATTCCATTTGCCGCATATCACAGTACTCTCTCCCATTATCAGATCTGAGACATTTTACTGTTTTATCTATCTCATTTTCTATAATAACTTTTCACTTCTTAAATACATCAAATACATCAGATTTATGCTTTAAGAAATAGACCCACAGTTTTCTACTAGCATCATCAATAAAGGAAACAAAATAACGTGAGCCACCAAGAGATAATACCTGTGTCGGTCCCCACACATCAGTGTGTACAAGCTCCAATAAATACGTCTTTGGAGCGCGTCCCGTCTTCTTGAAACTTACCCTCTTCTGCTTACTATACACGCAGTCATCGTAGAATTCTAAGTCAATAGACTTCAGCCTGGTAGCTTCCCTTTTGACAATAACACTTTCATCCCTTTCTCACTCATATGTCTCAACCTCTGATGCCATAACTGTCCATTCACTCCAGTTGATGCGACTGCGAGTGAACTATACGATCCTGAAGTTACGTACAAAGTACCTTCCTTCTTGCCTCGAGATATTACCAAGGCACCTTTTGTGATCTTCCAATAATCACTAGTGAATGTCGTCACATAACCGGTATCGACCAACTACCCCACTCAGATCAGATTCCTTTTCAAACTTGGTACATTTTTTACATCCTTCAATTTCAGCGCTGTTCCGTCTTTCTGATTTATATGAACGTCTCCCTTTCTAACAATATTGCACAGCTCATCATCACCCAGGTAGACTCTCCCGAAGTCACCTGACACATAATCACGTAGAACTTCCTTACACGAAGTGGGATGAAACGAAGCACCTGAGTTTATAACCCAAGTCTCATTCCTCGAATCAAAAGACAAGATCAACGCCTCTGTGTCACTCTCCTCAGATAGATTCACTGAATCCTTCCCGCCTTGAGAGCTTCCTTCTTGTTTCTTGAGCACCCTACAATCATGTTTCATATTTCCCTTCTTGTCGCAATGCCAACACCTGTCTTTGTCTTTCGGTCCCTTGGACTTCTTCCTCAACTTATAATGTCCATGTTTATTGCCTCCTTTGTTCAGCGATCTTCCTCTTACTTCAACGTTTAGAGCATTCCCTGAATCCCCTGAAACTCCTGATGCCTTTTTTCTAGATTCTTCGCTGAGAATTTGACTGGCCACATCATCAAATTTCATCTTTGTTGACCCTGAAGAATTGCTCATAGCAATTATCAAACCATCCCAACTGTCTAACAAACTGGATAAGATCAATAACACCCTGACCTCATCCTCAAAAACAATGTCAACGAATTCCAACTGGCTGGTGACTGTATTGAACTCGTTTAGATGTTCAGCCACGCTCCCACCATTTGACATCTTCATGTCGAATAGCTGTTTCATAAGATGAACCTTGTTGGACGCTGAAGGTTTTTCATACATGGTGGCTAGGGCTTCCATTAATTCTTTTGTAGTTTTCACCTTGGATATGTTGAAGGCGACACTCTTAGACAAAGAGCCGGATCGTTCCTAAAGCCTTCCTATCCAGTAAAAACCATTCATCATCTGTCATCTTTTCTGGTTTCTTCTCTTTTCCTCCTAGAGGAATATAGAAATCCTTCTGATACAGATAATCCTCCATCTGCATCTTCTAGAAGGAAAAGTTTGAACCATCAAACTTCTCAATTCTAGTTTTCCCTTCTATTATCGCTCCTAATAGAACTAAACCAATGGCTCTGATACCAATTGTTGCGCAGCACGTCAACAACGCAATGAGCCTAGATCCAATCTCAGGCCTCTCCCATAAACGATAAACAAGAAGAAATATAAACTAGAAAAGATTAAAGTAATCCAAACAAACCACAAGACAAGATGTACGTGGAAAAATCCCAAACTAGGGTAAAAAACTACGGGTGCAAACTTCCACTATGAAGAATAACGAAGATTACAAGGCAAAATACTAACCTCTCCATTGGAAGTACAGAGAAAATTCTTTGCCCACACCTTAGAAATATTCCCTATTGCTTTCCAATGCTCACCGTAACCCTAGAATAGCCCCAGGGACCCCAATTTATAGTTTTGACAACTTTCCTTTCGCACCCTTGTGAAAGGCGACTCCAAAATCTGCAGTCCGTATCAAATTCGGAAACCAATTTGTGTAACCTCGATTGGTCGAGCAGACTGCACGACCGGTCGAGCGGACCCCACGACCGGTCGAGCATGGGCCACGACTAGTCGAGCATCTCGGAACTAAAAATCTTATGCTCGCTGGACTTTGAGTCGAGCCAGTTCACGACTGGTCATGACTGGTCGAGTGGGCTCCACGACCGGTCAAGCAGGGGCTACGACTAGTCGTGAGCGGCCCTAGATGTGGCTCCACTTCTCAACACCATGAAGTTCAGGAGCTTGTGCCTTGCCGTGCTGTCGACGAGCTGGTCGATCCTGGGGGGAGGAAAGCTATCCTCAGGGCAGACTTTGTTCAGGTCAGTGTATTCTACATACACTCGCCACTTCCCATTAAATTTTTCACCAGAACGACGTTTGCTATCCAGTCTGGGTAGTATATTTCTTACACGAAACCTGTTTTAAGGAGTTTTCCGACTTCTTCTCCTATGATGGCATATCGTTCAGCTTCGAATGCCCCTTGCATTTGTTTGATCGGCCGGTGGTCGGGATCGACGTTGAGTCTGTGAACCATTATCTTCGGGTCAATCCCAGGCATGTCTTGGTGTGACCAGGCAAACACGTCAGAATATTGTCGGAGGAGGTTTGTCATCTCATCTTGTAGTGCTGGAGTTAGCGACGACCCAACCTAGACAGTGCGGGTCGGGTCGAATTCATTGAGCAGAATTGATATAAGGTCTTCCACAGATGCCCTCTCTCGATAGTCTTCTCGAGGTCGAGGGAAGTGATGGTCATTGCTTGTTGTTTTCTCAATACCAAGGAGTAGCATTGCCGAGCTTCCTGTTGATCTCCTTTGATTAGCCCGGTGCCGTCATCGGTCGAGAACTTCATCGCAAGATGATATGTTGACACGATGGCCTAAAAATTGTTTAGAGAAGGTCGTCCGAGGATGACGTTGTAGACAGAGGGACAGTCGACCGCCAGGAAGTTGATCATGGTCGTTGATTGATTTTTTCCTTCTCCCACGGTGACCGGAAGCTGAATTAACCCTTCCGAGGTGACTTTATCCCCCGTAAACCCGAGCAGAGGGGTCTTGATAAGTTGGAGTCGGGACCTTTCAATCCCCATCTTGTTGAACGCTTCGACAAAGAGGATGTTTGCCGAGCTGCCAGTGTCCACCAAGATTCAAAACACTTTGCGGTTGGCTATAGTCATAGCCACTACTAATGCGTCATTATGGGGGTGGTGGACACCTCGAGCATCCTCTTCGGTAAAGGCTAAATCGCAAGGTATCATTCTCTGCTCCTTTAGAAGTCTGCTAGTAATGCAGATCTGGTGTTCTGAGCCATAGTAGTTAATACTTTGGGCATGGGCTGTCACGCCCCAAACCCGGAAATCGGGCTCACAAAATTTTCGATTGTCGAATCCGGTGCCGATAGCCTCCGTAGTACCCCATTCTCGACTCCTAGCGCTCATACGCCAGATTCTGATCTTGAGATCCTACAAGGAGGATTTTCCAATGTACATTTGTTTCATAAGAAGCATAATTGCAAGTTTACCCAAATCACAATATCATAAAGGCAACATCATCATCACATATCCACTAATATGAACAATTAAATACAATGCTGAAAGGGAAATACATATATTAAAAATCAAAGCTCCAGAAGATCGCTGCACGCTCCAAGCTCAATGCTGCTGTAACCTAACATCATCAGCACGCATCTATCGTGCATAAGCTTATAGAAAGCTTAGAGGGTGGTGTAAGTGTGTGCGATGCACGTGCCAAGTATTCAATATAATGCCATAATCATATAATATCGAAATACTGGCAAGATCATGAATCATACGATATCAGAATAAGCGGAAATACTGACAAGTCCATGAGTCATACAATATCAGAGTACATAATACAGATCAGCTATGCAAATGAGGAGTCATAAAGAGCCAAATATTAGATGCTGAGGATGTAATGCAATATGCAATATGTGGTGTGAATGAAATAACCAAGCTGCAGTGTGAAGTCGGGATGATAGTACGTGGTATCGCAGGCTATGAGGTCTATCACAAAGGACTTCTATCCAAACCAGTCCCATAACTAAATTTAGATAGATAGACTCAATGTAGTAAACTCTTGATCTCAGGTTAGTTGCGCGCCCCAACCGAAATCCTGACCATTATGAAGGTACATGTAACAAATAGTTGCGCACCACCAGCCCGAGTGGATAGTGAATGAATGAATGAATGAGTATGCAACTCCTCCTTAATAAGTCCATATATTAGTACTGTACATCTTTGGGATCATCACCGGGGTCTAGTACACTTTACATGTAATTGTCGCCCCTAGACGCGCAACCATGCAAGTAGAAGAGACCTCACTATCTGCCTGGCCAGTAGTTAGCCATTATCTACTCGGCACGTCGATAGCGGACCCATTCACGAGCTGGTCAAACTCATCATAGCTATGCCCACTACCCTCGGGCGGATAAGGCTACACCCCCTCCCAACCAACCACGACATAGTGAGAGACGCGGCCTCCTGGTATTCGACGCTCGGGCACTCATACATTACTCGGCCTCGACTTTGGGGCGTCTCCTAGCCTTAGAGGTTTAGGGACTTTCACCCACGGACATCTAAAATACCCAGATGCTCGAACCCAAACATTTGTGGTGTCCCATATGCTCAACCACGACATGCCTGTGGAGGTCACAGCCCTGATGTCTTTAGGGCGTATAGTAATCACAATCATACAATGTAAGATGCATGAGTCATGTAGTCCAATAATGCATTAATCCTGCACATACCATGCGCTCATGTGGGATAACTCCACTTATCAGGGAGTCCCATAAACCATCTGTACTGTGGTATATGCAATTGTCAATCACATCTCATAATAAACATGCAAATGATGCGTATGGGCATGTATCATGATGCTATGCTGTCTGATACTCATAATCGGTTTCAATAATCGGCATCAACAATCGGCCCCGACAATGTGGACATTTAACGAACATTGCCTCCAATGAATGGCCCACATAGAGCCTTACATATAGTGGACCTATGACCTCACACAAGGGCCTAATATACAACACCATGGGCTCAAGAGCTTAATACACATCACGATGGGTCTCTCACATAGGCCTAATATACATCACAATGGGTTCCATCGACTGGCCCTCAAATGCACCACAATGGGCCTCATCACATAGGCCTCATATACATCACATTGAGCCTTAAACACGGGTTGAATACACATCACAATGGGCCTTAAATACAGGCCGCATATACATCACATTAGGCCTCGACAATTGGCCCCTATATTTGGCTTCAACAATCGGCCTCGACCTATACAATCGGCCTCAACAATCGGAATTGGCCTCGATAATCGGCATCGACAATCAGGATCGGCCCCGACAATCGGAATTGGCCTCGACAATCGGAATCGGCCTCGACAATCGGAATCGGCCTCGACAATCGGAATCGGCGTCGATAATCGGCTTATACAATCGGCCTCAACAATCGGAATTGACCTCCACAATTGAAATCGGCTTCAACAATCGGAATCGGCCTCGACAATCAGAATCAGCCTTGATAATCGGAATCGGCCTCGACAATCAAATCGGCTTCGATAATCAGAATCGGCCTCAACAATCGGAATAAGTGAGAATGGGCCTAACAAGGCCTAAGGGAAGGTCACAATGTAGACATTCAATCATCATTGCCCATCAATGTCGACATTTAACCAACATTACTCCCAAGGAGTGACCCACATAGGGCCAAACATATAGTGGGCCCATGGCCTCACGTAAGGGCCTAATGTACAACACCATGGGCCACGTTCATGGGCCTCTCATACATCAGGTGAGCCGCATCATATGGGCCACATATACATCACAATGGGCCTCTGACATGGCCTAATATACATCATAAAAGGCTCCATCCCATGGGCCTTAAATATATCACAATGGGCCTTTACCCATGGGCTCAAAATACATCACAATGGGCCTTAACCCATGGGCTCCAAATACATCACAATGCGCCTTAACCCATAGGCCCCAAATACATCACAATGGGCCTTAATAAGGGCCTCATATATCAAATCGGGCCTTATCAAATGGGCCCCAAGTATATCACATCGGGCCTTACTAAATGGGCCCTAAATACCTCACATCGGGCCTCACCGAATGGCCCCCAAATATATCACATCGGGCCCTTCCAAATGGGCCCCAAATATATTAAATGGGCCATATTAAATGGGCCACTCCAGCTACACCATTTACCCATCTATAGAGATCATTTTAGAGCGTTATCCATACAAATGAATCATATCAAAAGATCATCTGGACCATACCACTGATAACAGTGGTGATAATGATTTCTACCCTTAAAATTACCAAGGCCCACCATAACATTTATTTTCCATCCAATCTGACCATAAGGTCACAAAGACCTGGATTAAGAGGAAAAAAAAAATATATTTCATATTGATCCAAACTTCCGTGACCCCAAAAAGGGTTTTAATGGTGGACATTCACTCTACGCTGTTTTTCTGCAGTGTGGTCCACCTGATCATCAGATCTGCTTCACCATTTTTGTCCCAAGCCTCAAGATGAGCTTGCTAAATGGATGGACGGTTTGGATGGAACACATCCATCATGGTGGGGGCTGTTGGCCGTCCAACAGATGGACGATCCTGATACAACACGTGCCATAGTGGGGCCCACAGAAATCGCTGACATCTTTGCACCAGACGTATCTGGTGGGACCCACAGGGCCTGGTGACGTCACTGCAAAGCTGGAAGGTATGGATATACCTCACATACATCAAGGTGGGGTCCCCACAGCTCGTCCAGATGGACGGCTGAATACATAAATCAAGGTGGGGCCCCACACATGTGGATGCAAGGCGTCCATCAAGGTAGGCCCCACGTCCGTGTATATGGACGGACGGTGTGGATTTTTCCACCTACAGCAGCAACATAGCCGGCTACTGGCCAGCGTACGCCAGCCAATCTGCTTCCAACAGCAGGTGGGTCCCATGTGGGGGGCACATAATACAACATTATAATATATATATATATATATATAGAGAGAGAGAGAGAGAGAGAGAGAGAGAGAGTAATGGTCTCCTGCACACAGTAGGAGAACTTTTGTACACAGTAGGAGAACTTTTGCGCACCAAATTACCACCCGTCATGCCAACTTAAACAAGTGTGTTGTAAGTGAGCCTCACACTAATGTTTTCCTGTGATCCATTCCGACAAATCAGTCCATGATATCAATTGAACCGTAGGGTGAAAAGAATATGGGTAATTTATGATTTACTAGGCCACAAAATAGAAAATAGTAAGAGAGGAAAAGCCTACCTTTGAATTTTTACCGGGCTCACCATGATGTTTATGTGAATTCCATTCCATCCATTAATTGCCTCGTAGAGGTTAATTCATGGAGACCAAACATTAGACCCGTACCTGATTTATGTTGATCACACCAAGGGAAGTGATTTTGATAGTGGGTGTTCCTTACACGGTTTCCACTCATGTGGCCCACTAGAATTATAGATGTGGCTAATGTTGGATCAATACCCCTAAATTATCATATTGACCCATTATGGTTGGAGTGGATTTTACATACATGTCAAGGTGGGCCCACCTCCGGTTGACTGGATTAGATGTCGTGACCGTCATCAGCCACCTAACAGCTAGTTGATGCTAGTTGGCCCAACAATGATGTATGTGTTTAATCCAAGCCGTCCATCTATTTTTCCAGCTGAATGTATGGCATGTTCTAAAAAAATGAGTCAGATCCAAATATCAAGTAGACCATGCCACAAGAAAGATTGATGGAAAGCCCACCATAAAAAATTCTTTGGGCCAAAGTAAGCTTTGGGTCAAGCTAATATTTGTGTTTTTCCTTCATCCAAGTCTCTATAACCTAATCAATAGGTTGGATGGCAGATAAACTATACCTAAACTTTTTTAATGATGGGCGTTTAATCCGTTTAATCACCACTATTTTCATGTGGTGTGGTCCACTTTAAATTTGGATCTCATGCATTTTTGGGATCATACCATAAATTGAGCTAGGATGGACAACTTGGATTAAATATATACATCATCATTTGGCCCACTAGCACCAACAACTAGCAAGGTTGTTAGTTACTGACAAGGTCGCCATGCAATCCACGTCTCCGACTTGTCCCAACCACTAATGAGTCGGCTAGGGGTTGGCCCACCTTGATGTTTATTTGAATCCGCTCCATCCATAATGTGTGTGACAATAATTTAGTCATAAGTGTAAAATATCGGCCACATTTATAATGTTGGTGGGCCACATGAGCAAAAACAGTGTACGGGATGCCAACTATCCAAACGGTTGCACTTGGTGTGACCGATATGAATCACGAATCTACCTAATTTTTAAGATATATTACTAAATTTCTATCACAGACCTAATGATTGGGGTGGATTTCATGAATGCATCATGGTGGGCCTAATCTCAGCCCATCCTTTTTACTTGCGTTGGTTGGTGCGTAAAATATCTCATGCGGTACGGTGCGCAGGAGACCGAGACTCTCTCTCTCTCTCTATATATATATATATATGTATGTGAGTGTGCCAGCATCCAGCGTCCAGGAACGCTGGACGGATGGCCTGTTTGTAAAACACATCCATCATGGTAGGCCCCACATGAATGGACGGTCTAGATGCTGCACACGTGCAACGAGTGGGGCCCATGTGGTGGCCACCAGAGTTTCTAGATTAAGCTGATATTTGTGTTTTCTCTTCAACTGCCCTGTCTAGACGGACAGGCCAGCGGGCCTATTGCTGGACGGTCCAGCAAGGTGGGCCCGACATATAAATGGCATGGATATAATACATACGACATGGTGGGCCACACACACCAGGTGGGCCACACATCTCTTCATCATCATCACCATACAAGGAAGAGAGAGAGAGAGAGAGAGAGAGAGAGAGAGAGAGAGAGAGAGAGAGAGAGAGAGAGAGAGAGAGAGAGAGACGTCGGATGGTGGAGGGACCCCGCCACTATGGGCCCCTCTTTGATACAAATCATATATCAAGATGGGTCTCACCACAAGTGGGCCCTCAAATCATCAAATTCAAGCAAAAATTTTAAATCTAATCCTAGAAAACACCCACCTTTGATCTCCTCTTCCTTCTTCCGCACTAGCGTATAGCCTCTAAAGCTCCAAAGGAACGATTCTAACGGTTGAGATGATCTTTGGATGGTGGAGATGGGACGTAGGAGGTGGGCCACACTAGCTTCTCTCATGGAAGCTTGGACGTGGGTTGCTTGGAGAATGAGAGAGAGAGAGAGATGAGAGATAGAGGTTGTGAGAAAGAGAGAGAGATGGGTGAGTGATGGGTGTACTTGGTTGTAAGAGAGAGTTGACTTTGGGGAGGGTGGTTGTACTTGGGGATAGGTGTGAGTGATGGGAGTGATGTGTACTTGATTGATTGATTTGATATGTTCTCTTGGGTTTTGCATAAGCGCGGCATTTTTCTCGAATTGAATGCTGGCCCACATCTCTTAGCTCGGGTATCGCCTCGGCGCGCGAGACGCGGTGTCGGCGCGGTCGCAAGGGTACAAGTTTTGAGTCGAGCCGACTCTAATATATGAGACACAACTCAGGATCACGCGTAAATGCCGATAATAGATCGCGAGTCGCCGGAATTCGACCGGGAGGAACGCGGAGGCTTACGGAACGATACGGACTAGGATACGAGTCTTAAATGGGCCCTCCGAGCTCTGTTTGAGTCGCCTCCCTCGGCGAGTCCACCGAAGATAGTGCGAATTTCTCCATTGGGTTCGTTGTTTATAGGTTGCTCATTCTTCAGGTCCACCTGTTCTTCTCTTTTGGTGACGTATTCTCGCAAGTGCCTATTGCGAATGAGGGCATCAATTTCTTCTTTCAGATCGAAGCAGTTGCTAGTTGAATGGCCATGGTCGCGATGGAAATGATGATATTTCCGTTTGTCTCGCATGTCGGCGTTGGATTTCATCTTGTTTGGCCACTTGATAATCCGTTTGTCTTGAACTTCCATGAGGACCTACTCGGGCGTCGTGTTGAGAGGGGTATATGAGCTAAATCTACTCAGGCCCTTTGCAAGTAGGCTTTTATTTTTTCTTTCTTTTATTGATATTGGTCGAGGTTGACTCCTCCTTGGGTTGCTTCTCCTTGGTTGAGTCTTCCTTGTGCCGAGCTGCCCTTAGCAGGCTAGCGACTTCCTCGGCGTTAGAGTATTTCTGGGCTCTATTGAGGAGGTCGACCATCATCGTAGGAGGACTTTTGTCGAGCAAAAAGAGAAACCTTCATTCTCTTAGCCCTCCCATCATGACGGTCAGAGCAATTTCCTTCGAATGTGCCTGCACTTGCATCGTTTCAAGGTTGAAACGCTTGATGTAGTCCTTGAGCAGCTCACTTTCTTTCTGAACGATATGGAGGAGGTGGGAAGCCGGTTTGAGGCTTTCTTTTCCCCCAATGAAGTTGGTGATGAAGGCTTTGCTGAGCTGCGTGAAAGAACTAATCGATTGCAGCTTCAGTTGTCGGAACCACTTCTGAGCTGCTCTTGTCAAGGTTAGTAAAAATGCACGACACA
Source organism: Magnolia changhungtana (assembly GCA_030180095.1). NCBI lineage: Eukaryota > Viridiplantae > Streptophyta > Magnoliopsida > Magnoliales > Magnoliaceae > Magnolia > Magnolia changhungtana. The sequence goes on from JASAUF010000489.1 coordinate 1,030,703, forward strand.
TGACTATAATTGATGCGTCGTACAATTCCATCCAAGCCCTGAAAGACTCCAGGTGTTCGGCTAGGTTGGTGGTTCTGCAGTACGGAGCAATATGAGGCATATGGAACCTTGGCGGGATTTGAGCGTGCATGATGTCGGAAGTGAACGAAGGCTCGGTTTCTTCTAGTATTGCCTCCATCGAGGTCGACTTCTCAGGTGTTGGGACGTTCGATCGGTAAGCTTGCCTTATGTCACCGATTTGACCTCGCAGGTTGTTGAGCTTGGCTTCCCAGGAGTCGCCGCTTTCAACCATAGCCTCAGCAGCTGCCTCGAGTGCCTTGTTGCGCTTCTTTCTGTCCAACTCATGATGTATGTCAGAAGCTACCAATGCGATGGTGCCAAAGATGTGAGAAGGTACCATCCTTGATGTTCCAAGTTACTGGCTCCTGTGGGAGGCGACAGGCACGTCGGACGGCTCGGGGAGCTCTCAAACCGTCGGTCCTGCCACTAGCCTGTCTCCTTGTGTGGGGCAGGATTGTAGCTGTTCCAATAGATGCTTCATGGAGCTCATATTATTGTTTAACATATCAACTTGTTGCTCGAGGGAGACAAGTCGTCCCCCCGACTGCGAGATCGTTGTGTTGGCTTCGCAAGCGCGGAATCAGCCTGTAGTTGGGAAGAGGAATCCCGGTTACTGGCCGACCGTTACGGCAGTGCGAGGTCGGGTGCAACAAATGAGGTCGGAGCTTTCTTCTTCCCTTTCGCCATTGTTGAAACTATGGTGAGATGAGAACGACTTTTGATGTCGTTCCCATAGATGGTGTCAAACTGTTGATGTAGAAATCTGGTTAGCCCTCCTTGAACCCACGTACTTGCACAAGGAACGGACAAGGAAGACCCTGGCTAGAGCAGGTGACCCTCCGATGCCTAAGTCAGGAAAGGAATCTTGGTCTAGTTGAGTATTAAGGGTTTAAAGCTAAAGATTGTGCGTACCTTTCACCATTGAGGATACTCTTAGGTGGAGAGAGGCGATGGCGTAGAGGGCCTTTCCCTATTTTGGTAGGAATGAATTATAGTAGGATTCAGACCCCTTGTTTCGCAAGAGGATCTTTCCGGATCCTCGGCTAAAATCCCGGGTAGAGTCGTATCTAAGTCGGTTTCTTGGATCTTTGGCCGAAACCGTGGATGGACTAGATAGAGGTTAGGTTGGATTTCATGGAGGATGGGTTTAGTCAACCTGAGGTGATCCAACCCGGTCTCTGCAATTGCAGTCAGGTTACATCGCCAATCCCTCGAAACAGTGTGGGATACGGGATGGGATGGGCAATCTTCATTTTAGACGGCCGTCTCAGGACCGCGCCGTCATGGAAGAGATGACTCCTAAGGTGAGAGGGTCACCGCTCGGTGCTTCTCAATATATAGTTGAGGATGAGTGGTTTAGGGCAAATGGTGTGCCCTATTTTCTTCACTGGCAACGAGAAGTGTCGATTGTCTTCCTCACTATCGACGAGCAAGTAGGAATCTCCGGCTTTGAAGGTTAGTCCGATACACACATTTGAGTTTTGGGATCCTGTTTTGTATCCGTAGTAAAGTTTGTATGCCTCTGAGATAACAGATCTTGTATGCCTCTGATTCTTGATACCCACAGCTACCCAACCGAATCTTCCCAACCAACAATGATTTAGGTTTTGGGATCCTCTTTTTTATCCATAGTTGAGTTTGTATGCCTCTAAGATAAGCTCAACAATAGGACTTTCTTTTCCTCTTTCGTAGGCAGATGAGAAAAAATCCCGCGGCTTTTATCTACTAGTCCTTGCATGGCCGCTGAAATATTATTTGCTGATTGGATACAGATGAACATGTATGTTGTCAGGAATATTACTGTGGATTGTTGCTGTTCTTGGATTTCGTAAAAGAAATTCTGGCGTAGCGCAGTTTCACCCCGCCGGCCTTTTTGTAATCTGTCCTCTCATATGCGATTGTTGGAAATATTCTTTTGTCTAAGCTTGAATGATTTCATTGCCGGTTGGGAAGAATCAGTTGGGTAGCTGTGAATTTTTACTAGCGATCTGTTTGCTTTTAACACAGATGCCTACCTGAGTGGAAGTTGAAGGCTAAAGCGGCAGTAGACATCTAGCCTTTAAAAACTGGAAAGAAGCATCTTTTTTTTTTTTTTTTTGGGACAGTTACTACAGTAATGCAACAGCTCAACGAGTTATAGGATGAGCCAAATATGAGGGATAATTATTCGCATGTTGTGATGAGCTTGATACAAGGAGGACTTTCTTTTCATCGACCCAACAGATCCCAAGCCATGGTTTCTTGGACTGTGTCAACTGGTGATAACGCCATGTCCATTGGGGAGAGAGTAGATGCATTTGTAATGGGGATCCTGGTTAGGTTTTTCATTTTGTATGTCATTATTAAACTCTAGTTATAGCCATTAGATATCCGTTACTATTTTAATGAACTCCATTGAAATGCCGTCATGGACTGCAAACTTGATGCATGATGTTCCTTGGCATTTGATCGTTGTTGTTTATGAGATATTGCTGAAGGAATTGAGCCATGAAAATTTTGTATTTGTGGACAAAAATCGAAGTTGATGAGAGGTCCAGACCGGCTCCGAATAAAAGCCATTGATCAACATCAATGCGTCACCTGCCAACTGAAGTCACCATCTACAATGGCCGGTTGGTATTCGTGACCTGGATGAGCGGGTCACCAACTAACCCCACCTCACAATTGGCCCACTGTGATCTACAGCCGTTGGATCCAGATGCTGGGATCGCTAGATACAAGACTGCACCGGACCACACCGTAGGAGGTCCGTTACCTGGACGGCTGTTGCACCAAACACGCATGAACGCATGGGAGTACCAATAAAACTCAGCATTTCCAAACACTACCACTGATTATAACTGGAGCATTACCCAATCCCACGGCCCATCCAAACACGCTTCCTTCTACATCCCTAGACTATTGCAATCCCATGGAATCGATGGACAACCACTGACATTCCATCAATTACCTTAAATCGTATCTCATCCCATCTACTCCAAACACGCCATGAAGGGATATGAAAAGAATGGATGGATGGTGTGGATAAATCATATACATTACCGTAGCCCCACAGAGCCCTTTGATAGAACCGTCGATGTAGTTGTACACAATCCCGCGCAAAATTGGCGGAGCGAATTTGGTGAGACCCCGGAACCACTTTGATGTATGTGACTACATCCACACTGTTCATTCATATTGAAAGCTCGTTGATCTAAAAAAATTGAAGCAGCTCCTAATCTCAGATAGACCATTAAAATTTTCCTGTGGGCTACAGACTGTTTTTATGGTGTGGTCCGCCTAAAATTTTTGTAAGCTTCATTTTTGGGCTTAAAATGAACATTCAAAATGGTTGGACGGTGTGGATTCGAGGTGCACATCACTGTGAGCCCCACAATCACCCACCTCGGTGGATCCGGCGTCTCACCTGATCCACCCCGGATCTGGGGGACGCGGATTTCCTGCTGAGAGCCTTGTGTTGGAAGTTATTGATTCAAAGCGGTGTCCACCGTGATGTTTATGAGAAATCCAATCCGTTCATTCATTTTTTCAAACTCATTCTAGGACGTGAGTAAAAATGAGGAGTAAACAAAACTCAAGTGGGACATACATGACGAAACAATGGGGAAAGGAATTCCTACCGTTGAAACCTTCCTAGGCTCCACATTGATGTTTATATGCCATCCAAATGGTTTAAAAGGTCATTTTCACTGGGATGAAGTGAAAACATTAGAAATTTAGACCGATGCAAAACATTTATGGCCATATAAATATTTCAACGGTACTCACTAAATCCCCGCTGTTTCCTCTCGTGTGGCTCATTTTTGTTTTGGATCCACGTTATTTTTTTGTCACATGTCCTAAAATGACCTCGGTTGGATTTCTCACAAAGATCGCGTGGGGGAGTGAATTGCGTGGTGTGCCATGCCAGATTGCGGACTCAACCAATATGGTGTGGCCCTAACTAGAGGTGGGCATGTCGGGTCCGATCCAGTAGATCCAACCTGATCAGGCCCGATCCGACCCGTTCTGAACAGAACCGATGGCGTAGATCGGGCCTAATCAAGTCTGTCCATCCAAATTCGATCGTTTTTTGGGTCGAGTTCGAATAGTGGTCTATCCGGACCGATCCGATTCGAAAACCCGAACTGAAAGGATCCGAACCGATCCGATTCGATTCGAAAACCCGAACTGAAAGGATCCGAACCGATCCAACCCGATCCGGAGCCACGAGAAAGCAGTATTCTTATGGCGTTTGCAGAGAAGCCTAACCTGCTCCTTTATAATATCTTCTGCCTGAGGGCATAAGTCCTTGTAATAGTTCATCATCAGACCTAGACCTAGGGGTGTACACGAGTCGGGCCGAGTCGAATTGGCCTCAACCCGTCCAGGCCCGTTCAACAGCCACACAAGGCTCGAACCCGACCGGGCCAACATCTCCAGCCTGAATCGGGCCCGGCGTGAGTTCGGGCCAGTTTCGAACCTTCGAGTTCGGGCTAGTTTCGAACTTTATAACAAGTTCATGGGAAGGGCTTTGGCAGGTAATCCGCGTCCCATTACAAGGCCTTCGATCAACGGTTTAGATAGTTGAACTATAGACTCCACAAAAAATCTAACTAGTCAGGACATTTACATACATTTGACAAAGCATAAAATAAAACATTTTATATAAATTAAATACCATACACGGGTCGGGCCGGGGCGAGTCGGATTTTGGACCGAGTCGGGCCGAACTGGGAAGTATCCGAACTCAGCTTGAACTTACTTTCAGGCCTAGAAAATTGGCCCGTCCTGACCCGAACTCAGTTCCAAGTCAGGCCGAGTCGGACTTTTTCGGGCCGGGTCGAGCGAGCTAACCGGGCTAGCCCGGTTTGTGTACACCCCTAATCAGCCCTACTTCTTCTTCTCCATTCTCAACAAATGCTACTGCTGAGGAGGAGAGCAATGCAAGGAAGAGCAAACCCAAACAACTCATCTCTCTCTACTGTTTGAGTTCTTCCTTCCTCTACTTGAGTTCTTTAAATAAAGCACGCAAGGAGTGAAAGTGAAGATTAAAAATACAGTGAGTGCTCAGTGCACTTCAGTGACTGCACTTTTCTTTTTTCTTTTTCTGCATTCGCCTCTCAAGTGGGATTGAGGATACGTGTGAGGAATCGGAGACACTCATCAGTCTATCCACGCTGTGTGTATGGTTATGGTTGAAATTATGAGCATATGATCATTGGATGGATGATATTTGTACCTAGATTTTGGACGGTTAATAAATGTCTATTGTTTTCTATACGTCTGATAATAGTGGTGATTGGATTAGGTTGATTTTTGAGGTGGGGCATGTAAGCAGTGAGGTTTGTTTGATGAACGTCTTCGATTTTGTACACGTGAACTTCATTGTCTCGTGTGATTGAGGTAAGTGCAAGGAAACACTCGCTCGGCGGCCCTTAGAATTACTCGATCAGAGATTCAGAGGAGAAAATGACCACTGTAGACAAAACCTTTTACCCAGCGGTTTCTATAAAAGAATACAAACTTTAGTTACCAATCTAGACTATCACGTGCGGACAGCGACATTGAGGACGAAACTACCCCTCCTTTCACGGAAACGGATTGGGTACTCCCCCTGCCACCAGCCAATGGCGTATGGTCGGTGGTCTGTGGACCCCACCATGATGTATGCTATTCATCCATGCCGTCCATATATTTTTCCATATCATTTTATGGTACACGACCAAAAATGAGGTATATGCAAATCTCAAGTGTACCACATTACAGGAAACAGTGTTGAATGAGCGTCGACCATTAAAAACCTTTTGGGGGCCCACTGTGATGTTTGTGAGAAATCCTCCCCGTCTAAGTTCATTCATAGGTCACAAAGACCTGGATGAAGAAGAAAAACAAATTTCATAATGATCCAAAACTTCTATAACCCCTAAAAGGGTTTCAATGGTAGACGTTCAATTCCCCATTGCCTTTTACAGTGTGGTCTACTTGATAGTTAGATCTATCTTATTTTTAGTCTCAAGCCTGAATATGAGCTCGCCAAATAGATGGACGGTTTGGATATAAAACATACCTCATAATAGGACCCACAAAAAGCGGTGGAATTATAACAGCAAAAAAAAAAAAAAAACCATTGACAGCCAGTCGATATATTGAAAAAGGTGTTTTACCTACGGATTATAACCGTAGCCATAACTGTAGTCTGTACAAGTCTATGAAATTTTTTATTTTATTTATTTATTTTTTATTTTTTACATGGAGAAATTTATTCTACCTACAATTTTCTTTAATACATATTTATATAAATAGGTATACATAAGCATATAAAATTTTTTTCCCTCTTTTTTTCATTTATTTCTTTAATCATTTAACAAGAATATCTTCTAAACCAAAATTAGTTACTTGACGTACCACATATGATTTTGGGGTAAGAGAAGCTACTTTAGCCAACCAACCTAGTTATTTTCCAAGATTTCATCAGGTTGATGGTTGAAAATACATTTCATTCACTTCGCTGTCAATTTCAGTCACTTCGCGGTCAAACTAGAAATTGAGCGGGACAAATATGAAATTGAGTAGGCAAATAGAAAATTGAGTGAGGCAAGGTAGGAATTGGCGAGGAACCTAGAAATTGAGAGAGGCAAGGTAGGAGTTCGGAGGGAATCTAGAAATTGAGCGAGGCAAAGCTAGAAATTGAGCGAGGCAACGTAGAAAATGAGCGAGGAACCTACGATTTGAGCAGCAACCCAGGAATTGAGCGAGGAAGTAGAAATTGAGCAAGCAACGTAGGAATTGAGCGAGGAAGGTAGAAATTGAGCGAGGCAACGTAGGGATTCAAATGAGGAAGCCTAGAAATTGAGCGAGGGAAGCTGAAAGTGGCGGCAACGAGGAACGTAGGTGAGTTGCCACAACGTAGGAATTGAGTTTAGAAATTGAGAGGCAACGTAGGAATTGAGTGAGGAAGGTTAGAAATTGAGCGAGGTGAAATTGAAAGGTGCAACGAGGCAATTAGGAATTGAAGCGAGAAAGCTAGAGGTGAGCGAGGCAAGCGTAGGAATTGAGCGAGGGAAGCTAGAAAGTGAGGTGAGGCAGCGTAGGAATTGAGCGAGGAAGGTAGAAAGTGAGTGACGAGAAAGTGAGTGAGGCAACGTAGGAATTGAGCGAGGAAGCTAGAAATTGAGTGAGAAGGAAAGATAGAAAGTGAGCGAGGAAGGTAGGAATTGAGCGAGGAAGGTAGAATTGAGCGAGGAAGGTAGGAATGAGTGAGTGGTAGGAATTGAGCGAGTTTAACAGCGTAGGAATTGAGCGAGGGAAGCTAGATCATCCACAGCCTAGCTAAAATAAGACAGATCTAGCTAAAAGGGTTTCAATGGTCTAGGCTGTGGATGGATGATCTAATGTGGATGATCTAGCTTCCTGCTCATTTCTACGTTGCCTCGCTCAATTGAGCTTCCTCGCTCAATTTCTACGTTGCCTCGCTCAATTTCTACCTTCCTCGCTCAATTTCTTTCAAACTCGATTCTACGTTGCCGTCAATTTCTCGAGCTTCCTCGCTCAATTTCTAGGTTCCTCGCTCATTCTTACCTTCCTCGCTCAGTTTCTGGGTTTCGCTCAATTTCTTACCTTCCTCGCTCATTTCTAGGTTCTCGCTCATTTCTACCTTCCTCGCTAAACAATTTCTAGCTTCCCCCGCTCAATTCCTACGTTGCCTCGCTCAATTTCTGGCTAGCCCTCGCTCGATTCCTACGTTGCCTCGCTCAATTTCTGGCTTCCTCGCCTCGATTTCTAGCTTCGCCGCTTAATTCCTACGTTGCCTCGCTCATTTTCTAGCTTCCCTCGATTTCAGCTTCCTCGCTCATTCCTATGTTGCCTCACTCATTCCTACCTTCACTCGCTCAATTCCTACTTTCCTCGCTCGATTCCTACCTTCCTCGCTCAATTTCTGGGTTCCTCACTCATTCCTACCTTCCTCGCTCAATTTCTGGCTTCCCTCGCTCAATTCTTACGTTGCCTCGCTCAATTTCTAGCTTCCTCGCTCAATTCCTGGCTTCCCTCGCTCAATTTCTAGGTTCCTCGCTCAATTCCTACCTTCACTCGCTCAATTTCTAGCTTCCCTCGCTCAATTTCTAGGTTCCCTCGCTCAATTTCTACCTTCCCTCGCTTAATTCCTACCTTCCCTCGCTCAATTTCTACCTACTCTCGCTCAATTTCTAGCTTCACTCGCTCAATTCCTACCTTCCCTCGCTCAATTTCTAGCTTCACTCGCTCAATTCCTACCTTCCCTCGCTCAATTTCTAGGTTCCCTCGCTCAATTCCTACCTTCCCTCACTCAATTCCTACCTTCCTCGCTCAATTTCTAGGTTCCTCGCTCAATTCCTACCTTCACTCGCTCGATTTCTGGGTTCCTCGCTCAATTTCTAGCTTCCCTCGCTCAATTCCTACGTTGCCTCGCTCAATTTCTACGTTGCCTCGCTCAATTTCTAGCTTCCCTCGCTCAATTTCTAGCTTCCCTCGCTAAATTTCTACGTTGCCTCGCTCAATTCCTACCTTCCCTCGCTCAATTGCTACCTTCCCTCGCTCAATTTCTAGCTTCACTCGCTCAATTGCTACCTTCCCTCGCTCGATTCGACCTTCCTCGCTCAATTCTACTACCTTCCTCGCTCAATTCTTCACGTTGCCTCGCTCGATTTCTAGCTTCCTCACTCCAGTTCCTACGTTGCCTCGCTCAATTTCTACCTTCCTCGCTCATTCCTGGGTTCCTCGCTCAATTTCTAGGTTCCCTCGCTCGATTCCTACCTTCCTCGCTCAATTTCTAGCTTCCTGCCGCTCGATTCCTACGTTGCCCGCTCAATTTCGCTTCCTCGCTCAATTCCTACGTTGCCTCGCTCAATTTCTAGCTTCCCTCGCTCAATTCCTAGCTTCCCTCGTTCAATTTATACGTTGCCTCGCTGAATTTCTAGCTTCCCTCGCTTAATTGATAGGTCTTCCCTCAATCTATTCCTAGGTTGGCTTGCTCAATTCATAGGTTACCTCGCTAAATATTTACGTTCCCTCGCTCAATTTCTACCTTCCCTCGCTCAATTTCTAGCTTCCCTCGCTCAATTCTTACGTTGCCTCGCTCAATTTCTAGCTTCCCTCGCTCATTTTCTTCCTTCCTCGCTCAATTCCTACGTTGCCTCGCTCAATTCTGGCTTCCTTCGCTCGATTACTAGCTTCCCTCGCTCAATTCCTCGTTGCCTCGCTCAATTTCTAGCTTCCTCGCTCAATTTCTACCTTCCTCGCTCGATTTCAGGTTCCTCGCTCAATTCCTACCTTCCCTCGCTCAATTTCTAGCTTCACTCAGCTCATTCCTACCTTCCTCGCTCAATTCCTGGCTTCACTCGCTCATTCCTACCTTCCTCGCTCGATCCACTACCTTCCTAAACTCGATTTCCAGCTTCCCTCACTCAATTTCTAGCTTCCTCGCTCAATTTCTAGCTTCCTAAGCAATTTCTAGCCACTCGCTCAATTTCTGGCTTCTTCCTCGCTCAATTTCTGGCTTCCTCGCTCAATTGCTACCTTCCTCGCTTAATTTCTGGCTTCACTCGCTCAATTCCTACCTTCCTCGCTCAATTTCTAGCTTCACTCGCTCAATCTACCTTCCCTCGCTCAATTTCTACCTTCCTCGCTTAATTTCTAGCGACACGTTGCCTCGCTCAATTTCTAGCTTCCTCGCTCAATTCCTACGTTGCCTCGCTCAATTTCTACCTTCCTCGCTCAATTCTGGTTCCTCGCTCAATTCCTACCTTCCCGGCTCATTTCTAGGTTCCTCGCTCATTCCTACCTTCCCTCGCTCAATTTCTAGCTTCCCTCGCTCAATTCCTACGTTGCCTCGCTCAATTTCTAGCTTCCCTCGCTCAATTCCTACGTTGCCTCTCTCAATTTCTAGCTTCCCTCACTCAATTCCTAGCTTCCCTCGTTCAATTTATACGTTGCCTTGCTGAATTTCTAGCTTCCCTCGCTTAATTGATAGGTCTTCCCTCAATCTATTCCTAGGTTGGCTTGCTCAATTCATAGGTTACCTTGCTAAATATTTACGTTGCCTCGCTCAATTGTTAGGTTCCCTCACTCAATTTATATGTTGCCTTGCTCAATTTCTAGTTTCCCTCGCTCAATTCCTAGGTTGTCTCACTCAATTCATAGGTTGTCTCGCTGATTTATGCGTTGCCTCACTCGATTGCTAGGTTGCCTAAGCTCAATTCCTGGGTTCCTTGTTGAATTTCTAGCTTCCTCATTCTAGGTTGCCTCGCTCAATTTCTAGCTTCCTTTCTCAATTCCTAGGTTCCTCGCTCAATTCCTAGGTTTTCTCGCTCAATTTTTAGGTTGCCTCATTGAATTTCTAGCTTCCTCGCTCAATTCTCTACGGTTCGGCTAATTCATAGGTTCCCTATTGAATTTCTGGCTTCCCGCACAATTTCCAGCTTCCTCGCTCAATTTCTACCTTCCTCGCTCAAATCCTAGGTTGCCTTTGAATTTCTAGGTTCCTCGCTTAATTTCTAGCTTCCTCGCTCAATTCCTGGATTCTCGCCCGAATTTCTACGTTGCCTCGCTCATTTCTTAGGTTCCTCGCTCATTTCTATGTTGCCGGGCTCAAATCTACATTGCCTCGCTCAATTTATAGGTTCCTCGCACAATTTGTAGCTTCCTCGCTCAAATCTTAGGTTGCCTGTTGAATTTCTAGGTTCTAAGCTCAAATTCTAGCTTCCTCGCTTAATTTCTAACTTTTTCGCTCAAATCCTAGGTTGCCTCGCTCAAATCCTAGGTTTCCTCAAGCTAAATTTCTACCTTGCCTCACTCAATTTCTAGGTTCCTTGCTCAATTTCTAGCTTCCCTCGCTCAAATCCTGGTTGCCTCATTTGAATTTCTAGGTTCCTCGCCAATTTTCTAGCTTCCTCGCTCAATTCCAGGATTCCTCGTTGAATTTCTACGTTGCCTCGCTCATTTCCCAGGTTCCTCGCTCAATTCCTATGTTGCCTCGCTCAAATCCTAAGTTGCCTTGCTCAATTTTTACGTTCCTCGCACAATTTGCAGCTTCCCTCGCTCAAATCCTAGGTTGTCTCATTGAATTTCAAACAAATTCTAGCTTCCTCGCTCAATTTCTAACTTCCCTCGCTCAATTCCTAGGTTCTAGCTCAAATCGTAGGTTCACTCGCTCAATTTCTGGTTCCTACTCATTTTCTACGTTGCCTCGCTCAATTTCTAGGTTGCCTTGCTCGATTGCTAGGTTGCCTCGCTCAATTTCTAGTTTAACCTGCTGAAGTGAATGAAATGTATTTTCGACCATAGACCTAATGGAATCTTGGAAAATAACTAGGTTGGTTGGCTAAAGTAGCTTCTCCTACCCCAAAATCATATGTGGTACGTTAAGTAACTAATTTTAGTTTAGAAGATATTCTTGTTAAATGAATAACGAAAGAAATGAAAAAATAATAGTTTATATGCATATTGAGCGATGGACTTGCAAGCTTCCATGAAATTTTAGAAGCCATGCAGATTGAGTAATGAAAGATAAGCTTCATTATCTCAGTCTTTCACACCTAAATATAAAATCTTGTTGAAGCTATGAATAAACCAATGGCTTATCACCGTAGATATAGTGTCCCATGCCGGACTAAATCTTTCGTAAGGATATCTTAGGATCATTGGAAGGATTGGCGTTTTAGATAGAAAACCACCTGTCTTAGACAGAATGAGGAAATCTCCATTCGTAGTTGTGCCCTTTGTAGTTGGAAATGGAAATAATTAACCATGGTCCATAGTGATGCAAAGAAGCACACTGGGGTTCAATTTGCTTAACTTCATGGTCATTTCCATGCATTTCACGGTCAATTTGACGATTGTTTAGATTCACAAATCATTTCGATGCACTTCACGGTCAATTCCTTCACTTTACTGATCATTTCCATGTATTTGACGATCAATCCCGTGATTAGTTTCCAAGTTTTATCGGATTGGTGTTTGTATGGCTCAACCCAAAGACCAAACCCGATACATCCTGCCCAAGCCCAACCTAATGTCGAGTGGGTCACAGGTTGGTCGGGTTGAACCCGCCCAACTTTCAGCCCAAAATTATATATGGTACGTCAAGTAACTAATTTTGGTTTTGAAGATATTCTTGTTATATAAATAAAAAAAGAAATGAAAAAATGAGAGAATTTTTTTTTATATGCTTATATATACATATTTATATAAATGTGTTAGAAAAAAATGTAGGTAGAATAAAATTTTAAATGTAAAAAAATAAATAAATAAATAAATAAATAAGTTAATTTTTTTTTTTAAAGAAAGAATACAGGATATGGCTATAGCTACGGTTATAATCCGTAGCCATAGCCTTTTGTTTGAATCGGGGATCAATCGTGGATTCCGCGATCCATCCCCAAATCATACAGCGAGTTGCGGTGAAATCTCGAAATCCGCAATTCATCCCGGATTTTTTTTTTTTTTTTAATTTTCATTGCTTCTGTGGGCCCCACCATGAAGTCTGTGTTATATCCAAACCGTCCATCTATTTGGCGAGCTCATATTAAGGCTTGAGATGAAAAATAAGACAGATCTAACTATCAAGTGGACCACACTGTGAAAGGCAAGTGGGGAATTGAACGTACTACCATTGAAACCCTTTTAGGGTCACGTAAGTTTTGGATCATTATGAAACTTGTTTTTCCTCTTCATCCTGGCCTTTGTGACCTTATGGATAGATTGGATGGAAAATAAATGTTATGGTGGACCCTACAAAATTTTTAACGGTGAAAATCAATTTCCCCGCTGCTCTTTGTGGTGTGGTCCAGTTGATCTTTGGATATGATTTTTTTTTTTTGGATAATGCTCCGAAATGATCTTGAAATATGGATGAACGTTGTGGATATAACAAATATATAGCTGTGGGGCCATGTAACTTTGATCTCTTTTAAGCCATTCGTACAACTCTCAGTTGGAGGAGAGTCAGCGCTCGTCTTCGCAGCGAAAAGGAGGGGTAGTTTCGTCCTCACAGTCGCTGTCCGCACGTGCTAGTCTAGATTGGTAACTAAAGTTTGTATTCTTTGATAGAAACCGCTGGGTAAAAGGTTTTGTCTACAGTGGTCATTTTCTCGATTCAGAGGCACGTACCGGTTCCTCTACAGCCTTTTCAGAGAATGATTTAATTCTACACCGTTGTCTGTGGGACCATATTGCTATTTGTATGAAATCAAGTCGGTCCATCTGGTGAGCCCTTCACCTTCATTTCTTGGATCAAAGATCAAGATGATATGATCTCATTCGAGCCCACCATGTTAAATCATGCCTAAAGTCTCTAAAACCAGGTGGTTTGGCCCGCCTAAGATTTTTTAATGGACTAATTATGATATATCCATTTAAAATAATTTATCTCATCTTATGAACGGATTGGATAAAATATGAAAACTATGTTGGCCCTACAAAATCTGGAAGATTTGAATGGTAGGCATTTTCGTTCCAACTGTTTCCTACAGTGTTATTTTCCTATAATCTACATCTGAGTAATCTTCTGTCTATTATGTTATCTTGATGGGGCTCAATAGATGGATGGAGTGGATTTGGCCTCTATATCAAGGTGCCCCCACATGCAACGTTTGCAGAACATGGTTATTTAACAAATGCTGCGGAGGGATCGGACTCTAAGAAAGCTACGGAGAGAGAGCAATGGACAGGTCGATTGATGAGGCCTTAAATTCTAGTGGACACTCGTCGATAAAGGACACAGGGAGATTACCGTCCGAACCGACTCGTGCCCAATCCGATTCGACTTGGTTTTTCTAACCGAGTCGGTCGCAGATCGGATCAGGCAATACAAATCTTGGCTCGGTCCGAGTCAGGCGACCCGGACTCGGTCCTGGATCTGTCCAAGTTCGGGTCAGATCATTAAGATTTCTGATTGGATCGGGTTGGGCCAAATCCGATCCGACTCGGACCAATGCCTAACTCTAGCCCTGGGCCTAACTTGATGTACGTATTCTATATCCACTCTGTCCATCCATTTTTCAGAATCATTTTAAGGCATTATACAAAAAAAAAGTGAAGCAAATCCAAATATTAAGTAGCCCATTACCATAGGAAACAATGGTGATTGACCATTAATGGGCCACAAAAGTTATGGGCCTCATGAGATTTGGATCATCCTCATTTTTGGGGATAATTTCTTAAAATGATTTGGAAAAATTGATGGACGGCATGGATAAAACACATACATTATAATGGGGGCTACACAACATTGTCCAATAGCTAGGGGCTACTAACACAGTGAGTACCAATCCAGGTCCATGGAGGTGGGTGGACCCCTGTGGGCCCTCGTGACGTATGTGACTAGCTCCATGTTTTCCATCCGTATTGAAAGCTCATTCTTGAGCATGATAAAAAAAAATAAAAATGAAACGGATCCAAATCTTACAGAAACCATAGTATAGAAAACAGTGGTAACTGAGCATTACAATTTTCTTGTGGGTTACGAAAGCTTTGGATTAAGATGATATTTGTGTGGTCTCTTAATTTAGGTCTTTTTGACATTATCAACAGATTGGATGACACATAAACATTCTGGTGGAATCCATGAAGTTTTTAATGGTAGGGATTCAATCGCGACTGTTTGGCAAGGGTAAATATGTCAAATTAACATATTTTAAACATTTCAGATATTAGATAACAAACAGGTTAATCTAAATTCATTATTAGTTTTATAATTTCAGATTCCGACTTTAGATTCAGATTTCAAATTCAGAGTTGGGACTTCAGATTTAACAAACAGGCCCTGAATGTGGAAAATTCATCTAGAGACAATCCAAGGAGGCCCCAAATGTATTATAGTCTACTTGCACTGTTTAGATCTCAATCAAACAAACCAAAGATTTATAGACTGTCACTGATGAATGGCCTAGATCATCTTGCATATGTGCACAGTGAAGAGGAGCGACAAGCGGAGGTGGTGTAGAAATTAACATAAGCAAAGTTAGAGAAGAGACAATGAGTGGTGGTGTAGTGAGAAGAGAAACTTATAAAACTCAATTTTCATTCAGTAGAAGTAAGAATATGTATACAATAGTATTTTTTTTTTTTTTTTTTTTTTTAATGTCTTAACCCTTACATAAGAGTGTTATCAACAAGGATAAAAACATTCATCATGCTACTCATGTTCTAACTAAGATATGTAGACTAGCTTGATCAAGTTAAATAATTTAGCAAATGTAAACAAACAAGGCTAATTAGACTTTGACAATGATTCTCAACACATGATCTAGAAATCTATAATAAAAACGTCGATGAGCATAAGCCCCAAATGTCGAGTCCACCAAGTCACTATTTATCGCTACCGGAAGAACTTACATGACGAAAGGTATCTTTATATGTATACATTTTTATATAAGCCAAGGTTGAACAACCATGGCCTTTGCATCGCTTCGATGATCACGTCTCAACGCATCAGAGCATGAGAATGACTGATGGATTGGGCCCACTCATCTAGGTTCGATAGTGGAGATAGTTACCTCATTCATAGAGGGGATTCTAGCAGTACTGGCTGAAAATTTACCTGGTTCAACAACCATCCTTGAGACAAAAAATCCTGGCTGTGTAGGTTGTGGTAGAGCCATGGATTCACTTCTAAGCATGAGGACGACTGAAGACATGGTGGGCCTATCTATTGCATCTGCTTGAACACATAACAACCCAATGTGAATCCATCTGAGCACTTCATTGGTTGGACATGACTCCGTGAACAAATGATCAATTAACTCCAAAGCTCTTCCACCGCGCCATAATTCCCATGCCTGTAATATCAAATTTCATGTAAGAATATGAAATTAAGAAGATGACTTTAATTTGGGTTACAAGGAGAGAATCCTACATAAGTTAGGAGGCTCTGAGCATGGTCGGGAAGATGGAGATCGTTGTTCCTTTTTCCGCTTACAATCTCTAGCAGTAAAACTCCAAAGCTATAGACATCAGATTTCACAGAGAATCGCCCTCCCATTGCATACTCTGGTGCCATGTATCCACTGTTGGCAATGATCATGATGCAAGATAGATTAGAAGCACTATGACTAGAAAAATAAGAACTACTTAGATGATGCAGGCCTGATAGATGTGGTGTGCAATCAACACTTTTTACACTCTAATTCTATAGTAATCATGGGATGATGGGTCTGATTTTTGCATTGTAGGTCTGACAAATGAACATCTTTGATTTTAAAAGTGTGGGCTCATGGGACTAGATATGTATTTCCAAAGTAGAACATTGAATGACAACTTACTATGTTCCAACAACTTTATTGGTATTGATCTGACTTTGATTTCCTTCCAAAAATCGTGCCATTCCAAAGTCGGAGATCTTTGGGTTCATCTCATGGTCCAACAAAACATTGCTAGCTTTCAAATCCCTATGAATGATTCGGAGTCGTGAGTCTTCATGGAGATAAACAAGACCCTTTGCAATTCCATCAACAATATTACGGCATCTTTCCCAACCTAATTGGGCACGCTTGATTGGATCTGAAAACAACATACAAATTGAGTTGGATCGAATTTAGGTCACTTTCTCATAATGCAGTTGAATTGACTCATTTTATTTGTGAATTTAAGCATGCAAATTGAATTAAATCATGTTTTGGTTGAATATCTTAAAATTCAAATTGAGTTAAATCATTTTTAGGTAGTGTATGGTAAAATGAAATTGAATTAAATCAGGTTATTCATCAAGCTCAGCCAAAGTCTTGCAATTTCTTTATTGGTCGTGAAAGCCAATGTGCATGGGCAGGTTATTCATTAGATATAAAAGTGTACTGCAGAATATGTGTTGGTTGATCACACATTGGCCAGTATACATTGTAAAATTATTAGAGAGGCCTATATATCCAACTTTCGCATGTCTATCTTGAGTGATTAGAACCATTCATCTAAGTAGCCAATACTTCTAAAAAAATTGCATCATCCAGTCATTGGTGCTTAAATGAAGCTAATAGAGATCGCACCACATGGCTGTAGTCCATTTATTTTAAAGGTTAATGAACTTTCAATCGTACAAATATTGTGTCCCATCTATTATAGGTCCAGCTTGGATAATTGGTTCTATTCACAATACAATGGCAGAGATTATGACATGCTAACCATTTCAGATGATTTAAGCAATCTACTAATGTTTACCTCACATTATGATCCAATAGTAAGTTTGTTACTTTCATGGTATGCGCACTAACCTTCTGGAAAAAAGTTCTTCTAAAGAGTAGCTACATTGGGCCGAAATGTGGACCCCATTTTGCATGTCGTTAGGCAGGGCGGCGTAGCTTTATTAATAGAGCTTGGATGTGCAGATACAATCACATATGCATGTGTATGTGTGCGTTACATGTGTGTTGGGCATGTTCTTGTGTGTGTGGTGAAATTCAGAAAATGAAGAGAGGAGAGAGGGTCCAAACCAAAGAGGAAGATATCGAGGCTGGTGTTTGGCATGTATTCATAGATGAGCAGTTTCTCTCCTCTGTCGATACAATAATACAAGAGTCTCACAAGGTTCCTATGTTGGAGTTTCGCAATGAATGTAACTTCATTCTTGAATTCCTCTTGACCTTGCCCTGAACCTCTTGAAAGTCTTTTAACTGCTATTTCCTTCCCATCAAATAGCATTCCCTGAAATGATTTTTCATCAAATGGTTACTTCATTTAAAAAAAAAAAAAAAAACCTTGTAGCCTATACAAGTTAGGCTGCATTTGGATACCCATGTAAATTGGATTGTAATAATAATTGAGTTGAATCAAGATGCCTTTAAAAAATTAATGAGTTTTCCTAGCATTCATGATAAGGAAGTAGCCATTAAATTGCAATTACAT
Organism: Magnolia changhungtana; assembly: GCA_030180095.1. Taxonomy (NCBI): domain Eukaryota; kingdom Viridiplantae; phylum Streptophyta; class Magnoliopsida; order Magnoliales; family Magnoliaceae; genus Magnolia; species Magnolia changhungtana. The sequence goes on from JASAUF010000489.1 coordinate 1,048,613, forward strand.
AGATATTACCGTAATCTGGAATCCACATCCATGATATGTGTGATCAAGAAATTAAGATTGAGTTTTGTTGCATCAAATATTATGAAATTTCATGATATTTGCCACCAAACTAGACTGGTTGATCATAAATATCATGAAATTTCACTATATTTGGTTCAACCAAACACAACTTAAAGGCCTTGTTCTTTCCATTCCAAGACTAGTACTCTCTAATAGATTTTATTGTTGGTAGTACTCTCTAAATGATTCAATTGTGCATACAAATGATATCATAGAGAAGTGCCATTACCTTATATACAGGGCCAAATCCACCTTCTCCAAGCTTATTTTTATCAGAGAAGTTATTCGTAGCAACTTGAATTGTAGATAAGTCAATCAGTGCCAATTCTTGTGTTTGCTCACCATCCATGCTTGAATCCATGAGTTCTGAACCAACCCGAAGCCCCAAATACTCTAATAATACATGGTGCCGTTTCTTTTTCACTGATTTGAAAATGCAAAAATGTAATTTTAGTCCTTGAAATATTCATGAGCCCTTTGGTTGCATGATTAGATGACCCGGACAATTCATACGACTGTCCCTACATGGAGTGTTGGAGGAGCGTAATTGCTTTGGTGGGAAAGTCATATAAGTCTGATCCATGGCCTTAAATTCTATGGACAAAACTGATGATCAACTGCTTACCGTTGTGTTCTTATGCACTCACAGTAGGGCCCAATGAATTCATCTTGATCATCCAATCTTTTAGCCAGGTGGGCTCATCATAGATAAACCAAAACCCAACCATATAATTTTTTGGCCCGAAATTTAGACCTGGACCACACCCTCGGCATGAAGTTAGGTCTATTCATGTCATATGGAAGATGTACATTACTTACATTCATGCACAGTCCAGGTTGTAGAAACTAGTATCAAGTTCAAGTCCAGGCATGGTGTATTTTTCATTTCTATTGGGCTAAAAATCAGTTTAAAACCCGGTCCATGGGCCTAAATATCAAATCCAAGCCACCCAAGAGCCTGATGGGCTGGTTCAATTCAATGAAAGCCCTAGCTATGAGCTTAAGATTATTTAGCTTTTATTATAAGTAGTAGTTTATTAACCTTTTGATGACCTCTTCTTCCTTAGTCGTTGATAGCAGTAGACAAAAGAAGTGAGGAGAGCAAACCCCAGTACCGAAGCTACGGTAACGAAGATTATAACCTTTGATCTCTTCCCTCCATTCCCTGTTGTAAAAGCAAACACTTGTGGTGTCAATTGCAATGAGCAACATTGTTTACATTCAGCTTATTCAAGAGAAAAATGACATAAAAAGAAAAAGATAAAAAAAGGAGGATGATAATGCGATGATGGTTTCAAGTCCAACTTAAAAATGGTTTTGAATCTCTATTTTTTTGGTAAAACCATGCGATCCTTCAATGGTTAGTCATCGTACCATTGGAACTCAATATAAAATCCACTTCTAAATATTGAACACCTCAAAATATTGAAGATTTTTTGTTGATGTTTATAAATTTCTCTAGATGTTCATACTCCAGGATATTAAAGCTTACTACAAAATGGGCTTTTGGATGATTTTGTTGAGAAGTTTACTAAGAAATTTATTGCTATAATGCCTAAAGAAAGAAAATATTTATCAAGAATGAAGAGTTATTTACCTTCGCTTTCTTAGATTAGTTATTTAATTACTTTCATAGGTTTAGTTTCGTTTATTAGTGAGTAGTTTTTGTTTGTTCACACCAATTTTGAGAATTCATGAACTGATCGAAGAAGTGCACTTCTTATCTATGTTGTCTTTCAGGTACTCTTTCACCCACTCTTCTTTATTTTTTATTGCTCTCATGTTATTTTATTACATATATTTCATACAATAAGGACAATCTAGAATTTAGGTTGGAGTGAGGTTTCCTTTGAAAAAAAAATTCAATTTGTGTTGAAAATTTTCAAAATTTTTCTATAAATTCAAGTGAATTTTAAGATAATTTAATGATTAGAATGATAAGACACTATTGTTGAGGATTTTTGAAACCTAAAGTTTAGTTATTTTAGTAGATTTTAAGGTTGAGTTCAAGTTATTAATTTTTAATGGAAAGTTTTAAAGATTGATGAAGTCATGGATTCACATTTCATATTTAGATTATACCACCGAAGTGTACATTTGATATTGTATTATTAACTTGATGATTATTGAGAATGTTAGGAACCAAGCCTGGGGAATTTATACATCATGTTAAAAAAAAAAAGAATTTTCAGCTAAAATAATAGTTGTCATAAAAAAGGGCTACCTATTGGAAAAATGTTCATGAAAAGACTGTTTGAAAAAAATGAATGAACAAAAAAATGGACAACAAAGTGAAAGCCATCGATGAAAAATCAAAATTTGAAACAAAGAAAGTGTTGAATTGTAAGACAAGTTTTGGTTTAAGTTTCAATTGATCTCTATATTCCAATAGATTGTCATTGTTAACTTGAAAGTATGAAACTGAACCTTTGATTATGTTAAGTCCATATATTACTATGCACTCATGAAACTCAATGTTTATGATTTTTTTCAATTATAGAATTAATACTTTGAACTTAATTAATTTTGATATTCACCGAGTGACAGAGTCTAAGTGGATATCATGCTCAATAATAGAATGTTTTGAGTCTCTATAATTTAGATTGTTTTTAAGAATTACTTGGGATTATAAAGAAAAACTCTTTTAAAGATCTTTGGTTGGATTGAGATAACATTCGCATGTTTTGCTTGACACTAACAAAATGTTGGTTGAGGGTATGTTGAGACACAAATATTGCATATTTATCCTTTCAATTGCATTAGTTTTCCATACATCCAGGAGCTTAATTGATCTAATTAGTTATGTTTTCTGCATGCGAGGTAATTCCGGAATCAAGAATGAATACATGCACAAAATGGCAGAATTAAGACCCAAGAGAATGCAAGAGAAGAATCGAAGACTTGGATGTAAGGAATGAAGACTTAAAGAGTTAAAGACCTGAAGAAATCAAGTACTAAGACAATTAAAGCGACTGAAATCAAGTTGTAAAAGATCTAAAGGAATCAATAGAGTGTTGATCGATCAAACTCAGGTTTGATCAATCAAGGATGTGTTGAGTTGTGTTGATTAGAAGGCTTGGGTGATCGAAACTCGTCGAATTTCAACAGAAATTTTCTGGACACTTTTTGTTGTTCTTGATTAATCAAGGATGGAAGTTCGATCGATCGACATGAGTTCGAAATTCAAAAGTTTGTTGCTGGATAGTTTTGGGACTTCTCGAGCGATGGGTTCGATTGATCGACGATTCTTGTGGCTGCGTAAATTCAAAGTTGTTTGTGATTTTTCTAAGGTGATGCGAAACTCTACTATCCAAAACTATAAACATGAGTTTTTAGAATGTTTCTAAGTATATTTCTTGGATTTAAAAGAGAGAAAATGTTCTGTTGGAGCACCGATAACGCCCATCCACTTCAATTTCTTCATGGGTTCTAATAGATCTTTTGTTTTTATTTTGTTCTAGAGTTAGCTGTATCTAGCTAATCTCTTAGCTACGACTAATGGGTGAAACTTGTAGTTAATTGCAATGCTTTATTTTATTGTTTTATACTTGTGAATTTGAATGATGATTGATTAGTTGAAATATGTTTGATTTTACTTTAAAGATTTTTTGTTGTTTCATCTTTGATTCATTGTCAACTAAGGTTACATTAGATGCTTAGAAGTGAAATTGCAATGCTTGATTAGAGAATGAATCAACATGTAAAATTCTTTGATCTATTGTAAACTCTAGGTAGAATAGATGCTTTAAATTCTCTGCGATTGATGTATGAGTGTTTTATGATGAGAATCGTTTAATTAATAGCATACCTGGTTCGATGTTTGTGATTGGTTTAACTGTTTGATTTTCTATTTAGAATAGATTTGAATCCAATTCTAGCTAAGTTATAAAAGATGAATCGATGAACTATGCATTGTGATTACTAAAAGTGAATCTCTAGATCCTTAGTGTTTATTTATTATTGTTTTTACCCTATCTCAATTCACTAGATTCTTTTAAATCTTAAACATTTAGACTAGTTCTAGTTGTGTTTCACATTTCTTATGGATCGACCTCGGTCTCATCTAATTATTATTACATCGCAACTCTATACTTAAAGTTGTCAATCCTTGGGTTCCATCACCAAGCTGTAGGAAGAAGTAAATGAGCAGGTGGATCAATCACCTCTTAAGAAAACTCCATCGAGGGATCGCAGGTTATCGACTAGATACAAAGATTATTTAAACATTATATTCGCTTTCATTACAGATGAGGGGGGTTCGTCTACCTTCTAAGAAGCATTAGATAATACAGATGCTAAGAAGTAGATGGTGGTGATGCATGATAAAATAGATTCTTTGTATAAGAATGAGACATGGGAGCTAGTGGAGTTTTTCATTGGGCGTAAAGTGATTGAGTGTAAGTGGATTTACAAGAAGAAACATGATAATGCAAGGCTAGGCTAGTAGTGAAGGGTTATACGCAGAAGAAGGGGTCAGGCAGATGTCTATAAGATTTATGTTGGTGCTGGTTGGCCAATATAATCTGAAACTAGAATAAATGGATATGAATATTACTTTCCTACATGGAAAACTAAAAGAGTAGATTTACATGAAGCAACTAGAGGGGTTCAAGGTACAAAGGTTAGAGAATAAGGTTTGTAGGTTAAGGAGGTTGTTGCACGGCCTGAAACAGTTGCCTAAGCAGTGGTATAAAATGTTTAATTCTTTTATAGTGAGTCAGAGGTTTACTAGGAGTAAATTCGATCGTTTTCTATACTTCATATAACTTAGTGATGGAGAATTCATTATATTGGTATTGAATATTGATGATATGCTTATTGCTAGTTATAGCATGTATGAGATCAACATATTAAAGGCTCAATTATTTAGGACATTATAAATGAAAGATTTGTGAGATACAAAGAAGATTTTTGGCATTGATGTACACAGGAACGAGGAAATGAGCATACATGCTATGGTTGTCTTAGGAGGAATACATTGAGAAGGTCTTGGTCAAGTATGAGATGGACAATGTTAAATTGCTTAACACACCTCATACTGCTCACTTTCAGCTTTCTTCAAAACAGTTTCCTGCATTAAATGAAGAAAAGCGGAATATGTCTCGAGTTCCTTACTCGAGCGTAGTTGACAGTTTGATGTATGTCATGGTTTGTATGAGATTGGATATTTCACATGTAGTGGGTATTCTGAGCAGATACATGTCAAACCTCAACAAGCAACATTGGGAGGGAGTGAAATAACTGCTTCGGTACGAGATATAAAGGACTATATCTTGACATTCAAGAAAATAGAGGAGAAATTGGTAGGCTATGTTGATTCAGGTTACGTAGGTAATGTGGACAACAAAAGGTCGACTTTCGGTTACTTGTTTGTGTTAGCAGGTGATGATCAATAGGATGTCGAACCTTCAGTCTGTGGTTTCTCTTTCAACAATTGAAGCTGAGTATATGGCAGTGATGGAGGCATTCAAAGAAAGTTTTTAGTTAAGAGGAATGATGAATGATTTGAGTGAATGATGAATGATTTGGGTTTTCACTAGGATGTTGTGTTTATGAATTACTACAACGAAAGCACTATTTGGCAAAAAACTTAGTTTATCCTTTTAAGACTAAACGTATTGATGTTCGCCATTACTTTATTTGACGGGCACTTGAGGAATGTGGTGTTACTCTTGAGAAGATCCACATGAGCGTGAATCTGGTGGATATACTTACAAAGGTGATTTTTGTAAAAAAAAGTTCAGATTATGTTTTACTTATCTGAGATTGTTAAAGATTTAATAAAGATGGAGTGTGCATAAAAAGTGAAGATGGCGATATTATGATTGAGACGATTAGAGATGGATGATGGATCTTGGAGCAGTGAAGCATGGAGATTAAAGCCACGATGAAGGTTATTGAAACTGGTGCCTTTAATCTATGCTAAAATAGGGGAGTTTAATCGATCGACCCTTGACTCGATCGATCGAGAAATCTTGAATGTTCTCATATTTCTTGTAAATGTATTAAAATCGAATCGAAAAGTGAATGGAGAAGATTTGTGAATTTTTTTTTTTTTTATCAATATGAAAATAGAATAAAAAAGTGAGGGCTTTACACTCCGATTTTAATTGATTCATGATTCAATTTTAAAAATTACATGTGTGATAGATATGATTAAGTCATTTTTTTTTAATGGAATCTAAATATTTTTTTATTGAATCAGATATTTTGTTGGTTTTTTCTTTAATGATTCCAAACAAATCAAAATTTTGATTTATTTATTTCTTTAGGTCCAATCAAAAAAGATATAATTTGGGGTTTTAGTTTAGTAATTTTCAAAAACATAATTTTTGATATTTAGTTCTTATCAACTCAGAAATTCTCATTCCTTTAAAAAAATAAAAAATAAAAATAAAAAGGATGATACTTGGCTGAGATAGAAAGTTAATTCAAGTGCATCTAATAAGTTGACTCCACTGAGTCACTTATGCTTGTCTAAATTAGTGAGTTGACTCGTCGCATCTTTATGAACCTCGACTGAGTTGCTTGATCACATAGTGAGTGGACTCAACTGGTAACGAGTCAGTGAGTTAACTCATTTTTTATTTAATATTTTTTACGACCAGCTTATATGAACGAACAAAAGCTTTCGATATATATCGATTAAAAAGAGAAATGTTGACACATTTAGAAATAAAGTCTTTGATATAAATTGTCTACAATTCTGATACCACTATTGATAAATGGAGAAAGATAATTGAAGACAATTAGTGTAAATATCAATGGTTGAAGGAGGGTTTTTATGAAGTTGGTTGTTGGATTGCCACAACACACAATTTTTACCCTCATGCTAGACTTTTTCTTAAACATTCTCTTTTGTTATTAATAATCTTATATTACCTTATTGTAGTATTTATATCCAAAATGAATATTTTACGGTTGAGGTTTATGCCCTTTGCCACAAAGAAACATGCCTCCTTCCATTAGGTCTCTCGCATGAGTAGTTGTGTGGGAGACTCATTCAACTATTTTTTAATGGATAATAAAATGAGACATGTGACTATACTTACATTGCACCTACATATGTGCCAAAAAACTCAACATGTGAGTGAAGAAAGGGCAAATTGAGTTAGAAAACTTCAGCCTAAGTTTTTAAGAGCCACATGTTAATTTTGTTAACTGTAGCCCACATGACTAGTGTATCAACATGATTCTCAGGCCATGGCATCAATGTAGCCTTCTAATGGTTGGATTAGATCTTAGACATATGGTTCCATGCTGTGGCACATGTGGCGTGTGTGTATGAACTTTATTGCATGCGCGTGAGCCTTAGGAGTCAACTCCAGTGAGTTGGGTTGGGTTGGGTTGGGTTGAGGACCTGAGGGTCTTCTTAGCCCAACGTGACTTCGAGAGAGCCCAACCCGTTGGCATGGGTTGAGGGACTGGCTACTAGTAGGTGCTTTGTTGGCCTCACCATGATATATGTACTTTATCCACACCATCCATCCATTTTTTCAGATCATTTTAGGTTTGATACCAAAAATATGGTAGATCGAAGAATCTCAAGTGGACCACACCAAAAGAAAACAATAGTAATTGAATGTCCACCATTAAAAACCTCTTAGGGAACACTGTAATGTTTATTTGACACAGAACCTGTTGATTAGGTCATTAGGACCTGGATGAAAGGAAGAAACAAATATCAGCTTAAATATCATATGGTGGGCGTTCAATCAACACTGTTTCCCGTTATGTGGTCCACCTGAGATTTGGATCTGCCTCATTCATAACATAAAACAATCTGTAAAAAAATGGATAGACGGCGTGGATGAAAAACATACGTCATGGTCGGGCCACAGAGCACCGATGGCTACTGGCAGCGTCACTAGCCACACTGCCTCCCAAGTAGACACCCCATTCAAGGCCACTATGATGTATAAGCCATACATCCACGCCGTCCATCCTGTTTTAAAGATATTTGTAGGCATGATCCCAGAACTAAGGAAGATCCAAATCTTATTTGGACCACACCTTGCTCCAAATCCCAGGGACCACATAAATATAGCTTCATTTAAAAATTTTGTGGCCTACAGGAAATTGTAATGGTAAATCTCCACGGTTGCATGTGGTGTTGTCCACCTGAGATATGTCTGTACTTTATTTATGAAATAATACTTTAAAATGAACTGCCAAAACGGATGGACGGCATGGATTTAACATACCTATATCAATTGGCCGACAGGGATCTACCCACCTCTGTGAGCCACCTTGATGTATATACCTTATATCCATACAGTCCATCCGTAATGAATTTATAATATTCTGAAATTGAATCAGATTAAAATCTTAGGTGGACCACACCACAAGAAACAGCGGTGATGAATACCCACAATTAAAAGCATCTTGGGGGCATTGGAATGTTTATCCAACTTGTTGATAACTTCACCTAGACTTGAATGAAGGGACAGACAAGTATCATCTTGATACGAAAATTTTGTGGCCACAAGACGTTTTTAATGGTCAATCGCCACTGTTTCCTCTGGTATGATTTACCTGAGATGTGGATCTGCTTGTTTTGGGGATAGTTACCTGCAATGAACTGTAAAAGCGGATGGACAAAGTGGATGTAAGACACATACATCAGAGTGGGCCCCACAGTCCATCTCGGTAAATCCGGGAATCCACGGAAGCCGCCCTCCAACCCAGGAGTCGGATTCAGTAGTAACACCCCAGTACCCACCCTGGTATGGACGCGGATTGCGTCCTACCCCCGTCCGTCTCTATCCACGAACGGTCAGTTTTGGGTGGGCCCACCGTAATGTATTTGTTTATCCATGCCGTTCATCCATTCTTTAAGGGCCCATTTGGCTGGGTGGATTGGAAGGGATTGAATGGTATTAGGGTGGATGGCATGGATTTCAAGATCTATGGGATTGCTATATCGAGTCTCTTTGACATGCCTGGCCAATCCTAGAATTAAACCTTCCCATCTATTCCATTCCCTTGAACTAAAAATGTCCCAGGCAAATTTGAATGGATTAGGGTAGGTTGGATGAGATTTAAAAGTAATGATGGTGTTGTCAGTGGATTGCTATATATCTCGGGATTAGATCACCCAATCTCTTTGGCACGCCCCGCTAGTCTCCGGATTTAACTTCCAATCCCTTCCAACACCATCCAATCTCTTCCAATCTGCCCCGCCGAACCGGCCATAAAATCATTTTAAGATATATTTGAAAAATGAGTTAGATCTAATGCTCCAGTAGACCACACCAAATAATAAGCTTGGTTGCATTAAATGCACAAAGTGAGCGGTAAATGCAAGTCATCTTTGGTGTAATCTACTTGAGCGTTGGATTCACCTCATTTCTGTTCATATGACTTAAAATGATTTTAGAAAAGGGATCGACGACGTGGATAAACAGATACATCAAAGTAGGCGCACCCACAGAGGAAGCAATCCACGTTCGCTCCGTACTAGTCGGCGCTGGAAAAGCTCCATGTGCCACCCATTCTTTGTGAAATCTATCAGTGGGATGATATAAAAAATGAGATATATCCAAATCTGAGGTGGACCACACCATGAGGACATTGGTGGTTGAACGTCCACCATCAAAAACTTCTCAAGCGCCACAAAAGGTTTGGGTCTGCGTTATCTAATCAAAGGATTGGATGGCAAATAAACATACAGTGGGACCCAGGAACTTTTTAATGGTGAGTATTAAATCACCACTATTTTCCTGTGCATGGTGTGGTACACCTGAGATTTAGATCTGCCTCAACTTTGAACCTTAGTCCTAAAATAATGATCCAAAATGAATGAACAGTGTGGATTAATTACATATATCATGGTGGGGTCCACAGATTTTTTCAGCATTGACTAGCACCTGGATTTCAGCATTGGAGGAGTCGCTACCGAATCCGAATCCGAATCCGAATCCCTCGATCTTTCGGACGTCGGAGGGAATTAGGTGTTACCCGGGTAACACCACAGTGGGTGTTACCGTTATCATGTGGGGCCCACTATGATGAATAAGATGTATATTTATGCCGTCCAATCATGTTTTTATCTAATTTCAGGACGTTAATCCAAAACTTAAGCAGATCCAAATCTCTAATGGACCACACCACCAAACTAAGTGGTGAATGAGCATTATAAACTTCTTGTATGCCATAAAAGGTTTGAAGCAAGCTGATATTTCTATTTTCCCTCCATCCAGATCTTGTTGACCTTAACAAGTGGTTGGATCTCTAATAAGAATCATGGATCTTTTTACGTTGGGCCTTAGGAAGTTTTTAATGGTGGGTATTCAATCACCACTGTTTCTTGTGGTGTGGTCCACCTGAGATATGTATCCACTTAATTTTTTAGGACCAAAGCTAAAAATAGGTTAGAAAATGAATGGACAGAGTGGATATACAACACATCATCAAGGTGGACCCCAGGTAATGGTTAAACCCACTAAGGTGTAATCCACTCCCACTTATGGGCCCAAGTTGCAGCCCTAATCAAGGATCGTCTACGCTAGGTTTGTATAGCATGCTTGGATATTAGTTTTTACAAGTAGGCTCAGCTGTTGAGAGCTCTAACTCGTTAGATTGAATATCGGATGTGAATAGATTATCACCAGAGGATCTACTTTAGAGGGCAATCCTAACCTTTTGATTTTTGGCCTATAATAGACTCTTAAACGGATAAATAAAACAATTGATCATATTTAGCTGAAAAATAGCAGAAGATTGGTAGTTATGATCATTCAATCTTCTAGGCTTTAGACCATGGATCATCGATCATAATAGGCTAGTGGAAAATATGGGCATCTTTTGTCAGAATTGAAACTTAAAATATATCATGGATAAATTAGCATTCATTTTCTTTCTTTCCTAGAAAAAAAGCCTTAAAAAAAAAAAAAAAAAAAAAAAAAAAAAAAAAAAAGAAAGTGAGGAAAGAAAAATAGAAATGGGACATGTATACGGTGGTTTTGAGGAACCATCTAAGTGGACGGATAAGTAACTGTAGGACCCAACTTGATGTGTATACTTTATATCCATGCTATTCATTTGTTTTGCCAACTCATTTTATGACACGAGCCTAAGATTGAAGCATATCAAAATCTCAAGTGGACTACAGTGCACGAAACAATGGTAATTGAATGAGTAGTCTAATACTTTCCAACTTACACTATAGTGTTGCATGTTTAAAAAGCACACTTACTGGAAGTAGCAGCCGCAGCTGATGGAGGAGGAGGACGAGAAACGGATGCTGCACCCACATAAAAGGGGAACACTTCATACCTCAAAGCACAACTTGCCCCGCTAATTACCGCTCCATCCTTTTCAGTGCAGCACACTGGAATCTCAGAAATAGCTGCTTGCAGGCATGTGTGGCAGTCGCTTCTCGATAAATCAGGCGTACACTGCGCAATCGCATATATCTTCTGATCGACCATAAAATTAGCTTCTCCAATCGCATACATCCGAACAGAAGGATCGAACGCGGCTACTAAAGAAAGATTTTTCATTAAACTCATCAGAGTCTCTTTAAATTGTCGTGGATCCGATGTATTATAAAAGCTCCGGGTGAACACTAACGAATTGTATGACGGATCATACATGGATTGAAAGTTATGACCTGAGTAACGTAACATACAGTGATCATACCATATGAACACATCTCTCTGGTTGGGGCACAACCGTTTGATTTCTTGACTCGCATGGTTGACACAGGTCTTGCAGGTATCAAGAGTGACATCAGCTCTGCAGAGGAAGAGGCCGTAGATGGTGTCGAGATTTATACCACTCTCCGCGTTAAAAAAGGCAACGTATTGAGAATTAAAAGTTAGAATAGGAAGAAGGGAGTTGAGATTAGTTTCGAAGGTAGAATTAGTAGTGTAATTGTCTAACGAACAGTTAAAGTGGTAGAATTTATTGTAGAGGGGTTCAGCATGAGATAGTGTATAGAAGAGCAGAAGAAGGAAAGAAAATTGGAAAATGAAGAGGAAACCAGATGACTTTGATTGAAAAGTATTCATTTCTTCTTATGTTGGTTTGTATAGAAATGGAAGAGTGTAAATTCCGCCTTAAAAGTTTCTTTAATACCATATTTATACTTCTGTCCACTTGTTATATTCCAGTGCCTAAAGAGACAATGTGACTAAAGCCAAAAAAATTAGCCATGTAGGCTCTTCCCTTGCATGCCTTTTTTTTTTTTTTTTTTTTTTTTGACGCTCGAAAACTTATATTACTAGAGTGGATTTTTAGGGTACGGAAAGAGAATTTTGGATGAAAATACCCTTAACTTTTAGGGTGAAGCAGCTGAAAAAAATAGGGATATTTTAGTTTTTGTGGGTTCGTTCGTACAGGCAGAGGTCTATTTTAGTAAGATAAGTTTTATTTGGGTCAGATAAAAAAAAGTAGGTGGTAAGCTGGGCCTATAGTAAAAAAATTACCCTACTAAAGCCTTCTATCTTAACCACAAAAGTTTATGTGATTTGATGCTAGATGGGGCATAATGATGTTTGTTAGAAATTTATTCTATCCATCTATTTTCCAAAAGTAAGTTACGATGGAAGCTAAAAAATGAGGCAGATCCAAAACTTCAGTGGCCCACATGACAAGAAAAAGTGAGTAAGGTAATTCCTGCTACTAAAACCTCCTTGAGGTCCACGGTGGTGTTTATATACAAACCATAACATTCATATGGTCACTCCTATTGGGATGAACTGAAAACACAAAATATTAATCTGATCTATAACTTTTGTGGCCACCTGAATGTTTCAACGGTGAATGCTCAATTCTCACTATTTCCTGCGGTGAGGCCCGCTCGAGTTTTGGATCTACTTCATTTTTGTGCCCATTTCCTAACATGATCTGCCAAGATGGCCAGACAGAGTAGATTTCTCACAAGAATAACGGTGGGCCCCACCTATCTTCTGAATGGATGCCGATTGCCTACCACAGTGTGCCTGCGGTCTGAACCTGGTGGAGCCCACTAGTGTGCCGGATCATTTCTGAACTAAGCGGTGCATGGGGATGCGGATTTTGTATGAGGAGCACGCCACGCTTGGATACTCTCTGGGGCCCACTGTGATATATGTGTTTTAATCATGCCGTCCATCTCTTTTTTTCAGATCATCTTAGGCCATGATTCTGAAATTGAATCATATTCAAAGCTCAAGTGGACCACACCAAAAGGAAGAGTGAGAATTGAACACCTACCATTGAAAACTTCTTAAATGCCACAGAAGTTTTGGATCAAGCTGCTATTTGTGTTTTCCCTGAATTCAGGTTTGTGCAACCTTATGAATAGGTTGGATGACAAATAAATGTCAATTTCCGTGGTATAGCCCACTTGAGCTTTGGATATATTTCAAATTTGGGCTCACACCTTAAACTGAGCAGGAAAAACGATGGACGGTGCAGATAAAACACACACACCACGGTTGGCCCCACAGACTATATAGAGCGTAGTGAGGTTCTCGTCACACAATCCGTGTCCGATGCATGGATATTTGTCGTTTGTATTTCCCAACGGCATGCCACAGCAACGCAGGTGGGCGTTACTCTCCCGAGAAGCTAAGATTGAAAAATAAAAAAACATTTTTAAGAGATCTTTTTAAAATATTACCTCACTGATATTAAATTTACGTAATTATCATTCTCATACTTTTTATTAGATTTTCATAATAGTATTTAAATAAATAAATTATTTTTTTAAAGAATAAAAATACCCTTAAATTATATATCAAACCATGGGGCTTCACATCTGCAAAATACAAAGTGCAACGAACGTACGGTGGATGATACGCCGGCACTTAGAAATTATTTTTAAAAATATATACATATTTGGTCAAATAATTCAAATTAAACTGTCCAAATTATACTACCATTATTTCAGATGTATCATGAGCAAAAAAATTAAGCTTATTAGCTCACCTGACTATTAGATTGATACACAATATTGGATGGTCAAAAATGGATAATACGTGTATGCCATCTACTCCATCCATCAGCTGAGCCGTTCTTTATTTGGGCCTGGTGTGGATAAGATATCCTGTCCATTGAGACGACCCTTAAGAGGATGGATATGGGCCATAGAACGTGCATTTATAGTCTTATTTTTATTTTGCATCATTTCCTTTGGGGTGGCCACTCGAGTATTGTGTATTTATATAAGTTGTGCATCTAATTGACAGAGCAGATCTACATTTCTAGATCCATGATGAAAATGAGGTTGGGCACCTGATTGACGGATCAGATCTGATGTACAATTCCAACAACATGCCTCTCTGTTACTGCATGTCACGCTCCCGTATCTCTCTCATTGGAAGTACGAACAAAAGAGGTTGTTAAACCAGAATCCTCCGAAGCATAACCCCGTCGGATGCGGATTGCGTCTTACCCCAGCCTGTCCATAGCCCCGATCGGACAGTTCTTTGGGCGGGCCCACTGTGATGTATCTGTTTATCCACGCCGTCCATCCCTTCTCTCAAATAATTTTAATGTATGTGCTAAAAAATAAGGTAGGTCCAACGCTCAAGTGGACGGACGCGGATGAGCTACTGACAGGTTGAGGAGCGAGATTCGCTACTGAAGTGACGTCACTAACTTCTGTGGCCCATGATGATGTATGTTTTGTATCCACGCCGTCCATCCATTTGAAGAGATCATTTTTAGGAAATAGCCAAAGAATGAGTCTAATCCAACTTTCCAATGGACCACACCACAGAAAAAAGTGGGGAGAGTGACGCCTACCATTAAAAACTTCTAATGCCCATAAAAGTTTTCGATCAAGCTGACACGTGTGTTTTCCCTTCTTTCATGTCTGTGTTAACTTTTGAATAGTTTCGATTTCAAATAAACATCATGGTAGGCCTCAGGAAGGTTTCAACGGTGGGAATCACTCTCCCCACTGTTTTCTGTGGTGGGGTCTATTAAAGCTTTGGATCTACCTCATTCTTTGGATCCTACCCTAAAATGATATCTCCAAATGGATGGACGGTGTGGATATGATATATACATCATAGTGGGCCCACGGAACTTGGTGACGTCACTTCAGTAGCAAATCTAGCCACTCAACCTGTGAGTAGCTAATCCGCGTCCCAAGTGGACCACACCGAACAAGCATTAAATGGCAGCTGGTTAAATTCATCTACAGTGTGGTACACTTTTGCGTTGGATCTACCTGCCTCATTTTTGTTATCATACCTTAAAATGATACTAGCAGCAGGGATAAACTAGTTGTATCTGCGAAAAATTAAAATAGTAAAAGAAAAAAAAAACCAAAAGAAAATCTATAGCCCTAGTGTTGACACTTTGGTTTGTTTGAGCAGTATCACTAATTCAGCCACTTGTAAATTTTTTTATAATGATTAAACAATAATTGAAAATGTAGTTCTTCTTTAAAGATAGTTTGTCTTTTATAATTTTTTTTTTTCATAATATAAAAATTTTCAAAATATAAGTATAATAAGATAAAAGGAAAAACTCACAACCAATTACTAAGAGCAAGTATATGAATGCGTCTTTTTAAAGAACTTAAAGATACTGGATAAAGAACAAATCTAACATATGAGTATAGATTTTTATTACAACTAAAGATTATAGCTAAGAATTACTACCACTCTTAGGATAAGTTGAGATAAAGTAAATTGATAGATTTATTTGATTTGATTGGTTGTTGTTTGTTTGTAATGTTCTGCTTTGTTGAGTTTCTCTGTTATTTATAGAGTTTTTTTACAACTTGTTATTCTAAATATTTCTTCCATTATTCCAGCAGTCACACTAGTCGAAAAGCCTTTTCTCTA
Organism: Magnolia changhungtana; assembly: GCA_030180095.1. Classification (NCBI taxonomy): domain Eukaryota; kingdom Viridiplantae; phylum Streptophyta; class Magnoliopsida; order Magnoliales; family Magnoliaceae; genus Magnolia; species Magnolia changhungtana. Next base: position 1,064,461 of record JASAUF010000489.1, read on the forward strand.
TATTCTTTTTTTTTTTTGTTATGTTTCTTCTTTTTAATGATTCCTTCTGTAACGTTCCGGTTTTCAAAACTCGAGTAAACAACTTGCTTCAAAAAATTCGAGTATTAGCTAAACAAATTAACATAATCAGAATGCAATAAGATAAAACCAAGCATAACGAACTATCATATAACCAAATATCAGAATCCCAGTCCACTCAGCTGGGGACCTTAAGTACAAAACTCAAAGTTTCAAATGTATCCAGACAAACTAGAAGGGAAATAACTATAACTACTGATTAAGCCCGTAGTACTCTGCTGCCTCCTGACGTGGCTCTTCCTCATAGTATTCCTCCTCCTATCCAGTTGCAATAACATTGGGACCTGCACCATAGCCGTCCTCGCCTAGACATGCATCTCTGTATGGTTGAATATTTAATGAATGAGTGACCAACTCAGTGTGAATTTCCCTTAAGATTACACACTACTGCCTTAGCTAAGCATAATAAAAAAATAACAAGGCATTCAAAACAATATATGATGTAGTCTTGTTTAAATGCATGGATACGTAAATGCACATCGACCTGGGGATACTCATCCAGTCGGACTTGGACTCGTAACCCATGCATATGATTGGTCACCAACGTAGCACATCACGTGCATACATCATGACGAAGCCATCGTACATCACATATGTAGGTCGATAGTTGATGGTCTGGGAACTAGTGAAACGATACCATGCTAAGCCTAAGGGCAGGTGCTATTACATCCAGAATTAGCTACCCGTCATCGCCAAAATGCCATGAATGCATGATTAGCCAAACCATTATTTTCCGATTATAACCAGCCAATTTAAGAAAGTTCAAAGGTCACTATGGGGAGCTCGTCATCCAGTGTAAGCCGACAGCTCGAGCATAGTATCTCATTCTCACCATCCCCGGCTCATGAGATTTCCTGCCTTAGGATGTTTAATGGATACACATCGACTAGTGGCCAATCAAATTCAATACGTGGGAATTACTATTGCATGGTTATATGGAAATGAACCATAAAAGCCATGCAGGGCAAATATCAAACCATGGGATAAATATTAAAACGAAGCAGTAAAAGGTTGTACAAAGTAAATATTAAATCGAAATGGTAAAGAGGTTATGTAGGCCAGTGTTAAATTGGAGTGGTAAAGAGTTCATTCCCAATGCCATGTAGCTAAGACGATCTATGGATGATAAACCCACATTGGTATTCCACCTCCCAGATAACCTCTAAGTCGAGGGTCTATCTCGAACACATTTTTTCTCGTTACATCCTAAGTGTGGGCTCACATACACAAGTGAAAATTTTCTACTAGTAAGTGTAGTGAAATGAGTTACAAGCGACTTACAACGATTCATTGACATATGAAAATGTATGGATACAACATGTTAGATATATGCTCAACATTAAATTCATAACTATCACAATAGGTCATGATCCAAATATATAATCTATCAATTGAAATTTTAAAGGAAGATATCATGTAAGTAATTATTGCATGCGATTATAGTTCACAAACTACCAATTGTAATCCAAATGTAAGCCATGCCTTAAGAGTTGATAACTAATGTAAGTGACCATATGTTATAATATAACATTTGAGATTCTAATGAAAAGTATCCCTTAAACTAAATTAGAAATATAAATCTTAAGGGTAAGAAGTCATCACCTAGCCCCGTAGCCTGATTGAAACTTAGTGGCAAGTTACCTCGTTTAGGCTACTCTTTGTCCTAATTAACACAATTCCCCAAGTTAAATATCTTAAAGCTATTATATGCTTTGGGAAGGAGTTTCATATGTTGATTCATTTGCATACCTATAAGGCTATTTTTATGAAGATTTGGCCCAACCACAACCTTCTGTAGTGCCTGATTTGGTGGAGAGTTGGGATAAAAGTCCCGTAGCTATAATGGGGTTAGTAACTATACACATTAAGAACATTTCATCCTTTAAGTTGGTTAGGTTTTACTTGCGTGTAAGCCTACTATGGTTTGGATTGATAATTCCAAGTTGGACTTTAGCTGAACCTTGCCTTGAAATGAGAGATTTGCTGGATTAGTTCAAGCTCGAGTTGACTCAACTGAGGTGACTCAGTTGAGGCTATTTCAATGGCGCAATGGAAGGCTTTGCAGGCAGGGGTTTAGGCCCATGATTACTGGCTATCCCTTTGCTGGGCCGGCTGAACTGAGTTAATTGGGAGGGCCCACCTGATGGTTTGCCAACCATCCAGTAACAACATGGCCCAACGGCCCCACTAACTGAGTTTCGACCCCGACTCAGTCCAGAACTCACTGGCAACCGAGTTTGGCCTCGCACCCCATTGAGATGACTTCCCTGACTCGGGTGTATCAGTCGAGTTAACCCCACAACGTCGAGTGGAGTCGGGCCCGCAAGGATCGGATCCCTGCCATGATTCTGGCTGCGATTGCTGCCATGGCCTGGAGAGTCGATCGGTATTGGTTCCAGCCGGTGTTGCTAGCTCTTATCTATCAGACAGTGGACCCATTTATCTAATAGAGGTGGGGTGTTTGGTATTACTTGAACTGCCCTCAGCGCCTGTTGGGTCGACTTAGCAACTTGTACGGTTGCTGCAATGGCTCAAGATCGGTCAGCGACGCTGGCAGTTGGACCACCAGCAGCAGCAGCAGATCCAGCAGGTCTTAAACCCAACTCCATCCACTCAACGCATCAACTCGGTATTAAACCGAGTACCCATCAGCCACTCTGTCTCTACTGGAATCCTCGTATCACCCAAAAATAGGCCCAACTCGAATTGATTACAGCCAGCAAGGTTAGGACTCGACTCTATTGAGTCCGAGAGAATTGGTGAGCTTCCCTTTATCTTTCTTCCCTTTCCTCACCTTCTCTCCTCTGTATTTTCCAGAGCTAGGGTGTAACATCCCGGATTTTTACCAACCTGGGATTAGACGTCCTTAGGCAATGGGTCGCTCCTAACGCCTTATTAACTTGTCAGAACTCAATCCCACAGTCTAAAATCGCTTGTGAACCCATTTCCTTCACAAATCCCACCCGTCACCACCTTGATCTTTCAATTTTTCTAAGTACTTTCACCCTAGACACTATCTTAAACTAGCTGAGTAGTATAACTTGGATCACTTTATATACAAACTACAAAGGACTAAGTATCACCTCAGACAGAAATCTTATAGGACTAAATCCTTTAGAAATGAGACAAAGTTAACTAAGTGCTAAAGTAGAGTAGCCATGAAATCTGTTTGAATCACTTTAAATACGATCTGCAAGACCCAAAACTTGTAGAATCATTGGCGCTAGGTTACCCTAAAATCTAGGATCAATCTCATTACCCGGCTGCTCTAGGGAGCATCCCGAAACTCCGTATCAGATCTGTATCGCACGTCGGAAGTTCGAATAACACAAAGTTAAGGAATTAGGACCGCCTCGCTGCGCTTGACAACCATCTCGGAAATCAAATCCAGAGAGTGTCCCACGGCTGTTCGCTTGAGTTTGAAGCGAGGAGTGTGAAAATACTTGATTTTCTTTAAAAATAAATATCTCAAATAGTAATCTGAGACTTGTCACTTGCGGGTCAGTATTAAGCAACCTGACTATTAGAATCTGACCCAAATACACCCTCGGATCAGGAAAAATTTCATAAACATATCCGTGTACTCGGAATCTCCGATCGAGATCCACTGACTGTCGAACTGAAACTGGTCTGCCACGCGTGATCTGGGAATTCGATTGAAACAAAAACTTAACTCCACATAGATCTAATGTCTGTGAGCTTAAGTCCGACTTTTGGCTCAAGAGGGGCCACTAGAAGTCCTCCGTTGAGCTGAAACTGGCTCACTTTGGTTATAACCTATATATACTTTGACCTGGAGTTTATTTTGGAATGTTTTTAGGTTATATAAGGACCTTAGAACCCTCTCTCTCATAGCCATACGAATTTGAGAGAAACCCTAGAGAGAGAAGAGAGAAAAGAGAGAGAATGTGTGGGAGCAGTGGGAGAATCTCCCTGCCACTCTTCCCTGCTGCTATACGTGTTCAACCACTCCAATCTAATTACTTTTCCGATGATTCCGACTTCGTTTCTAGGTAAGAAACCCTAACCCTAACCTGTTTTGGGGTTTTGATAGATGTAGGTTATGAAATAGCTAACTTATTTCATTCTTTAGGCTACTAAACTGCCGTATACGAAAGCTTAGTAAACCTATCGTATCCGTTACGATTCTACGACAAAAGGTGTGGACTTTAGGTGTATAGGTTACGATTTTCAACACTTTTAATGTCAGATAATGATAGATTCGAGATCTGTATGCAATTGCACATGTACAAAGTGCTGTTTGTTTTCCATTTCGATTAAAGATGTAAATTATGAAATTTTACATATTCTAGGTATTCGTAGAAAATACCGTATACGTATATATTTTAGAAATGTGTTTGACATGATTATTTGTTGTATGAATGTACGATATATGGATAAAATACTTATTTGGCGAAAGGATTCGCCTTAATACATGTTTTGCTAATATGCACTATGTATGTAGAAATACTGTATTGTAGAAAGTACCGTATACGTATATATTTTAGAGATGTGTTTTCCATGATTATTTGTTGTATAAATATATTATATATGCATAAAATACTTACTTGGCGAAAGGACTCACCCTAATACATGTTTGCTAACATACACTAAGTATGTTGAAATAGTGTATGCTAAGTGTTTGTGAAAATGCTTGTGAGAGCAAGTGTTTGGATGATGATGCCTTAGGTAGGTGTTGAGATGGGATTCTCAACTACCTTAGAGACATATATGATTTCCTCCATGTGGTTGTTTACCTTAACCGCTTACTTATGAAATATATGTGTTTGTAGTTCCTGTTTATATGATGCTTTATAACATGCTTTATGACATACTTATTAACTTGCTTGAATTACTTTGTTTATTATGCTTTACTCCACATGCTGTGAATAAGGATTGAGTTTGGGACTATGTTTATAGTCCAGACAATCGGTATCAGACTTGAGATCGTGGTTGAGATTCATTTCACCATGTAGGATGTGTTTGACGAACCCGAGTCGTACTTCAGTTGGCGACAGTGGTTAGGTCACGCGAAGTGCTTATGCACTTCATGTCATTCAGTTGATTGTGCGCTCGAGCTAGTCAGGCCCGTCAAGTAACCCGATTTGTCTAATGTATATTCACCATGTTTGGTCACTATTGCTTGAACCTAGGGTACCAAACTTACCAGTGAAATCCCGTTAACCATGGTACCTCGATCCGCTAAGACTCATGAGCCGGGCATGGTGGTATGGGACACCGTGGTCGAGCTGTCAGCATACACTGGGTCCACGTGCCTCCCCGTAGTGACCAGTGAGCAACCAGACTAGTGAGCCGATTATGGTGGTATGAGACACTATATTCGTGCTGTCAGCCTACATTGATAAGGTGATGGGGGAGCGGTATAACCTTTGTGCGTAACAGCCCTAGCAGCCCTTTGTAGTGACCTCGAGCATACTCTAAATTTGCGATGAGGCGACGAGTTTTGCCGCAGTGTATAGAGTATGAACTAGGCCTGTATCTGTATAGTGATGAACCATTAAAAAGGTGATGGGGAAGTGGTGTAACCTTTGCGCGTAACAGCCCTGACAGCCTTTGCAGCGACCTAGAAACACACCATCATATGAGATTAACTAAGATTGACGACCCTAGAATGGATCATGTTTGAGAATGATACAAGAGAGGTACCTTAATTTCCCAATACTTCTGTTTGAAATGGACTAATAACTACTCGGTAATCATGCTCATCATTGCACTGCATGTGCCTGGTAGATGTGGAGCACTGAGGGATGAACGCATTCACGAACGTAAGATGGTGTCGCATGAGGGTGGTTTGGCAAGGGCATACATCATGTCATTTCATACTTGCATTAAATAAGAGTAGTTAGAATTGTTTGATTGTACTGCTTTATCATTACTGCTTGACTGAATTGATAACATGTTAACCTATGCTTTATTGTTCCACTGAGTTGGTCACTCATTCCCACGTTATAGGACGTTGTTTTAAAACACCCACCAGACCCTGTATCAGATGCAGGTATCACTGGAGCACAAGAGACTGAGCCCGACTTCTATGACGATCAGGAGGAGTTCTCTATATGCGATTTGGAGGCTTCGCATAGCCGTCCAATGCTACTGAGGCTCTGTGGTTGATAATTTCAGTTGTACTATTTTGACATTTTGATTCAGAACCAACATGTATATATTCGGTGACTCAGTTAGTGTTCATACTTTGGAGATCGAGAATGTTTTGTTTTATATATATCTATATACACCTTTCAGTCTTCCGCTTACGTTTTATACATGGATCTGGAGTATGAATTACTGTTTTGGTAGAATCTCACTCATGTTTATTGTACTAACACAGACAACATTTAATCATCATTATCTATGTTGCATAAGTGATGTTCTGGAACTCGAGAGTTGAGTTTACGCTCGACCCCCGATTTTCAGGGTGTTACATAGGGCCTTCAAACTCGCCCTAACTCGACCCGAATGAGCTGGCCTGGTTGACTCAGCGCAGTGCAGTACCAAGCCTAGCGCCAAAACTCGAGCTCACTCCCTATTTCCTCTCCTCTTTTCTCTCCTGAAATGTTGGTGGGAATCCCGAGGGAATAGGGCCCTATTTATAACCTAGGGCCCGTTCACATCGTTCTAGCAAGTGGCTGAGATGGGTGCGGCTACACACACGTTACCATCTTGGCTTCTTGCATACATGGGGTCCATCCATCACGAGGGATGGATTTCTATTGTTGTGGCCCAGCGGAAAAGCATCTTTTCACCTACAATGGGGCCTACACCATCACAATGGGTTTTCGATTTAATGGGGAAGATGATGTGGCCGTTAATGGTCATTTTTCATCTACAACCTAACCAAGTGATCTAGTCCATTTGAACGGGTTGGGTGGGACCACTGATCATCATGGGGGCCACTAATCCCACTAACCATCGCTGTTTCATTCATCTCACGAGATTCTTCGCCTCTAGGATCTTCTCGCGAGATGAGAAGCCATCTTTGAGGGAGCTGTTGCCGCTCTAGTAGGAACGGTGGAGATCGCCCTACGTGGCTCTGTGGGAGGTCTGGATCGCGCAAGCGAGACTTTCCCAAAATGAAAATGTCTCTTATGCCTTTCCGTTGCACAATCGGGTGCCTGCCCATTTTTGTCACTGAAAGAAATGCTGAGATGCATCCTTGGCGAACGGCCGGGATTGAAGGCGGGCTGCTGCTTTGGATCGCCAATGTGGCAGCCACCTAGTTTCCCTCTTTGGAAGGAGTTGCCACACGTTTTCGTCGTGCCACTACAGGGGCACATGCACGGCTGCATGGACCCACATGGTCGTCGTGGCCCTGATTGGATCTATCATCTGGTTAAGAGGGATGGTCAAGATCGTGATGGTGGGCCTCAGTTTGGGTGGACGGGCATCGTCCGTTTTAAATCCGTGTTGGTGGGAAGATCGGGCGAGAGATAAATCTCTCTTTTACAAACTCTTTCGGGTCAAACATTGTTTGACCCAATACCGAATCTGGTGCATGGCGGGTGCACGTCTCAGGTGCACACCAGCCATAAGTGTGGGGCCCACAGTGATGACTGTGAGAGATCTACTCAGACCATCCTCTTTGATGGCCACTATTAAGGCCTCTGATCGAAGGTTGACCATATTAATGGCTCAGGTGGGCCGCACTATGCGAACCTTTTCCCTATATAGTTGATTCCCATTAATCCCATGGCTGGATCAGTTTAAAATTGTTATTCAATGGTCATACGGGACCCTAAGTAATAGTGGTTGGTTAGTTAGTTATTTACTAGCTCCTTTGGGACAGTTTTAATTAATTCTTGTCACTTTACGATTAGATGATTGATCTATTGATGAAGGTTATTCTAAATCTGAGGTGGTTAGTTAGGTCATGTGAATTTAATTAGGCCCAGTTAATGCTTGATTAGGCTTTCATGGTAACACCTGAGCATTGAAAGATGCAGGGTGTTACACCTTCTCTCTCGGCCAAGCCTTGACCATTTCTTGATCGCTCGTTCCACTTCCGTACGCCTCTCGGCCACTCGTTCTGTTTTTTGACACTTATTGGCTGCTCGGTCTACTTTTGGACACCTCTAAGTCGCGCCTCCTAGATGTTTCTCAGCCACGTAATTTTTTTGAATACCTTTCAGCTGCTTCCTGCCTTATCATCTTACCTGTTGTGATTTCGTAAAAAGCACTCCAAATATCTTTGAAGATCTTTAACATGCTATATATTTTCCTTACTATAACACGTCTCATTTCCAATTGAGTTTCCCAAGAAAGTCAAGACTTAGTTTATTGTACCTCGTAGATACCGAAGTAGTCATTTTATAGCCTCTCAATGCTACTTGTCGGAATTTGACATATATCTGCTTACAACATCGATTGTATGTGAAATATATGATCTTGTAGAGACCATGTCATACATTAAAGTTCCAACTGCGCTTGAATAGGTCACACGAGACATAATATGGTTTTCTTCATTTGTAAAAGGACATCGCTCTAAAGAAAACCTAAAGTAAGCAATATAAAGTGTGTTAATTAGCTTAGTCTTGTCTATCCCAAACTTCACCAATAACTTCTCAAGGTACTTTGCCTGAGATAATTGTAATCTAATAATCTTTCTATCTCTGTGTATGTATATACCAAGAATCTTCTTTGCAGCCCCCAAATCTTTCATTTTGAATGTCCCTGACAACTGAGTCTTCATTACATCAATCTCATACATGTTATGACTGATGATAGCATGTCATTGATGTACAATACCGACAGAATAAAACCTCCATCACTTAGTGTCTAAAAGTAGACACAATGATAATATTCAGTCATAGTAAACTGCTGACTCACCATGAAAGTATCAAACTTCTTGTACCACTGTGTAGGCGACTGTTTAAGGTCATACAACAACCTTATCAACTTGCAAACCTTATTCTCCACCCCTTATATTTCAAACACCTTTAGTTGCTTCATGCAGATCTGCTCTTCCAACTCCCAATATAAGAAAACAGTCTTCACATCCATCTATTCTAGCTCAAGGTTATATTGGGCAACTGGCACCAACAAAAATCAGATAGATACTTACCTGAGAACTGGTGCGAATATCTTACTGAAGACTATACTTTCTTTCTGTGCATACCCCTTCCCTACCGATCTTGTCTTGTATCTGTCCTATTTCTTCTTATAAATCCACCCGATCATTTTACGCCCAATGGGAAGCTTCATCAGCTCCTACTTCTCATTTTTGTACAGAGAATCCATCTCATCTTACATCGCCGCCATCCACTTCTCAGCATCTGTATCATCTAGTGCTTCTTGGAAGTTAAGCGAATCCCCCTCATCTGTAATAAGGGAGAATATAATATTCGAGTCATTTCTGTATCTCACTGGTAATCTGTGATCTTTAGGTGGATTTCTTCTCAGAGGTGGCTGCTTCACCTGCTGTTATACTTGTTGCTGCTGCTCAGTTTCAACTTGTGTTTCATCCTTGTCAATTTCAATATCCATCACCGCTGATTTTTCCGATTCCTTGTGTTCTTCCTTATGGAATAAAGAATCCTTATCAAACTCGACGTCACAACTAATCCCGATCTTCTGTGTGACCCCGTCATATAACCTATATCCCTTCACACTATTACCATAGCCAATAAAGATACACTTTTTAGCCCTTTAGTTTAGCTTATATCTCTCAGCTGACAGTACATGAAAGTAAGTGTCACAACAAAAAACTTGTAACCCCGAGTAGTTAACATCATGACCACTTAATACTTCTTCTTGAATTTTACACCCAATCGGTGTAGACGGGGACCTATTCACTAAGTAACAAGCCATGTTAGCGACCTCGCTCCATAACTCATTGCCTAACTCACTTTGGGCTTTCTCCAAGAGAGTTCGATTCATTTGTTCCATCACACCATTCTTCTGGTGTATGCCTGATTGTGTTATGTCGTACGATCATTTCTTCTTTACAAATTTGGTTAAATTCATTCGAAGTGAATTCATCACAAATATTTGTATTCAGAATTTTCAACTTACGCCTTAACTGTTTCTCTACCATCGCATTCCAAACTTTGAAGGTGGCAAAAACATCTAACTTGTACTTAATAAAGTACACCTAAACCTTTCTAGAATAGTCATTTATGAATGCTACAAAGAATAATGACCCCTTCTATAAACTACGGGCGACAACCCCTATGCATAAAAAATCACATAATCTAAAGTACCCTTACTAACATGATTTCCAGATTTAAAAGATAATTGTGATTGTTTACCATCCATACGATGCTTACGTATATCAAAATCAACACTTTAAAATGCAGGAATTAATGAATGATCAAAAAGTACATTTATGCCGTGCTCGCTCATGTGTCCTAGACGTGCATGCCACAAACGTGACGACATGGACTCTGCTACATATATTGTAGCTCCACCCGATACAGTATTCCCGATTAACCTGTATATGTTATCGCTCCACTACGCCTTCATCACTATGAGTGCCCCATTTAAAACCTTTATGACATGATTAAAATTGGTGAATTTACACCCAATTGTCTTGAGAGCTCCAGAGAGATCAAATTCTTCCATAAGTTAGGAACGTGTCTCACATCTGTTAGAATATGTTCCATCTCATCAAACATCTTGATGCTCACTGATTTGATTCCAACAACATTATAGTTAACATCATTGCCCTAAACACCTGGCCACCATCACATTTGTTGTATATGGTGAACCAATCCCGATGTGAGGTCATGTGGTATGACGCCCCCTATCCAAAATTCATTTATCACTGAGATAGTTGGATTTAGATGCGATTAGAACATCACTAGTGTCCACATCATCATTCGATTCCATTATGCAAGCTTCCTTCTGCGCTTTATTTGCCTTATCTCCCTTTCCGGCTTTTGGATTCTCGCAATTCTTCTTCATATACCACTATCTTCCATAGTTCTAACACTTCAACTTTCCATTGCCCTTAGACTTAAACTGTGAATGCGATGAATTTCCCTTCTTCCGCTTTGAATTCATTCCCCTAACTACCAATGCATCTGTAAAGGAACTTGCGTTGCTGTCCTTCTTTTTCAATACCCTCGACTAAAGGGCAGAGTTGACAATATCGATATCAATGGTCTCTTTACCATGACACATAATGTTTACAAAACTATCGTTAGACTTTGGAATAGAGTTTAATAAAATTGTAGCTTGATCTTCCTTGCCCATCTTTACTTCTACGCTCGTCAATTTGCAAATGATTTGATTAAACACGTTGATGTGTTCATTAAGATCCGACCCTTCCGTCATCTTCAGATTATATAATTGCTTCTTCAAGTATAGACAATTCGACAATGATTTCAGCATGTATAAGATATTTAACTTCTTTCAAAGTCCTGCAGTGGTCTTTTGATCAAGGACATTGTAAAGGACATTATTCGCCAAACATAATTGGACCGAGGTTTTCACTCTTTCATCCAACTCTTTCCACTCTTTGTCGCTCATATATGTTGGACTCTTCTCAACACCACGAAGTTCATGTTGCAACCCTTGCTTAACTAGAATGCCTATCATCTTCACATTCCATAGTTCAAAGTGACTTTTTTCCGGTGAACTTTTCTGTTTCATACTTCACGTTTAATCCCTTAATCAGCATCACGCTAATTCAAACTCAAAATACAACATTCGCTCTGATATCACTTGTTGGGAATCCGAGGAAACAAACCCCGAATTCAGATAACATGAGATTAAGCAAACGTAAAGAAAGCAATCACAAACACACATGAATTTTACGTGGAAAAACCCTTACGGAAAAAAACCACGGCACAAAGCTACAACGAATCCACTATGAAATTTAAATTATAAGAGGTGGATGGATTTACTGATCTGAAAACTCTCATCTCTCCTCCCTAAACCCTGGATACCTTTAACCCTCAATTGGAATACACCATAATCTTGTTTACACCCATATGTATAGTGTCGCACCCGGAATAGGAAACAAATCGCGCACTTACATAGAACCATACACGTCGTCGATAGGACCTTCGATATGATCGATAACCATTGATGCCTTGTCAATGGGATCGAAGAATACTTCAAAAACTGTCCAATGAGCAAAAAGGAAAAATCAAGATTTTCTCGATGGGATCGAGTGGTTTGTTGATGGCATCGATAGATGCTCGATGGGATCGAGTGGTTTATTGATGACATCGATAGACCCTTGTTTCATGTACAGATTGAAGACATCAGACAATAGTATGAGCCAAAGTTTTCAGCCCCATGCATAAATTTTGGTGTGACATCTACGGGATGGAGTGAATTTCATATAATCATTATGATGGGCCTGATAGAAACAAGCATATAAATCTCTCCTAACGATTTTCTTTGGTGTAGCCCACTTCAATCATGTGTCAACTTGATTTTTGGATTTGAGCCTAAATGGAGTTTACACATAATGGTGGCTCCCGTAAAAAATTAAGTGGGTGGTGGTGTCTGTTTGTCTAGACATACATTAGAAGATGATTAAAAAGAATTACAGGTGACACCTCTATTGATTTTGATAGGCCCCACGTGATGTTTATGTAAGATCCATTCTGACTATTAATATTTAATCCCATATTGGGCCTTGATACAAAAAATAAAAAATAAAAAAAAATAAATTTAGGCTGTCCTATTATTCTGGTGGGCTAAGGAAACAGTTGGGAGAGAGATGGTCATTGTTGATTTTTTCTATAGCCTACCATGATAGTTATATGAAATCTACTCCCATCATTAGATTGTAGGCAAAAAAATTATTTAAAAAGAAAGAGAAAAAGCTATACTCATATTCAAGTGGGCCACACTATTAGAAAAGGTTTGGAGGTTGAGTACTATCATTTACATTGTTTCCAATCATGTAATCCACTTGAATCAGAGAGGGAGATGATTTTTGAGATCTTGGCCCAACATGGAGATGATTTTTAGGGTAGATTTTACATGAATATTCTGGTGGAGCTCAACCATTTGCTTGCGTTGGTGGCTGTGAGAGTGATAATTATATTGCTTAATGAGGCAGTTTTTAAAAAAGTATTGAAATATAAAATTCAAATTAATTAAGTAATTTTTTAAAAATTCTCTAAACATACTTTTCAAAAAAGTCTCAATACACATGCTCTAGCAAATTTATCACAAAATTAAGGTGATTTTGACAGAAAATTATATAGAAGTTAAAATAAATCAAATTATACCTTTATATTTAGAAGTTAAAATAAATCCATTTAGAAATATTTTCATAATAATATTACTGGAAAACAATCAAAATCTGAAGAGGAATCCCTGACTGAGAAATTGCAGAATGGGATTTGTTACTATAATTCAATGTCACCAATATAACCAAAAATAAATAAAAAAATAAAAAATGTCACCAATATAACCAAGATTACTAAAATCTCAAAAATAAATTACGAAAAATACAACAAAAAGTATATTATTGCAATTCACGGCCATACTTTAAAAAATAAAAAAAAATATACTTCAAAAAGATCACATTTTATCGTGAAAATGGTTAAAAAAAACTCTTGATTTTATTTGTGTGTGTGTGTGTATATATATATATATATATATATATATATATATATATATATATATATAAAACTTTAAAATTAGAATAAATATTTTTATATTATTTTATTTTAGCGAGAGATCCCACCAAAACCCCAAAATACGAAAATCTCCCGCAATTTTCTGGGTCGAGAAATTGCGAAGAACTGAAAGAAAGTCAGAAATTTTTTGAAAATAACAAAATAAATGAAAGTAATTTATCCTGATGCTGTATTCGTCTTTCACGGCAGAAGGAGGTGTACAATCATCTCCTTGGGAAGGTACGGTCCCACGAGGAAAGTTTGTCTTTTATCGGGTCTGGTGTGAGGAACCCGATCCACTTGTCAACCTGATCCAGTTGTCAGACCCGTTTACAGGACCCCTTAAAGTGCCAAGCCCAACGCATTTATTCTCTCGAGGGGTAAGGACACAGGTAATACACGGGCTGTAATTTCCTGCAACACCTGTTTACTCACCGCCTTAAAAAAACATACAAACTTCAGGTAAACATCATGTTGTGCATGAAAAATCCACACCGTCCATCAGATTCCATCTATGATTCTGTGACATGAAGTAAAAAATCAGTGAGACCTACTGATGTAGAGTGGGTTGCGGATAGTTTCATGGCCAAGATGGATCAGAAAAGGCCTGGTCGACGACAGAAGTAATCCGGACCGTCAGACCTTAGATCGGGCGTATCTTGCAATCTGGAATGAGTTAGCTGACGTAAAATATATGATTTTGGGGTAAAATAAGCTACTTTAGCCAACCAACCCCACTACGCCGGGTTACACAGCCTGGAATTGTGAAAAACCAATGAATCAACGGTCGTTTCCTGTTTTAATTTTATTTTTATTATAAATAATAAGTTTTAGTTTGATTATAACTCTTCATCCGTCGGGCTTTGAGAGTTGCACCCAACGTGAAAAGAGCTTAGAATAATTAGGAGAACGGTTTGGTGAAGCCAAATAGGACACTAGACAACTATCTATAAATAGTAAGTTTACTATTTATAGTAAGTTGTGGATTATAGGAGCTTTAGTTTTAGTTTGATTCTGATTTCTTTCTCATTACTTGGTACTCCTATTTAAAAGGTTATGAACTCGTTTTTAGTCATCAATTAATTAATTTCAAATTTCTTAAAATTTATTTTTGTTTTCTACTTTTTTTTTTCTCATGAATTCAATAAGTTTCTGTGAGGAGTTCAAAGAAGCTTCATAGAATCGAAGCAGTTATCCTCATCACGTTCATCCCTGTGTTACCTACGTTACAGGTGGGCCATATTACTAGGAACAAAATGGGATGAGATGCAACCGTAGGTTTATATGTGGGGCCAAAAAGTGTATATCCTTCATCAAACCCGTTCTTCAGGTGTAACATATTAGGATGGGGCGAAAATATAAAAACAGCCTGATCCGAAATATCACGCCGCCCACACTATGAACCTAGAGATTTTAGGTTGTTCCCGTTGGTGTGGCCCACCTTAGCATGTTATCACAGCATTGTTTTCAATGTAAAGTTCAAATGGTGGTTTTGAGCTGATGGACGGAGTGGATTTAAGTATGAAGCATGGTGGGCTCAGAAAAATTTTGGTGTTCCACCGAGCTGCCAAAAGCGGGTTTTTTAGACTATTCCGGATACTTCCACGTAACTCCAACGCACGTGATCCTCTGGTTTGCATTAAGAGAATTGTATGATAATTGTACACGTGGGCACTCTAAAATTGTACACGTGGGATTTATTTTTTGAACGCTACTCACAGTTGATCTCCCTAGGGTCGCATAGTTGAGTGGCCTCAACATAAAGCATGTGCTGTATCCACTATGTCTATCCACTCGGAGAGATCATTCTAAGGCACGAGCCAAAGAATGAGATAAATCCAAAACTCAAGTTAACCCACCACAGTAAACAGTGGGTATTAAACACTTCCCGTTAAAAACTCCCTTGGGGCACCGAAGTTTTCCAACAGGCTAATATTTGTGTTTCCCATTCATGTCTGTTTTAACTAATGAAGAAGTTGAGTCTTAAAAAAAAAAACATCATGGTAGCCCCACGAAGTTTTCAATGGTGGGCACAATAATCCCCGCTATTTTCTATGGTGGGGTCCACTCGAGCTTTGGATCTGCCTTATTCTTTGGCTTATGCCATCTAATGATCTCTCCAATTGGGTGGACGGTACAGATACAACACACATTACGGTGGGTCACACAAACCTTGGTGACATTACTTCAATAATGTGATCATGTGGTATAGCTATGCGTCTTAACATTTTCATTCTCCCCTCTAGAAAATTGGAATCGTCCTAATTCTAGAATATTTAATTCTATTTTCATACTTAACCTTGAGTTCGCCTGACTCAAGTATGTTGGAATATATATTGAATTAAATAGACTATATAAAAAATCGAGAATAAAAAAAGAAAATAAAATCTGAGAAAGAAAACTTATTGAACAAAGTGAGTCACTTGGCTTGAAATCGAATTTACTCCCCTTGGACAACGTCCCAGGTGCAATAGGTTTTCAGAGCAATTGACCTCCAGGATATAAAAACTATGACCTAGTCCCAGCGGTGCACTCACTGTATGCTGGTTTAAACCATTTGCAGTTTAACACGAAAGTTTTGAGTTGACTCAATAATGAATTTAGCAATAACAAAAACTTATAAACCATTAAACTAAAAAAGAGAGAGCTTTATAAGAGTAGAAACGATTTTTCGTGTATTTAAAACTGGAACGGAAGTCCTTATATAGACTCCAAAGTGGTGCATTAAGCACCCTTCTAAAAGGGTTAGGTCCACTGTGATTTTTATTTGAGATCCAACCTATAGACACCCCACCCAGGCTAATATCTTGAGAAGACTAAGACTATCCGGGAACTGTGATCATAACCTAACCTTAACCCTAATCCCATCCTAGACCTAACCCTAATCCCAATCCTAGCCTATATCGAACCCTAACCCTAGCAGCAGACCCCAGTCCAAAATCCCCAAAACTCCTCAGCCGCAACCCGAAACCGTGATCCAAGCCGTTTAGTATACATATAGCCTCGCCTATACCTTATACCATGGCCAGAACCCTTTATCCATACCTAAATCCACCGCTTTGAGTCCCATAAACCCAAAGCGGAGACCACTAGACGAACCAGAACACCACAGGAAGCCCACACGTACGAATCCGGCCCGAACTAGGCCCGGGCAGTAGTCTGACTACCGCGGGCGACAGTTTAAATACCGCCTGCGGTACTCTGACTGCCGTCGCTCGGGCTCATGTGTGGACAGTTGTCCCAGTGTCCAAAAGTCAACTTTCCTTTAAAATTACCCTCTCTACCTTCACTATTTACCAATGTACCAGCCCCATAAGCCAATGAGAGTGTGCCATGTGGCATTTCTCTCCTCTCCACCAACCAAAACTTGCCACCTCAGCTTTTAACCCTCTCAAATCCAGTAATTACAGCAACGCCATTGGAGAATTCTCATTCCACACACCTCATCCAAGGGAGAGAGAGAGAGAGAGAGAGAGAGAGAGAGAGAGAGAGAGAGAGAGAGAGTAAGGAAGAGAGTGAGAAAAAGAGAAAGAGAGAGTAAGGAAGAGAGTGAAGGAGAGGGAGGAAGCTCTCAAACCTTCCAAGCCCTGACCTTTTGAGCCATCCCCTAGCCTTCCTCTTGACCTTCCCAATTCATAAACTTAACCCAGTATGGTCATGGTTCAGTCCGTGTCTTAGCCTATTCAAAGATCAAGCTAAACATCCACTATCATACAAGCATTCATCATGACATCTATCCCCTTCTCAACTCTTCTGCTCCTCTAGATCTCTAGTGAACGTATGCTCTGTGACTTTCCGTATACCGGATCCTGTCACATTAGAAATTTCTAATGATCTAGTCCACTCTTCTTTACCTTTTTACATAAGCATCATCACATCCGCTTTCTAGGCACGCCGTTGGACGTATGCTCTGTGGTTTGCCGAAATCTCTAATCTTGCTACATCAGAAATTCGCGTTTGTGCATAGTCCCATCTCACCCACAGCATTCATCATCCATTGAGATTATTTTACCACACTAAGTAGAGACCGTACATTTGTACGGGCAGAGAGGATGCATAACCCCTTCCCTCTTTGTAACCGAAGTCCCTTACCCATAATCTCGGATCGCAGATCAGGAGTCAATTTAAGGAAGGGGAGTCTTCGGGCTTCCCCAACCTCACATATTTCGTGGTTCTAGCCAACCGCAGGATTTTGGAATTTTTCGGCTAATGGCAACTCTAACATCTATACTTAGCCTAATCATCTACCACAAACATTTAACTTGCCAAATCAGCGTGAACGCCGATTTTCAGTGTCTACAGAATGACGACTCCACTGGGGATATGCTAGCTCACACTAGTTGAGACTTGACTTGAAAGTGTGTGGTATTTTTAATTTCAAGGGAAATCATAAAAAAAAAGAGCAACAAAAAAAATCTTTGGCTTGCACTTTCTTAGGCATAGATTCGAACCATGACCACTCGATCCCGCGTAGCCATGACCTCTCAAGCTACCCATGAAGAAGAGCTGACAGTTCGGCCAGTTCCTGAAACATCAGCACCTGCACCTACACCTGCACCCGCGCTACCACCATCAGTGGCTCCAATAGACTAGCAAGCCAACACCACCATGTAAGAAATGGCTCAGAGTCTCCGAGCGGTGCAAGAGCTGCTACTTCGCCTAGTCCCAAATGCCACAACAAACACACAGGCAACCTAACCGAGTGTACAGAACAGTTCACTCCCTCAAACCCATTTTTCCCTCATTCCTTCAGCAAATCCCGTTCTCCCTTTTCCAGAAGAATCAGCACAAGATCAATAGCAACCAACAAACAGGAGCAACCCTCCCACGCATCTCTACTCAGCACATCACAACAATCAGGTTACAACATAGGTTCCCCCTAACGGGAACAATAGACAAGAACTAGCGGATGCCCATTAAGGGGGACAGTTTTGAGTCCAATTCACTCCCCCTAATGAGAGTAACATTCCGGAATTGGCAGATACCCCAAGAGAGAGCCATTTTCGAACATTACACCCTCATCCGAAAGGGGGCGGTGCTCAATTCCAACTACCTCCCGCCACCGGGAGTCCACCATCTTTCCAACAACACCCCGTCCTTGATCCATATGAAGAATAAGCAGCACAAGCCCTACAACAAGGGGCAAGGTACCCGCAGCAAGGCAAGTCAAAAATTGAGGAACTACGAGAGTAGTTACAAATAGTGCAAAATCAGCTCTAGAAATAGCAAGGAGTGGATCACCCATCCATCAAGTTCAGAGACATTTGTCCCTTCCCAGATGCTTAGGTACCTCCGAACTTCGAAGTACCAAAATTCAAAAGATATGACGGTAGTGGGTGCCCCACAGCACACCTAAAAGCATTTTGTGGGGAACTCAATGCGGTAGCAGGGAATGATGGAGCCTTGATACGGCTCTTCCAGAAATCCCTTAAGGGTGATGCTCTGAATTGGTACACATCACTGGACAGCCATCAAATCAGAACCTAAGAGAAGCTTTCCCAGGCATTCATTAACTCATATAACATGAACATGGCTCCAAGAAGGTTTGACCTGGCCGCCTTGAAACAAAAAAGTGACAAATCCTTATCAGAATACGTAGGATGGTGGTGAGCCATGGCAGCTCGAATGAGAAACCCCATCGATGATGAGGAGCAGATATCCATGATCGTACATTCAGCAAATCCCAGCATTTCGGGATATTCAATCTCGTATCCCTATGTAAATTTCTCCCAACTCATCCGAGTTGGAGAACAGGTCAAAGCCGGAATCAGAGCTGGAACCATTTCCCCATGGCCACACCAGGCTCCCTCGGTCAAAAGGAACAGGGTAGAGGGGAAACCTGTAGGATACGGGAATGGAAATAACACTGTTCCCGCACAGCGCACCACCGAGGTTAACAATATCGTCATTAACACTCAGGGCAATCAATACGTTCCGCAACCGGAGCCACAGCAAGACAGGCAGTATCAACCACAGTCAAACAGATAATACCAACCACAGTAAACCCAACAGGGATATCAGGGACAACCGTCTTAACAACAACAACAATAACCCAGAGGGAATGCGCCTGGCCCTTACAAACAGGCAATGTTAGGGAGGAAGTTCACTCATTTAGCGCAAATATACAGTCAGGTTCTGACCATGTTAATACAAAAGCAACTCCTGACACCGCTCTAACTATGACTCCCCCCTAACCCCTTGCCACCTGGTTACAACGAAAATTAATACCGTGCATATCACCAGGCCCTTGGCCATCTAACGGACCGCTGCTTCGCATTGAAACATGCGGTCCAAGATTTGATTGAAAGCCAGAAGATTGTGATCACCCCACAGGCTAATAATACGGCTCAGGCCAACATTCTCCAAAATCCATTGCCATCGCATCAAGTAGGACCCAGTACATCCGGCACCTTTACCGTCAACCATATTGAAGGAGGACAATCCATATACCCCTCCCCACATCATTCCATACAAGTAATCATGTCCGATACAACAACTTGGACATGGGGGTATCGACTAGCACCATCACCTGGGCCATAAATATTCCTCGAAGCAGCACCAGTAGCACAACCTCTCATATTCCTCGAAGCAGCACCAACAGTATAGCCTCTCATAACCCTTAAACCGCACCTAACAGGTCACATCCTCAGCATCCTGACCCCCAAGGGGCACACTCAACTTTGTCCACATTACACTAAAAAGGTCGAATTCTGAACTCATTGTTCTCCCGATAGGTCTCCCTGATCTAACTTCGCTAACCTTGCAAGGGGCACCCCCGGTTCAAACTCCAAAATTTCTGATGCCTCACCAACTAGCATATGCCCAGAGGACCTCTCCCACACAGCAAATGGAGGAAGAAAACTCCAATGTCAAATCTCGCTAGAACTCGATGGCACCTCAAGAGAAATCACCGAGTCTACCACAAACGGTCTCAGCCACAACCTCTCAGCCTCAAGAACCACTAATATACCTGGAAGGGAAGACGGTTCCATCCTATAATCCAAAAGCAGTCCCATGGCATTACCCAGAATGCGATGGGGTGGGTAACAACGGGAGATATTTCAGGAGAGAACCAAAATCTAAAGGAAATTCGAGGAACTTTATCGGGAACCACCTGCAAAATCGATGCTACTTTTGACATAACAGCCTAACTCAAAACCATCCCCGCACAAATTTTCATATGGGAACTCTTATGCACATCAAGATTGCATCGAGAAATCTTTGCAAAAATATTGAATGATGCCCATATCTCTCCTGATGTACCCCCCGAAATGGTGGCAAGTATGATCGGACAACTTCTCACACCACGAGCCATCACTTTCTCTTATGAGGAATTACCACCTGAGGATCGTAAGCACTGGCGCTCACTAAACATAATGGCCCATTACAAAAATTTCAAAGTCCCACTCGTACTCATTGACAATGGATCCAGCCTTAACGTTTGCCCTTTAAGGACTACCGAACAATTAGGGATAGAACCATCTTCCTTCAGACCCAGCACCATGAGCATCAGAGCCTTCGATAATTCCCGAAGACAAGTAGAAACAGAAATCGACCTTGAGTTGCAAATTGGACCAGACATGACCATTGTCACATTTCAGGTCATCGACAATCCCGCCTCATTCAACCTTCTGTTGGGGCGACCATGGCTCCATGCTGTTGGAGCCATCCCATCTACCCTCCATCAAAGGGTTAAATTCCCTTCGAAAAATCGAATCATTTCAGTATTGGCCGAGCTAAAAACCATCTTACTGGTGATGATCAATATCCCAGAAACCGATATCCCTGTAATTGACGTTCAGCATATCGAAGGTGACGTATCGTATCACAGTTTCGAGTTTAAAATTGTGAACTCAATCGTTAATCCACCCCCCCTTGCTGTTGAACATGTCATTCCCCCTGCCGAAAGACTAGTCTTGAACTACCATACCGAGTTCCATGAAAAAGGTATGGTGGTAAAACCGACATGTGCCAATGTGCAGAGACAGGGACTGGGGTATCAACCGATGCCAAAGGATCAAGCTGAAAAGCCAAAGAAAGGTCAACCGTTTAAGTGCACACCCATCAAGTTCATCAAGGTTGAGACAACTTGTAAAGACACGATGATGTCCCTTGAGGAATAACTCCAGCAACTCAAACTCACAGAACATGTTAACCTGGAGGTCATCTAGCCACTGATAAGGTGGGATAGGATCCTCAAGACAATGAAGGCACATCCGAAGCCAGGGGCAGAACCCCAGACCCACCACATGAGGCTAGGGGCAGGGAAACAGGGTCATCCACAGGAGGCCCATAATCAGGGGTGCCCCTTGAAAGGGACGTAGGCAAGAATGGAGAGACACCCATTTTCATCCACAGTCAAGGGGACACATCCCCACCACCAGCTTAGCAACACAAGGGGTAGAAGCAGCCCATTCATTGGGTTGACAAGGGAAAATGGCCCGCTCTTGATTGGACGGACGTCAAAGTCCCATCACCAAGTGAATCCGAGGAGCCAGAAGAACTCCAACTCTTGGGTGAAGAGATCGAATCAGACTCCGACTCTGAACCTAGCCTAATAGACATCATGGTCATCAAGACAGGTGACCCTCAGGAATAAACAGATCAGATCAACAGAATTGAAAGGGGGAAGGAACCACAATGATCAGTTATCCCCCTAATGATTGAATCAGCTGGTGAATCATTCATGGGTGCCGGTCCCAAAAAAAATGCCAATGTAAATAATGGTGGGTACCCCTAACTAGGACAGGATCAATCATGGTTCGCAACACCATCCTGTTCGGGATCTCTCGGCGACACAAAAAAATCAGAAAATTTTCAAAACACAAAAACATCATACATTCCAAAAAGTACAAAAAAACCAGATATTCCTCAAAATCACAAAACACCAAAAAATTTTCAAACCACCAAAACAATAGAAAAAATTTCAAAAAACACTATGCCAAACACCTTACATACATTGCAGGAGTTTGAGGTCGACTCGTATGATTTCAATCTAAAGTTGGACTTTGAACTCATGGGTTTGGATGAAGCACTGGATGAGGGAAATGATGATACAGCTCTCGAATTCAAGGATTCTCTCAAAAAATTTGAAACAAAGGCCAATGTTGTAGCAGATGACTTCGAAATTGTGAACTTAGGGTTAGCGAAATCTCCCATAGAGATGCGTATCGAAAAGTCGTTATCTCCGGAACACAAGAAGAGGATGATAGAGTTTCTGAAACCAAGGTTGTCCAACTTTGCCTTTTCTTAGGAAGACATGCCAGGGCTCGATGAGGATCTGGTGGTGCACCATTTGCCAACAAAGCCAGACATGAAGCCTGTCAAACAAAAGCTGCGGAGAATGAAGCCAGAATGGGCCCTGAAGGTCTGTGATGAAGTTATCAAGCAATACAACGCGGGGTTCCTGGTAGTCTCCAACTACCCGGCATGGCTCGTAAATACTGTACCGGATCCAAAGAAGGACGGCAAAGTCAGGATGTGCATCGACTTAGGGATCTTAACAAAGCAAGTCCTAAGGATGCCTTCCCTCTGCCTTACATCGACACACTAGTAGATAACACTGCTGGACACAAGATCTTCTCCTTCATAGACGGTTTCTCTGGTTATAATTAGATCAAGATGACCATAGAGGATCGTGAGAAGACTTCCTTCATCACACCATGGGGAACTTTCTGTTACCGGGTCATGTCTTCGGATTGAAGAATGCTGGAGCTACATATCAACGAGCCATGACTGCCTTGTTCCATGACATGATAAACAAGGAAATGGAAGTCTACGTGGACGACATGATCGTCAAGTCTCGCACAGTCGAAGGACACTTCGAAGATCTCAAGAAGCTTTTGGACAGGCTAGAAAAATTCAAACTCTGCCTCAATCCGCAAAAATGTGTGTTCGGGACAACCAGAGGAAAACTGTTAGGTTTCATTGTCAACGAAGAAGGTATTCGGATAGATGAGACCAAGACCAAGGCAATCATCGAAATGCCACCGCCTAAGACCGACAAAGAAATTCAGGGTTTTCTCGAGCGAATCCAGTATATCAGCTGATTCATCGCATAGCTCACCCCGGTCTGTGAGCCCATATTCAAGCTACTACGAAAGAACTCGCTAAAGGAATGGAATAACGACTGTCAAGCGGCCTTCGACAGGATCAAGAAATACCTACTAAATCCTCAAGTGCTCATGCCACCTATTCCAAGTAGGCCATTACTGCTGTATATCTCCGTTGTAGCAGAAGCAATAGGATGCGTTCTTGGCTAACATGACGACACAGGAAGAAAAGAGCAAGCGATCTATTATCTGAGTAGACGATTCACGAGCTATGAAGCCAAATACTCCAGCTTAGAAAAGACATGCCTTGTCCTAGTCTGGACGACACAATGGCTACAACAGTATATGATCGCTCACTTAGTCCTTCTACTCGCTTCTATGGATCCATTGAAATACTTGTTTGAGAAACTAGCACTAACAGGTAGGATCGTAAAATGGCAACTATTACTTTCTGAGTTCGACATTACTTATGTCACTTAGAAGGCAATCAAGGGGCAAGCACTGACCTACTACTTAGCCGCCCACTCCCTGCTTGACTATCAACCGCTGAAGACCTTCTTCCCTGACGAGGACATTCTCTTGATTGAGGATGAAGAAGAAACGAAGGCAGGAAAGTGGACACTCTTCTTCAACGGAGCTACAAACTCGAAAGGGAGTGGAGTAGGCGCCATACTCTACTCCCCTGATGACGTCCCAATTCCTATATCCAAAAGGCTGGCATTCCAATATACCAACAACATAACTGAATATGAAGCATGTATCGCCGGTCTAAGAGAAGCCATAATCCTCAACGTGAAGAAGTTACGAGTCTTCGGAAACTCGTAACTCATCATCAATCAGATAAATGGTGACTGGAGGACCAAGGATGAAAAGCTGATCCCTTATCATGTGTATCTGGAGAATCTAACTGAGGAATTCGAAGAGATCACATTCTCTTACATGCCCCGAGCCAGGAACCAGTTCGCAGATGCTCTGGCTACCCTCGCCTTAATGTAGGAGATCCCAAAAGGAATTGCTGAATGAGAACTCACTGTCGAACTCTAGGAGGAACCTGCATTCTGCCTACAGATTGACGAAGCTGAATCTCCTCCGAATGATCGACCATGGTACAAAAACATCAAGAAATATCTCAAACATCAGAAGTACCGGGAAGGAGTAGCCCCAGCTGATCGACATACTATCCAACACCTGTCAACATAATTCATGATTACTGGGGGCATCCTCTATAAGCGATCCTTCAACCAAGTCCTTCTCCGCTGCGTGGATGAAACAGAAGCGGCACAAATCATGTCAGAAATCCACGAAGGACTATGCGGCCCACACATGAATGGACACATGATGGCAAAGAAGATCTTATGACTCGGTTACTATTGGCTTACAATGGAGACAGATTGCTGTAAGCACGTTAGGAAATGCTTCAAATGTCAGGAATATGCAAATCAGATCCATGCACCCGCTTCCGAGCTCTATAACCTGACATCACCATGGCCCTTCTCTGTATATGGATTGGACATCATCGGCAAGATCAGCCCAAAAGCATCAAACGGGCACGAATACATCCTGGTGGCAGTAGATTATTTCACCAAATGGATAGAGGCAGCATCCTATACCACCATCGCAGCATCTCATGTGGTCAAGTTTATGAAGAACAACATCATCAACCGTTATGGGATCCCTCAGGCCATTATTACTGACGACGGAACTCCGTTCGTCAATAAAAGAATGGACGACTTCCTCAACAAGTTCAAGATCTAACGCCATCGGTCAAGCCCCTACCGCCCTCAAATTAATGGTGGGGTCGAAGCTGCCAACAAAATATTATCCATATACTGGAAAAAATGGTGAAGACATATTGTGATTGGCCAAAAATGCTTCCTTATGCACTCTAGGCCTATCGGACGTCCGTACGGTCTGCTACAGGCACAACTCCATATGAACTCGCATACGGAATGGAAGCAATGCTGCCAGTCGAAATTGAAATCCCATCACTCTGGATAGTGCTGGAAAGCGAAATCGAGGAAGGCGATTGGCAACAAGCAAGATACGATCAATTGCATCAGGCAGATGAAAAACGTATGCTGGTGCTAAGCCACTCCCAATGCTATCAAAGAAGGATCGCTCGGGCTTACAACAAGAGGGTCCAAAAGAAGAGCTTCAAATCGGTAACATGGTCATGAAACGCATCCTACCGCCGCACTTGCCAGATCTTAGAGGAAAATTCAAACCCTCGTGGGATGGACCGCTGATCATTCGGGAAGTACTCCCAGGAGGCGCTCTTCGGCTCACCAATCTGAGAGGAGAGGATCTTTCCGAGCCCATCAACACTAATAATGTGAAAATCTATCATAGGTAACCACACCTAACCTTGTCAATGATTACAATCGCAAAGCTGTGCCCATAAAAAAAATCTGCTATCTCTCCCATTAGAAAGACCTGTCATTTCTCCCACAAAAAAAAAGAGAGAAGAGAAAATAAAAACACAAAAAAGAAGAACAAAAAAAAGAAAAGGGGAAATCCCAAAAAGAAGAAAACCCAAAAGGAAAGAGACGAAGTCCATCCCACATCCCAAATAACCCAACAAAAAAAAAAAAACAGTTTACAATTCTAATCAAAGACAAGGACAAGAAGGTAACCAGTTGGCCGACTATGAAGGAAGTCTCTCCATCACTCCTGGTATTTAGAAAAAAAAAAACAGAGAGAGAGAGAAAAAAAAAAGACATGTCTAAGCAAAAGGGGCGAGGTGAAAACCTGAAAGGGCGCCTCAAGTAAAACAGCGGACATGTAGCGGACTTGGTGAAAACCTGAAAGGGCGCCAAGGATAAAAACAACACAACTGCTAAGGGGCAGATAAGAAAAAAAACCCAGGACATAGTGAATATCCGAAAGGACGCTATAGGCAAAAATGACGGAAAGAGCCGGACGTAGTGAAAACCTGAAAGGGCGCTACGGGCAAAAAAATGGCAAGAAGTAAATAATAATAATAATAATAATACTAATAAAAGTGCAGGTACATAAGAGGCTAAGACAGCGAGCATCACAACAAGATACAAAAGAAAGATCAACTGCAGATTAGTTCCCTATCAAACTCTGCTTGAGTCCGGGGATGTGATCCCAGATGCCCTCTTAGGGAACCAAGACCCTATGAACACAATCTAGGATACTGCTTGCAACGTGAGCTGAGCCTAAGATTCTGATCCCAATCATCCAAAGCACAAATCCAAACACAAGCAAGCATTGATAAATGTCGCACAAACAAAAATTTTCATTTCTTTAGAACTTTTTTTCAAGAACATTGTTTTCCTTTTTTTTTTTTCCACATAAAACCAAAAATCAAAACAAAATATTGTTATGCATATGGGATAAGCAGTTGATTAACATCGAAAACTCCAGGTAAGCTCCTATCCCTCGTACATCGACAACCTCTGTCTAAGACCCTCTATTTCCACACGCAGGTAAAAGGCTTCATCCCTATCCAGACGGTGTGCCACAAGCACCACTGCCAGTCAACGAGCCATATCCTCACATGTGTGACAAAGGACAGCAATCTCAGAGATCAGGTGACCATGTGTGGCAAGCAAGAAGGAAGGATCAATGAAAGGTCGCTCTCAAAGGCCTCAAATAAGTCAACAACACATGAATAGGAAGAAGCAGTATCACCCACCATATCCTGATCAACAGCCTGATCTGCTAAATGTCATCTAGGAACTTAACGATACAATGATTGCTCTGCCACCCATTGCTGGTACGGTACTGTCGCCATGGGAGGAGCCCAAGACTCAAAATCTAAAGCCGTCGCATCCAGGGAACCCTGCCAGGAAACCCAGACTCGCCTATACAGAGCAATCAAGTCAGAAGGAAGAGGAGCATGCTCAAATCCAGAGAAAGCAAACTCCGGAATATCCTGCCAAAAACCAAACTGACGAAGGAATCGCACGGGATGGTAAGAGCAGTACCCCCGAAGGCTGAGCAACAATAAAGGAGTACAAGCAGCGCTACAAATCAATGGCAAGCAATAGAGCCAAGTAGCCTCTCAGCTGATCTCCCATCCCCGAAGCTGAGAGAGCATGCGATGGTATAATGGCTCAGTAGCCTCAGCACCAAAAGGAAGGCCATCAATCAACAGACAAAGTACGTCATCACGAAGGGAATCAAGCCGCACAAGCATAGGGGTCATGTACAGGCGTTCCCATAACCACATTTGTGAGAGGAATAAATCAGGCTCACGTTGCAAACATAAAACAAAAAAAAAGGAAAAGGACCAGAGTGAGGAATACCTGAAGAAAAGAGCAGCAGCCTCGGAGAATACGAGTGTGTCCAAGCGAGCATTCAGTGAGCCCCAAGAAGAGCTCCGCCAGCACCACAGATATGACGCTCCTACGATGAAGGACACGGTGGAATACATCCAACAAAACTGTCAGCGATGACTGTCTCCAGCCCGAGAAAAGCAGCTCAGCCAAGACACAGAATATTAGTGCATTCAAGCACTGAAGCTGGCGGTCGGATCCAGGTCCCCCATAGGCCGTAGAACAGCGATCATACAAGACCTCAAGGGAGAGTTCACCAGCCCCACCCGCTATAGTAGGAAGGGCAGTAAGAAATCCGAACCAAGAGATCAAGTCTGAAAAATGAACCGGCTCAGAAGAAGGAACATAAGGCTCTCGAGTAAGAGGAAGACCAGACAAGCGTGAAAACTCCTCCAGTGATGGGCCCAACTCCAGATCATTGAACAAAAATAAGTTCAATGCTGGGACCCAATCATATGAAGCTGCGCTCAACAGTCGCCAGTCTAGGCGAACTCGATGAAAATGAAGGACCTCCCTCAAGCCTAGAGAGCCCAACTCAAAAAGCTCAGACTCGGTCAAGTTGTCAATCCAGATATGCAACTGCTCAGAATAAGTACCGCATGGCTACAACCGATAGGTCCGAACAGGCACACCCTCTACAATCTGAAACCCCAGATCTATCGGCGAATCATAAAAAATGGGCATGCCCTCGTCTAACAAGTCTATCTCGTGATGGCGAAAGAAGCCCGCTTCACCCATCGCATCACGTAAGGTGTCCTAGAAAGCTGCAATAGGCGGGCCCAAACCGCTGACAACCGTCACATCAGGAGCAGTCTGAAATGAACAAGCCCTAGGAGCTGCAATGCCTAGAGTATCCCCAAGAGGGGATCGGATCGCACTGGAGCTCGACGAAGCGCATGTCCCATCACTGCCTCGAAATTTATGCCAAAAATCTGAGCCAAGCCATCTGCAAAAAATCCCTCACCAGCCAAATCCAAACCGCTGGGGCCACCAAAGTGGGGGCCACCACCTATCAAGACCCGATCTAACCCATCTGCACCTTCCATCAACACCATACTATCATCCACACCATCCATATCCATCCCTCCATCAATCAAGCCATCGGCTGCTGTCATCACACCATCCTCGCCATTCAAACCATCCATCACCATGTTAACATCCGTGAAACCTGGTGGCCCACCCGGAATGGACCCACCAAAAACATCCAATCCCATCAACCTATCCCCATAACCACCATCCATGGAGAAGGAATCCAAACCATAAATAGCATTTACCTCTCCAAAGGGAGCCATTACTCCACCAACTTCCATCAATTCATCCATAAATGGATCCCCTCCACCATTTATGGACTCACCTACCTCCTCACCACTCATAAACCCATCACGACCAACCATAATAACAGCAATAAAAGGAAAGAAGAAGACAAAATGGAAAGGGACAAGAAGATGGGACAAAGGGAATGATCGGACGGTCTGATCCAGCAAAGAGGGACAGAAAGGAGGTAAAGAGAATGAATAGAGAAGAGGGGTACTCGCTGGAAGAAAAGATGAACGAAGGCGGCGATCCGATTATCGCTTGCGGTACTCCAACCACCGCCGTCAGATCTGACATTTTTCATCGCTGTAGCACTGACAGGATAGAACGAGAGAAAAAAAGTCTCCGGGCGGCAGACCAACTACCGCCCGCGGCAGTCGGAATACCGCCCGGGCCCACTTTTGGGTGAATTTTGGGCGGGATCCGCTCTGGAGGGCCAGGACCTGGAAACAAACCTCTATACACTCAATTGGGACTGCAAAACTGATTAAAAGACATTGCAAGAAGGTAACACTGAACAAGCTAAATTTCATATAAACATTTGATTACATAGGCAAGGATACACGATTACATGATGCAATGACCTAATCATCATCAGGGAGATAAGTGTCAGTGTCCTTGCGGCGAAAGTGGGGCCCTAAGATCCCTCCTCCAGCGAAACGTGCACCGCCACCAGGAGCGTAGCCAGGCTGCAAGGTCGGACCAATGCCATGCTGCTCGCACTAGGAACTGTACTCTCTATCCAGATCAACAAAGGCACTGGCATCGTAACCCTCTAAGGCGGCCGCTAACTCTCTCTCAGACACCGATCTCCAGTCAGAAGGCCTAGACGGCGGGCTGAGTGGCACCAAGGGACTGCTAGTCAATTGTAAAAAAAGTCTCTCTCTTAGGTACCACTTTGTCACACTCGGGTCCTCCAAGATACGGCATCGTCGTGAGGCCTGAAAAGCCTCCTGAGCCCCAGGGGTGAGCGCAGCATTCGACCGAAAATACAGCCTGGTATGAAACTGCAAAAGAGGAGAAAGAGTCAAAGGCTGAGACATAAACAGGAAACATGCAGCACATGAGCAACACAAAATGAGGCAAAGACGCTCACATCATCGGGAACGAGAGCATCAATGTTCGACCTCCAAGCAAGATTGGAAAAGATGCGTGTGCGGCTGCGGTTATCCTTGTACCACAGCATCATGAGGGGAAAAGGAGGTGAATGATCAATCAAGGTGGGCGCCAAGTGAGAAAAATGATCGAAAAAGAATAATTGTACAAAACCTCGATTAGAATAGACGCACCAGATCATTCCCAAGGAAAGCGGGGCATAAAGGAGGCCACGGCGACTAGGTAAAAGCCAGTTAAAGATCGGCTGATACAACAGCTGGCCTTATCCTGCCCTTCGTACAAATGGGCCAAGAGGGCTGCATTCTAGTTGTATGGTGTTGAAAAAGTGATATCTGCCATGAAAGACAATAGGCGGGAACTCACGATCTCATTCCCGTGGTAGAAAATCATCGCACCCATAGTGTATAAAATCAAGGCATGAGCCTTCACCACAGCCGCAGCTTCGGTCTCAGGGATGCGCTTGGCAAAATTCGATGATAGCCAGAGAAGTTTGAATTGAGGACCGGTAAAGTTTCCATCATCTGGCATCATCCCCAATAATCTCATCCAATCATCCTCAGTAGGCACCGGAAGGTCATCCTCGAAAGGGACGAATCCTCTGTCATACCGAAGACCCAACTGCATGTATATATCATATGGGGTAATACCCCACTCTCAAAAGGCAGCTGAAAAGTATGGGTCTCGAGATGCCACCGCTCAGTCAAAGCAGACAGGAGAGACATGTTCGTCCTGCTCAAAAGAACTCGGAATAGGTGTGCAAACGGCGTCCGCTCCAAAACCTCAAAGAACAATGGTCGCGGGTCATGGAACCAATCAGGCCAATACGTCCTGACCCCTCACCCTCTCAGGACCGTAGGGGCGCCACCTTCCCGAGCTATGTCAGACAAGTGTCGCCCCTCTCGTGGCACGTAACATGGATCGGTCGACTGATGAGAAGAACTAGCCTCATTTCTGCCACGGCGAGGCATGCTGCACAGGCAAGGTGTACACGTAAGTATCCATTTTAAGGCCCATCTTAAGAAAGCATTTTAAGGCTGACTCCAAAAAGCCCATTTCAAGGCTCATCTCAAAAAGCCCATTTCAAGGCCCATCTCCAAAAAGCCCATTTCAAGACCCATCTCGAGGCCCATCTCAAAAAGGCCCATCTCAAGGCCCATTTTAAAAGGCCCATCTCCAAAAAGACCATTTCAAGGCCCATCTCGAGGCCCATCTCAAAAAGCCCATTTCAAGGCCCATCTCCAAAAAGCCCATTTCAAGACCCATCTCAAAAAGCCCATTTCAAGGTTCATTTTCAAAGACCCATTCCTAAGGCACATTTCATTTTCAAAGGCCCCTGTTGTCTTGAGATAGGCCCACCTTCACCACACATTTCAATAAATGTGTCTGGACATGTCAAGGTCATGATGTGGGGCCCACTTGAAAAATCCCACCCGTCCATCATTCACCAAAAAAAGGCCAATTATCAAGATTTACACCTTCGATATACACAAATAGGTCCCAGATCATCCATCCAACGGTCCACATCATCACCAACAATTTCAAAAAAAAAAAAAAAATGAAAAAAAACAAAACACAAAGCACAAAAAATAAATAAAATTCCAAGGGTGGGGCTCCTTTCTTATCACACCCCACTCCAACAACACAAAATATATATATATATATATATATATATATATATATATATATATATATATATATATCAAATCTAGCCAACAACTTGGCCCAAAACAATTAAGTCCAACAGGATCCAATGGATCAGATCCAACTAAGATGATCCGACGATCCCAATCATCGCCTTCCCAAGGCCCACAGAGGAATCTAACCCATCAAAGGCTCCTTAAGAAAGCGGCCCAACAAAGATCCAACAAGGATTGTTGGCCAAGATTACCTGAAATGGAAGGAAGGAAGGAAATATAAGGAAAATGGGCCGGAAAAAACCTCTCCAAAATAGCTCCAGGGACCACAATGGGTCCCTGGACGTCCCAAATGGAAGATTCAAATAGAGAAGGAGGTAGCACCGGACGGATTAGCGCACCTGACGAACCACTGGGTCAAGCGACGGACCGGTGGTAGCCGGACTACCGCCCACGGCAGTCCGACTGCCGCCCGACCAAAAATAGCCATTGGGTAGCGGGCCTGTCCCTTAGGGCGATTGTGGGCGACCAGTTTTTCTCTCTGACCGTTGGACAATACCAATATATATATATATATATATATATATATATATATATATATATATATATATATATATACACCAAAAATTACAAAAATCACCAAAAAACCAAAATATAAAAAAAAAACCAAGAATTGCCAAAATTACCAAAGTCCCGAAAAATATCAAAAATTGCCAAAAATACCCAAAAAAATAAAAAATTGCTAAAAATTGCCGGCAAATTCCAAAAAATAAAATAAATCCCCAGGGAGTATAGCCTCAAAAAGGACACTTCTTCTAAACTATCAAGCCCCATTAAAATATTAGTGGAGGCCATCTGACTTTGCTGTAACTAAAAATTGAACAATCTCAACCATCCGTGAGATCAGACGAATCTTTACAAAAAAAAAAATCCAAAATATTCCGAACCGTTAGCCCCATTGATTCATTAGTGGAGGCCATATGATTTTTCTGCAAATAAAAACTGAACGACGACGCTTACCCGCGAGATTGAACGGATATTTTTTTCAAAAAAATCCAAAATATCTTCAAGAAAAATCTCCAAGAAGTCTAGCTCCAAAGAGATAGTTTTCAGAAGTTTTTCAAAAATACATGTAGCGCGCAGTACACTGAGGAATCTTTCATATTCTTCAGTTGCGGTCAGTGCAAACAGCTAAATAAGGTTCAATCTCTCCCGGTTTCCTCGGAGGATGATCGAATCTGTACATGATACATTATGATTGGCCAGATCTCTATATCTGGACAGTCGTACGGATGTTAGTAGAAATGAGTGGATCTATCTCTGGAAAGAATTATCAAACCCGAAGTGACAACAATCCATTTTAGCCAAAGTATCAGAATCAGCGGACCACATGACAAAGGATTACCCGCACATACCTAGTCCGGGATGTTCGTAAAATTTGATCGAGTCCAAGTCGGCATAGTGAGTTCCCCGTAAGGCCTCACCAACGCACGGGGCAGCTAACCACTTTGACGATCAAATAGAACGAATACTCCTAGGGTGATTACGTAGCAAAGGAACGATAGACCTAACAGTATGAGAATCCTCGTAAAGCCGTGACAAATGCGCAGATGCCCCTACTTTTCAGACTTACCCTCCAGTGCTATTAACAATCTGACGTGAAAGGGTTGTGATTGATGACCCGTAAAGTCGCGACAAATGCGCAGGGGACAATCATAACATTTTTCTCAACCCTCATGATATGTGTAAGTTATCTAGACAGTCAACAGACAATGATACAATGACAGGTAGTAGATTCAAATCACTATCCTTTCTGACTAGAAGGGTGGGGTGTCCACTTGCTTTGGCCTTCGGTTGCTTGTAACCTCGGCCAAAGAGGGGCATCTGTAGACACCCCACCCAGGCTAATATCTTGAGAATGCTAAGACTATCTGGGAACCATGATCATAACCTAACCTTAACCTTAATCCCATCCTAGACCTAACCCTAATCCCAATCATTGCCTACACCGAACCCTAACCCTAGCTGCAGACCCTAGTCCAGAATTCCCAAAACTCCCTAGCCGCAATCCAAAACCGTGATCCAAGTCGTTCAGTATACACATAGCCTCGCCTATACCTTATATCCTGGCCAGAACCCTCTATCCATACCTAAATCCACCACTTTGAGTCCCAAAAACCCAAAACTGAGACCACCGGACGAACTAAAACACCGCATGAAGCCCACACGTACGAATTCGGCCTGAACCAGGCCTGGGCGGTAGTCTGACTACTGCGGGCGGCAGTTTGACTACCGCTTGCGGCACTCCGACTGCCGCCACTCGTGGCTCGCGTGTGGACAGCTATCCCAGCGTCCAAAAGTTAACTTTCCTTCAAAATTACCCTCTCTACCTTTTCTAGTTACCAATATACCAGCCCCATAAGCCAATGAGAGTGTGCCATGTGGCATCTCTCTCCTCTCCACCAACCAAAACTTGCCACCTCAGCTTTTAACCCTCTCAAATCTAGTAATTGCAGCAACGCCATTGGAGAAGGCTATAAATAAC
Source organism: Magnolia changhungtana (assembly GCA_030180095.1). Classification (NCBI taxonomy): domain Eukaryota; kingdom Viridiplantae; phylum Streptophyta; class Magnoliopsida; order Magnoliales; family Magnoliaceae; genus Magnolia; species Magnolia changhungtana. The sequence goes on from JASAUF010000489.1 coordinate 1,099,102, forward strand.
CCTCTCCTCTTCTCATTTCCACACACCTCATCCAAGGGAGAGAGAGAGAGAGAGAGAGAGAGAGAGAGAGAGAGAGAAGTAAGGAAGAGAGTGAGACAAGGAGAAAGAGAGAGTAAGGAAGAGAGTGAAGGAGAGGGAGGAAGCTCTCAAACCTTCCAAGCCCTGACCTTTTGAGCCATCCCTTAGCCTTCCTCTTGACCTTCCCAATCCATAAACTTAACCCAGTATGGTCATGGTTCAATCCGTGTCTTAACCTATTCAAAGATCAAGCCAAAGATCCACCATCATACAAGCATTCATCATGACATCTATCCCCTTCTCAACCCCCCTGCTCCTCTAGATCTCTAGTGAACTTATGCTCTGTGACTTGCCGTATACCAGATCCTGTCACATCAGAAATTCCTAATGATCTAGTCCACTATTCTTTACCTTTTTGCATAAGCATCATCACATCCGCTTTCTAAGCACGCCGTTGGACGTATGCTCTGTGGCTTGCCGAAATCTCAAATCTTGCTACATTAGAAATCCGCGTTTGTGCCTAGTCCCATCTCGACCACAGCATCCATTATCCCTTAAGATTATTTTACCATACTAAGTAGAGACCGCACATTTGTACGGGCAGAGAGGGTGCATAACCCCTTCCCTCTTTATAACCGAGGTCCCTTACCCATAATCTCGGATCGCAGACCAGGAGTCAATTTAAGGAAGGGGAGTCTTCGGGCTTCCCCAACCTTGCGTATTTTGTGGTTCTAGCCGACTACGGGATTCTGGAATTTTTCGGCTAGTGACGACTCCAACATCCATACTTAGCTTAATCATCCACCACAAACATTTAACTCGCCAAATCAGCGTGGGCGCCGATTTTCTGTGTCTACACAACCTCTTCATAAGTTAACACAAACATTAAAGAAGGGAAAACACAAATATCAGCTTGATCGAAAACCTTTGTGGCCCTTAGAATTTTTTAATGGTGGGCGTGACTCTCTCCACTATTTTTTGTGGTGGGGTCTACTCAAGTTTTGGATCTGATTCATTCTTTGGCTTATGCCCTAAAATGATCTCTCCAAATGGATGGACGGTGTGGATACAAAACATACATTGTAGTAGGACCCACATAAATAGGTGACATTACTTTAGCAGTATGTCTCGCTACTCAACGTGTGCGCTGAATCCCAAATGGAAACGGAAGCCAATTGGCTACTCCCCCTACCACCAGCCCGGTGGTGGTGGTCAGTGCTCTGTGGGCCCCACCATGATGTATGTGTTTCATCCATTCCGTTAATCTATATTTACATATAATTTTAGGGTTGATCCCAAAAAAGAGAGGGATATAAATCTCATATGGACCACACCACAGGAAAACAATGGTGATTGGATATCCATCATTAAAGTCCTCGTAAGGCCCAGTATACTGTTTATTTGACATCCAATTTGTTGATTTGGTCATAAAGACCCAGATAAAGGGAAAAAACAAAAATTAGTTTGATCCAAAACTTTTATGGCCCCCAAAAAGTTTTTAATGGTCGACGTTCATTCAACACTGTTTCATGTAATGTGGTCCACTTGAGATTGGGTTATACCTCATTTTTGGTCTCATACCATAAAATGATCTAGAAAAATAGATGGACAGCACGGATGAAACACATATATCATGGTGGGCCCACATAGCACCAAGTGGCAGGGGAGTAGCCAATCCGTTTCCAATCAAAACTGTCTAATGGACGGGATTCACGGGGGAAAGCCTTTTCCAGGAAGTTCCAATGCTGGGGTCCACCGTGATGTTTATAAGAAATTCAATCTATTCATCCATTTTTAAAGCTCATTTTAGGACATGTAACCAGGATGATAAAAAACTCAACTGGGCATACAAGATAAAAGTGGAGAAAGAAATTCCTACCCTTGAAACCTTCCTAGGTGTCTTGATGTTTATATGCAATCCAAACCATTTATAAGGTCATTTTTTCTGGGATGAAGTGAAAACACCAAAAAATTAGACCGATACAAAACTTTTGTGGCCATATAAATATTTCAACGGTGATCACTAAATCCCCACCGTTTCCTCTCGTGTGGCCCATTTAAGTTTTGTATACACCTTATTTTTGGTATAATGTCCTAAAAGGATATCTAAAAACGGATGAACAGGTTAGATTTATCACAAACGTCCCAGTGGGCCCCATCTAGAATCCTTGCGTAAGAGGGCTTTTGCAGGAAATCCGCGTCCCCGTGTCCAACGTCTCGGTTATATTTCTTATTAAGTGTAAATTTTTTAGTATATTAAAAAAAAACTGTTGACGTGGCAGTTACAGTGACGTGGACGAATGAAAACACTGGAGTCAGGGAGTTCCTGACTCCAGGAAACACCGGATCCGCACTCTAGTTTTTAAGAGGGTCCTAAAGAGGGGTTGATGAGTGGTGGGGTTATATAGAGAAAGCTTCATGCAAGTTTTCTCTAGTCTAGACGCACTTGTAGTGCATACATGTAGTGTACACACACATGTGGTATTCACACATGTGGCATGTACACATGTGAGGCGTGTGTGTTTGGAGCATTCATAACGTGTAGTGTAGTGTGTGTGTAAAAAAAATGTGAATAGTATAAGCGTGTAGTGTAAATAACATGTGTATAAATGTGTGGTGATCTGTGCATTTCTCGTGGCAAGGAGCATGTGGTCATAGTTATAAGATGAATGGTTGATCATAATCAAAATTACTTTTGTCTATGTAAATGTGCGGCTGAAATTTATAGTTATCGTTTGGATTGTGAGATAAACGGGTAATTAGGTAATCTACAGATGAATGTTTGATTTTAACAGATAAAAGAATACATAGGTGAATAGGTGGATGCGTGGATCGGTAAATGAGTGCCTGGATGATTTCACACTTTGATGAATAACTAAATGAACGGTTGGGATGAGAAGATGTACATGTATACATATACAATGCAACTGGTCAATCTAATCGATGTAAAAATGTACTTTTTGAAATGGATGGATGGATGCAAAGATGAACGGTCCCCATTGCTTTGAAAAAAATTATAACCATGAAATTTACTAAGGTTATTATAATTGTAATTTGTAATGATTATAGATTTACAATATAATACAATCATAATTCACAATCTAACGGGCCATAAAAGGTTCGAGATTTAAAACAAGAAGATTAAGAAAGCCTTCGTTGTTTTTTTTTTTTTTTTTAAAATAAAAATGAAAAAGTAGTTAAAAATGACAATACATACATAGTATAAAAATAATAGATAATAGAGCTTTCAAGAATTTTAAATGGCAGAAACTCATCTGTATAAATGTAACACTCCTGTTTCCATAGCCTGAGTATAATGCTCTACTTACGAAAATCCCCGAGTGTTAACATGGGGAAATGTAATGTACGTTTGATACAAATAGTTGGCATCCAAAGTACGAGAGAGAAAACTATCAATCGAATAACATCAAGTATCAACATACTAGAAAATATTAGTCCACTTAGCTGGGGACTTGGTAAAAACCCAAAGCATCAAACGTCTGTTATTTTCTATAATGCGGAATTGACGGATCGTTTATGTATCAACAATGGAGATTCAAAACTATAAACTGAAAGCATACCTGATTAGGAAGACATTCTGCCGACAGGAATCTTGATCTTCAGCACCTTACACCTTTAGGAGAATCTTCAATGGGACTAGGGTTTTCTCGCTTATGTTGGTGAGGGGACCAAGACATAATATATAGGGAAAGAGAGCTGGAAGCTTACCCATCACACTTCTCCCTCTAGGGTCTCCACACCATAGGTTTCCATATCTGTCTTAATAACTGAGTATAAGGACATCAGTTCAAGCGTCCCGCCCTAAACCTATTTATAATAATCACAACTTAAGTGAGACCCACTAAATCGCTCAATCTGAATAATCCAACGGTCAGATCTGATGATCATATGTGGCTCACCTAATAGGAGTCTTACATTCTCCCACTTGGACTACACTGATCTCTGAAAGAAAATAAAACATTTTATTTTAATTGTGAAAACAATTTTGAAAATGCATTTGCTTTTGAAAAGTTCCTAATGGGCGCCCTACTAAATTTCAAAACAATACCGTTGGATAGTTATGAGCAACGCTTATCAGATCCGGTCCATCAAGACTACGGATATTGAATCGTGGTAGTCGACACAACATTTATATATTTCAAAGTGCAACGAATCACGGTCACGAATACCAATAGCCTCAACGACATGGATTAAAGATATGTGATCACACATGCCTATCTTCAAGTAGTATGAACGATGTGCGAAATATCTAATGTGATCAAGATATAATATCTTGCATATAAAAGGTCCATTTGTACATAATCGGATCAAAACTGAAAACTCTCACTACTGAAATACATCCTTGGGATCTACAAGTCCCATAGACGTCACATGTTCCTTAAAGAGAGTAATAGGAAGACCTTTAGTGAGAGGATCCGCTATCATCTGCCTCGTGCCGATGAGTTCTACAGACACCTGACGATTTTGAACTCTCTCCTTCACAACAAGATACTTAATGTCAATATGCTTTAACCTTGATGAATGCTTGTTGTTATTGGAGAAGTTAACTGCAGCTAAATTATCACAATAGATTTTCAATGGTTTTGGGATCATCTGCACAACCCGTAAACTAGAGAAAAAACTCTGAAGCCAGATCGCCTGACTCGTGGCTTCATAACAAGTTACATACTCTGCCTCCATGGTGGAAGATGCCGTAATCGACTGTTTTACGCTCTTCCATGATACGACTCTACTACCCATCATGAATACATAGCCCGAGGTGGACTTCTTGCTGTTGAGACAGCCTGCAAAATCTGCATCTGTATATCCAACCAACTCCAAACAGTCGGATCTCCTGTAAGTAGTGCGAAGTCCTTTGTCCTTTGCAGGTAGCGCAATACTTTCTTAACAGCTATCCAATGGTTCATACGTGGATTGCTAAGGTACCTGCCCAACATTCCAACCACAAAAGCAATATCCAGACGCGTACAGACCTGAGCATACATGATGCTCCCTACTGCTGATGCATACGGAATATCTTTCATCTTGTCCTTCTCTAGGTCGTTCTTAGGACACTGAAATTGGCCAAACCTGTCACCTTTTACAATAGGTGCTTAGCCAGGAGCACAACCTTGCATGTTAAACCTTTCGAGAACCCTATCACTATAGGCCCTCTGCGACAAGCCAAGCAACTCATGTGATCTGTCCCGACTAATCTGAATGCCGATGACAAATGATGCATCACCAAGATCTTTCATCTCAAAGTTTTGAGACAGAAATTTCTTAGTCTCACGCAACAATCCAATATCATTACTGGCTAAATGTTGTCAACATACAAGACTAAAATAATAAACTTACTTCCACTGATTTTCACGTATATACACTCATCGCAGTGTTTTTAATGAAACCATATGAAGAAATAACTTTATGAAACTTTAGGTACCACTGTCGTGATATCTGTTTCAACCCATAAATGGACTTCTTAAGCTTGCAAACCAGATGTTCTGAGCCTTTGGCTTTGAAACCTTCTGGTTGCAACATATATACGTTCTCACTTAGGTCTCCATTGAGAAACGCCGTTTTCACGTCCATTTGATGTAGCTCTAAATCTATATGAGCCACAAGAGCCATAATGATCCTAAAAGAGTCTTTCTTGGATACAAGTGAGAAAGTCTCCTTAAAGTCAATGCCTTTGACTGAAACCCTTTGCAACTAATCTGGCTTTATACCTTTCAATATTGCCCTTAGAGTCTCGTTTGGTTTTGAATACTCACTTACAACCAATCGGCCTAATCCCATTTCAACAAGGTCCCAGACTTTGTTGTCCTTTATAGATTTCAATTCATCCTTCATGGCATTAAACCATTGAGAAAAATTGGCACTTTGTTCGACTTGCGAAAAGGATACGGGATCCTTTTCAGCCCTAATGTCAAAGTCATGCTTCTGCAGATAGATGATGTAATCATCTGGAATCGCAGATCTTCTCTCTCTATGTGATCGTCTTAAAGGCTCATTATTCTGAATTGGGTTTTCTGTTTCCTCATCAGTGGGTTGTATTTGAGGTTCTACATGGTCATCCATAGGGATCTCAGGGTTCGCTGCTAGATGGACAACCACGCTACTCTGAATGATTGTGGTGGGAATCACAATTCATTCTTCCTCAAACACAATGTTTCTTAAGTTCGTGCTCCCACTATCTTCAGTATTCTCAATAAACCTAGCATTCGTAGTCTCAATGACTCTCATGGAATATGATGAACAATAGAATTGGAATCCTTTAGATCTTTCTGGGTATCCAATAAAGAAGCAACTAACCGTTCTAGGATCAAGCTTTCTCTTTCTGGGTATCCAATAAAGAAGCAACTAACCGTTCTAGGATCAAGCTTTCTTTCATGAGGGTTACACGGTTTGGCTTCTGCAGGACAACCCCATACATGAAAGTATCGTAAACTAGGCTTTCGCCCTGTCCACAATTCATATGGAGTCTTCAGTATAGCCTTACTAGGGACTCTATTAAGGATATGCACAGCTGTTTTCAACGCATCACCCCATAAAGATTCTGGCAACGTTGAATTACTAATCATAGACCGCACCATGTCCTTTAGGGTGCGATTACGTTTTTCCGCTACACCATTTTGCTCTAGAGTACCAGGCATGGTATACTGGGCGACGATGCCACAATCTTGTACGTATCTAGCGAATGGCCCTGGATTACGCCCAGATTCGTCATACCTTCCGTAGTACTCGCTACCACGGTCAGATCTGACGACTTTGATGTTTCTATTGAGTTGATTCTCAACTTCGGCTTTATATATCTTAAATGTATCCAGGGTATCTGATTTATCGTTAATAAGGTATAAGTACCCATAACGAGAGTAATCATCTATGAAAGTAATAAAATACTTCTGCCCATTCCAAGATGCTGAAGGGAACGGTCCACAGATGTCTGTATGAATCACTTCCAAGAGTCCCATGCTCCTAGTGGCACCCTTTTTTTTTCTAGTCTGTTTACCTTTAATGCAATCTATGTAGACCCCAAAGTCTGAGAAGTCCAGAGAGTGAAGAATTCCTTCACGCATAAGTCTTTCCAATCTCTCACGAAAGATATGGCCTAATCGCCTGTGCCACAGCATGGAGGAATTTTCACAATCTAACCTTCGCTTAATGCCTTTAGTGTTTCCATGTAATGAGATAATACGGTAAACATGTGAAACATCTAAATCTAACTGATAAAGGTTATTGACTAAAGTGCCAGAACCAATCATAACTGAATCATAGAAAATACTTAATTTTCCATTTCCAAATTTAAACTTATAACCAAATTTGTCTAAACAGAAAATGGAAACTAAATTACGCCTTATAGAAGGCACATAAACAATATTTACTAGATCAAGAAAGTGTCCTGACGATAACCTAAGCCTACAAACTCCAATAGCTTCCACGTCTGCTCTAATGTCGTTCCCCATATAAACCGACCTTTCCATATCGGTTGGTGTCCGGATTTGGAGCATATCCTGCGTGGAATTACATATGTGAATAGTTGCACCAGAGTCTATCCACCAGGAGTCTATGAACATATCAGCTAAATTAGATTCAAAACAGACTAAAACTTGATTCTTTCCCTGAGAAACAACTCATTCTTTAAGTTGTGTGCAATCCTCTGTAGGATCCAAAGAACGATTTCCTAAATAGTGCTTCCTTTTCTTAAAGTTGAACCCAATAAGCAAAGGTATAGAATTAAGCTGGTTTGGAATATTGGAAACAATCATGGCTGAACAAATAAAGCATAACACTCACATTAATAGAGTATACAAGTCCCATAAAATAATACATTAATGTAAACCACAAACATTATGGATGTATAAACATTCGATTGATCTGGGCCTTTAATCAAATGACCCAGAATGATGATGGGCCATAGTCATCAAATTTTGTTAAGAGCCTGACATATCATCGCGATTCCTCCTTTTGGGCGAAATTATGACATATAGGAGGCTCTACTGAACATGAAGCTGACCAGTGGTAGTGAAATAAATTTAAAATGTCCATCACCTTTGGGCAAAATGAATTTCTCAAACTTATATAACCATCACTAATCACTTCACCACACTCATATCCCTGCCAAGTGATGATACCTCTTTGTTCTGACCATCACCCGTTATGGAAACAAACACAACTAAATGCAATCCTAATATGGATGGTCACTGAATTCCATAAACTGAAGTCTGAAAGTAAAAATTTTCACCAATTGAGGTCACTTTGGTGGCTAACACAATCAGCTTCAATCCCACTCACAGACCCAAGGATTGCTACATGGTCCTGCCCAAAACGGACCGTTCTGAAATAATTCTGATTTGGTCCAAAATATGACTGATGTTGACCGCCCATATAAAGTGATGGTTGACCGCCCATATAAAGTGATGGTTGACTTAGATTCTAGATGGTCAACAACTTAATATCAGCCTCAAACATATGGGTAATGGCCCTATTTGGGTCAGATCAAAACATAAATGATGCATTTAACCATATATGCTTAATTACATGCGCCATCTTTCAAGTAAAACACACTAACCATCAATTAAACCATATGAGCTTTACTTGTGCTGAAAAATGGGCCAAGTACAATAAATCCAATGGCTAAAATTATCATTATTCGGCAAGGGGCCCAAAAGGTTGGATATACAGATGCAGATTTTTCAGGCTGTCTCGACAGCAAAAAGTCCACCTCGGGCTATGTATTCATGATGGGTAGTGGAGCCGTATCATGGAAGAGCGTAAAACAGTCGATTACGGCATCTTCCACCATGGAAGCAGAGTATGTAGCTTGTCATGAAGCCACGAGTCAGGCGATCTGGCTTTAAAGTTTTTTCTCTGGTTTACGGGTTGTGCAAATGATCCCGAAACCATTGAAAATCTATTGTGATAGTTCAACTGCAGTTAACTTCTCCAACAATAACAAGCATTCATCAAGGTCAAAGTATATTGACATTAAGTATCATGTTGTGAAGGAGAGAGTTCAGAACCGTCAGGTGTCTGTAGAACTCATAGGCACGAGGCAGATGATAGCGGATCCTCTCATTAAAGGTCTTCCTATTACGCTCTTTAAGGAACATGTGACGTCTATGGGACTTGTAGATCCCAAGGATGTATTTCAGTAGTGGGAGTTTTCAGTTTTGATCCGATTATGTACAAACATTTCAGAGGTCTCTTTTATATGCATTGATGATTCTGTTATTCAGTTCATATCTTGCTTCTCCTTCAGTGTGCACTTTTAGTTTTGAGTAAGCAAGAATTTGGTTTGTGTCTTGGTGACACGTTTTATGGACCACTTGAAGATAGGCATGTGTGATCACATTAGATATGCAATCTTCATACCACACCCCATATCTTTGATCCATGTCGTTGAGGCTATTGGTATTCGTGACCGTGATTCATCGCACTTCGAAATGTATAAATGTTATGTCGACTACTACGATTCAATATCCGTAGTCTTGATGGACTGGATTTGACAAGCGTTGCTCATTATTATCCAATGGTATTGTTTTGAAATTAAGCTATTGGAGTTTGTAGGCTTAGGTTATCGTCAGGACACTTTCTTGATCTAGTAGATACTGTTTGTGTGTCTTCTATAAGGCGCAATTTGGTTTCCATTTCTGTCTTAATAACTGAGTATAGGGACATCGGTTCAAGCGTCCCACCCCAAGCCTATTTATATGATCACAATTAAGTGGGGCCCACTAAATCGCTCAATCTAAATAATCCAACGGTCAGATCCGATGATCATGTGTGGCTCACCTAATAGGAGTCTTACAACGTCTTAACAACCACTTAAATGAAAATTATTGATAACTACTAGTTGAGCCCATAGAAATCAGCCACATCGTGATGGGGTTCCTCCTTAAAAATCTCTTCTCCCTCTATAGCGGGATCGACATCAGGGTTTGCCTCATAAACTCAACCATCTAATGCTATTCCTCAATCATCTGTATGGTTGTATATTCAAAGCATGAGTGGTCGGTTCAATGAGAATTCCGCTCAAGATTACACTCCATCGCATTAGTCAAGTATAATTTTAAGCAATGAAAACATACAAAACAATTCACAATAAAATCTTATTTAATGCATGGATGCGTGAATACATATTAGCTTAGGAATGCTCATCCAGTTGGTTTTAGTCAAAACCCATGAGTGGGGCGAAATCCACATGCAAGTGGCTAGTCACTAATGAAAATACATCGAGTACGTGCTAAAATGACTAGCTCATACAAATTGGATCAATTGTCGATGGTTTAAGAGTAAGTGAAACATACCACGACAAAGGATACGTGCTATAATATCTAGAATTAGCCACCTGTTATCACCTGTATACCGTGAATGCATGATTAGCCCAGTTGTTATTATTCCAATTATAAACAACCATTTTAAGAAAGTTCAAAGGTCACTATGTGTAATATACTGGCAATTTTAGGGAGATATTTTTTTTCTTTCTAATTATTTAATCACAATTGATCATCGAGTACTGGGTCATTTTAATCATTTAAAACAAGATCTGTGATAATTCCTACGTTAGATCACCGATCCAAACAATGAATCATCGATCCAAACCATACAAATTGAATTTTGGAATAATACTTAATTGATTTTCAAATCCACCATTAAAATTATTACCTAATAAATGTATTATCAAGATATTGAGAATTGCCCATTGAACCACATGATCTTTCTATAGACAACCATTTAGTATATTCCTAGATATAATACCAACAATGCTATATAAAAATCTTGACATAAACAAAGATAAAAATTTAAGATCTAGGGCCAAGAATTCTTGAACCGTTAATTTTAGCATATTTTGTGGACCATAACAGAGTATACTAGCTTTTTATTTCATGACTCTAGTGGATTTTCAATACCATGATTTTAAATGATTTTAATATATATATATATATATATATATATATATATAATTATAAGAATTATCCAGATGTATTATAACTGTACATTTGATCATGGCCCATAATATTATACACTTATTTTTTCTACCTTAACATTATTTTTTCCATGATCTTTGTAATAAAAACTCCATTTTGATATAATGGTTGGATATAGAAACTTTTGGTATGGCCCACACGATCGTGGCATGTACACACTAGATTAATACACCCCACTCCACATGAACACGTGTATACAATCTTTGGTGCACTACTGTCTCAATGACCACTTGTGATTTTCTTACAATTAACTATGGTCATTTTGATCAAGAAAGTATTTTTACAAGAGGACATAAAATATAAATAATCTAATCATGCGCTTAGATCAAGAAGATTGTACTTGTGGGGACCCACATCTCCATAATACGTACGCACATATTGTTTGCACCCTCATCCACCATAAAATCTCTCACCCTTAATATAAGAGTTACATGCACTTAACATGTGTTACATGTGCATGTGCATTAATGTAAGAGGGCTTTGGCTCCTCTTTATAAGGCATGCCAAACCACTTCTTAGAAGCACCCACAGAGAGAGGGAGAGAGAAATAGATTAAAAGAGAAGTTATGAGAGTTTACCTCCTGATCCAAACTGTTTATCAAGTAAGTGCTCTAATGCTGTATCTCTTAGATGTTTTAGATCAAATCTAAGTGAGCCCGACCACAAGATCATGTCTATCATATTAAAAGTATTTGTGTTTCCCATATCTTATATAGTGCTATAATCCTATAAGTGAAAAATCCATTATAGAAATTTAGTGTGAAGTGGGCCTCATATAAAATTAACCATACCTTTAGAAATCTTATTCATTAAGTGTAAATATAGATTGAAGACCTTATAAATCTATATGAAGACTGTTAAAATTAGGGAAAATATCATAATAATGATTTGGACCGTTAAATCGATGATCAGGTTCAATCCAACCGTTGATCAAAGGTTTAATAAACTAATTAAGGATTAGATTTAAGAAAATTAAAAATCTACCTGATCTAATGTTAGATTGGATCATCTGATCAAAGATCAATCCTGACCATTGGACAAAAATTGTGGAAAATAAGGAAATACATAGTCGGATTGGATGGATCTAAATATCCAATTGTCTTTAAGATAGATCTTGATCATAAATCAAACTTAAGAAAGATTATACATTTGATCTATGGTAAGAAACATGGTAAATTGACTATCTATGGCTCAGATCTAAGAAATTATGGACTTAATTGACCGATCTAATAGATTAATGTAACAATCTTAGAATCTGACTCATTTTTATAATTGTTTTAAGAAAATGGACACTAAGTAAGGAAGAAATTAAGTACATGCTTGTATTCTAGTCATAACTACAAAAATGAAACTTTTTATGGATCGTAGACCCGAGTGCAGTCATCAGATCTATGAAGAAATGATTAAATGGTCAAAATGGTCGAATAAGGAATGAATGTTTTTGACAAGTAGTCACTATCACAGATGGATTTTTCCACATGCATTGCATAACATACATGCTTACTTTTGCTTAACTTTTATAATATGTTAATATATATTTAAGTATGCAACTGTCTTGTATTTGATATGTCATTCTGAGAACAACAGACAACTCGGGAATCGAGTTATCCCTTAAATTCTCAGGCAGACTTCCTAATTGAATCTGAGTTAGTATCAATAATAGGGCCTCCTCCTTGGACTACGGTCGAGGTTGGGGAAGCAGTTTAACTATCTTTAGAGTAGGTCACTCATTGTCAGGCTATATAGTTACACACGATAAGTGAGATACTTCAATACAGTGTTCGCGCGGGATGTGAGTGAACTCATACATGTGTTGGGCTAGTATGGATCTCAGTCGGATGGGTGTTGGCAGGCCGGACGTTGTGCGCAATTATGGTCATAGTTGTTTATTAAAGGAAATGTTTATGTGGTAATGTGACATACTAAGATTCTTGTATATGCACTTGTATCATGCCTATGTTGTGAATCATGCATACGACAACTTGATAGGCTATTAACTCATTCTGTTGATTGGAAAACCATCCAAGATAGGGAAATGAACTGGAGTCTCCGCGTGTGGAGTGATAACTTTGAAAGGCATGCTTTTTGAGATTTGTTGCGATAATAAAGAATTTTTCATTTTATATTTATTTTTTAAATAATGATTTATGAACTTGTGTTGGATATTAAGCAGTGGATGATTGATACTTTTGACTGGATACATGATGATTAATTAAGTTTACTATTTGTGATGATTATTATGATTATGTGTATAATATTACACATCCACATTAAATCACACCTTCAACTCGGCGACTAAGTCAAGCGAACTCGAGTTTCCAGAGCCGGGGTCTGACATTATGAGGGGTTCATCACCTAGCATAGGCTGACAGTTCATTTATAGTGTCTCATACCATCATCCTTGGCTCATGAGACTCCAACAACTAGGATGCTAAATGGTAACCTTTTCAATTAGTGGCCAATCATAATTCAACAAGTGAAACTTACCATCGCAAAGTTATATGTAAATAGTCCATCAAAGTCACATGGGGCAATATTCCATCAAAGCCAAATAAGGCAATTACTCCATCAAAGTCACATAGGGAAAATAGTTCATCCAAGGATGCGATAAAAATGGATTATACTCAAATGCCACATAAGCACAAATGATCCACAAGATGATAAGTCCATAAAAAAAATAAAAAAATAAAAAAAAAATCAGTTAACCCATTAGACAAAAGTGGTCACTAGTTCAAGGGACCATTGTAATCACAATCAATCAAATTTATATCCCAATTCTAAATATACATATACAAGTGGAGTTTTCCATTAAAGATGTGGCAATTCAAGCTTCATAACCAATCCACAAGTATGAGAAGATATTCATGTACAACATGTAAGTGTTTATAATAGATAAATGTTAAGCATATGATTTGATGATCCATTCCAGTAACTAACAAAAGTAATCATGAAATAAAACTATTAGTTATTAGTGAAAATTAAAAGAAAAACTATCACTTAAACTAACATAAAAGCGAAAAGCCTAAGGGGAAAGTTCATCATTTTACTAGGCAAATCGCCTACTAGTGTTACTAAGGCATGCGTGTACCCTTAGATTTGGCTACAATACAATTTTGTGTCTTAAACGAATACTACGCTAAACCACCACAATGCACATTTAAGATCGACATTAGTATCTAAATTATGCAATCTAATGAACTCTGAGATAAAATCTAACTTAGGGGTTAGGGTTTCGAAATATCTGAGTTTTATAATTATAACATCTAACCACATTATCAAATTTGAATTTCCACATAAGAGGTCATAGAGATTACTCACCCTGAAAATGAGATTGCACGTGATGACTCGGATCAACTTGGATTAGATGTATTTAATTGAGTGCCTATTAAATGAGAAAAGTTAATAACCTAAATGAACATTAACTAGCATTTTAACAGGTAATTAAGAGTTCAACTTACCTAAATTGTCGACCTAATTCAACTAGTTTTTGCATAAAATAGACCGATTTAATTAACGAACATGAATTTGGGGATTTTCAATTCCTACTTAAAATCAGAAAATCAAACTCATTAATCTAAGTTAAGCTCTTATCTGAATCCCATAATAGAATAACATACCTCAATAAACCGAGTCAATCCGACCCGAACCTCAAACCCAATCTTGACTCGAACTCCATACTCTAGTGCCACATGATTGTACTAGATTATCCCTAAAATCAAACTCTGCTAATTCCAAACTCAGTGGCTGAACTAAGTCAAATTGGCACCAAGCAACACAACTGACTAAAACTCACGTCAAACCCAAACTCGACAACATATCAACTTGAACTTGGACTAGATCTTCGGTTGGCTAAACATCTACCATTTAGCAAAACTTTTTGCGAGATTTAGACTAACATAGGCTCGAAAACCGGGTCTAAACTAGGTTGAACTTGCCAAGTCAACTCAACAGACCTACCACTGCCTGATGGTTTTTTGACCCGTTGTCGACCGGTCGTGAGCCCTACTCGACCGGTCCAAGGCTGTGCACGACCAATCGTGGAAGACAAGCCCTGACACGAGTCGAACTACAGCGATTTAGGTTATTTGTTTCCGGGGTGCTCGAATGGTCAAAGGATGTACTCGACCGGTCGTGGGTGGTGCTCGACCGGTCGTAGGTTCATCATGACCAATCATAGTTATGCAGATTCGTTCCACGATTTTGCGCAGATTTCGTATCGCAAGTCCTTTCGCAACTGGGATGCGGAAAGGAGTTTCCTAAAACTATAAATAGGAGGTACCTAGGGCTTTCTAGGTATGACAAAAGGGTTTCCTAAAGCTTTACAAGGGATTTGCTAAAGGGTTTAGGGCTATCAAAGGTGAGAGAGAGAGATAGGAAAAGAGAGAGAGGAAGCTTATAGAAGGAAGATTATGCTTGTGGAGGTTATCTACTATGTAATTTATATCTCAGCGCTTCTATGTCCTCGTAATCGGTGAGATCTCTCCATTTTTCTTGTTTCTCTCATTGTTTATCCACTCCTGCATGAGTGAAGAAGTTTGTAATGTTCTACTTTATAGTGGATTGTTGGTCTGGATGAGGTCCCGTGGTTTTTACCTCTTTGAGGGTTTTCCACGTAAAAATCTCTTGTATGGTGTGTGATTGATGCATTAATTATTTTCATTGCTTTATTATCCATAATTCTGGTTTGTTCTGAAGGGCTAGATCCTAAGGTTTTGTGCAAGGCCCCCAACAAAGTGGTATTAAAGCTAAGTTCATTGAACGGGTAGGATCGGTTTTGAGTTATGGAAGGTGGCTCATCAAGGATGATCAGCCTCAATGGTTCTAACTAGACCATTTGGAAGGCTAAGATGGAAGACTTGCTTTATTGCAAGGACCTATATTCTCCAATTTTAGGGATATCAGCAAAATCTAAGGATATGTCTGATGATGATTGGAAGAAGATGGACCGGAAGGTGGTGGGGTTTCTTAGACAATGGTTGGATGATTTTGTGTTCCACCATGTGTTTACAGAAACCTCAGTCGCTAGCCTATGGCTGAAATTACAAGGGCTATATGAGAGGAAGATAGCTGGTAATAAGATTTTTCTGATAAGACGACTTGTAAATCTCAAGTTCAAGGATGGTGATTCTGTGGCCGAGCAGATGAACAAGGTCAGCAATATAGTGAACCAACTCTCCTCTATGAAGATGGTCCTGGATGATGAATTGCATGCTTTACTTTTGCTTAGTTCATTGCCTGACAGTTGGGAGACATTAGTGGTGTCTCTAAGTAACTCTGTGCCAGACAAAAATATATCCATGGAACAGGTAACTAGCTGTCTCTTCAATGAAGAGACAGGGAGGAAGTCTCAGGGGTCTACTCAGTAAGAGGCTCTTGTGACACAGGAACGGGGGAGAGGAAAGAACAGGAAGGGCAGGAAAGCGGAGATAAATCAAGAGGCAAGTCGAGTAACAGAAAGGATGTTGATTGCTGGAGTTGTGGCAAGAAGGGCCACAACAAGCATGAATGTCGTGGTAAGAAGAACGATAAGAAAGAAAAAGGGAAGGAAAATTAATCAGATTCCACTGCGGTCGCTTTAGATGGCGACGTTGTAGTTATTCTTTCTGCAGATCATGATATATATCTCATGACTATGAGTCAGGACACCGATTGGGTGATAGACTCGGGAGCTTCTTTTCATGCAACTCCACGCAGGGACTTCTTCACAAGCTATAAGTTAGGTGACTATGGGACTGCGAAGATGGGAAATTCTGGCGTATCAAAAATCATGGGAGTCGGTGATATTTGTGTGAAGACCGATGTGGGTTGTACATTGGTTCTCAGGGATGTGAGGCATATCCTAGACCTTCGCCTCAACTTGATGTCGATGGGAAGGTTGGATGATGATGGCTATGAAAGTCAGTTTGCTGGTGGGTGGTGGAAGCTCATCAAGGGTTCGTTGATCGTGGCCAGAGGAAAGAAGTGTTGCACCCTTTACAAGGCAAGTGTCAGTATGTGCAAGGGTGGGTTGAACACAGCGAAAGATTCAGCTATTGACATGTGACATAGGCGTCTAGGCCACATGAGTGAAAAAGGGCTTCAGCTACTAGCGAGGAAGCGCTCCTTCCAGACGTGACAGGTACACCTCTCAAAACCTATCTTGATTGTTTATCAGGGAAATAGCATAGAGTTTCATTTATTAAATCTGCTTCTCATGTTAATAAAGTGTATGCATTAGATTTGGTTTATTCTGATGTTTGTGGTCCTATGAGGATAAAAACCCTGGGTGGGGCATTGTATTTTATCACTTTTATACATGATGCATCTAGGAGGGTTTGGGTTTATGCTTTAAAATCTAAGGACGAGGTCTTTGGTCTGTTAAACTATTTCATGCTATGGTCGAGAGAGAGACAGGTAAATCATTGAAGTGCATCCGCACTGACAATGGTGGTGAATACATTGGCGACTTTCATGAGTACTGCAAGTCTCTGGGTATACGACATGAACAGATGGTTCCCAAGATCCCCCAGCATAATGGTGTAGCTGAGCGAATGAATCGCACCATTGTTGAGAGAATCAGGTGCATGTTATCCCTTACGAAATTGCCTAGGACGTTCTGGGGAGAAACAATGCACATGGCGGTGTATTTGATAAACAGGTCTCCATCAGCCTGTTGAATGGAGAGGTGCCTGAGAAGGTGTGGACTGGACATGATCCATTGTATAGTCATCTCAAGGTGTTTAGATGCAGGGCATCCGTTCACGTACCAAAGGATGAGAGGTCCAAGCTCGATATAAAGATCAGGCAGTGTGTGTTCTTAGGGTATGGTGACGAAAAATTAGATTACAGATTGTGGGATCTGACCGAGAGGAAGCTCGTCAGGAGCAGAGATGTGGTTTTCTTTGAAGATCAGTGTATAGAAGACATTGGTAAGCCAGAGAAGAACCAGCCTAGTTCAGGTGAGCTAGAGGACATGGATCTGGTTACTCATCCCGTGGTTCCTGATGACGGGGGAGTACAGCAAGGTGTAGAGGACAAGGGAGTTCCTTCAGAAAATGGACCAGGGGAGCAGCCCCTACTTGATCCACCTGTTGAGCCACAGGTGAGGAGGTCATCTAGGGACAGACAGTCGTCCAAGAGGTACTCGCCACATGAGTACATTATGCTCACTGATGGGGGAGAGCTAAAAGATTATTCTGAGGCCCTAGTTAACGAGCATAAGGAGGAGTGGTTGAAAGCTATGCAAGAGGAGATGAAATCCTTGCATAAGAACCATACCTATGATATGGTGAAATTGCCTAAGGGAAGAAAGCTCTGAGCAACAAGTGGGTGTTCAGAAAGAAGATTGAGCAGAAGAATTCATAGACGAGGTTCAAGGCCAGACTTGTAGTGAAAGGGTTCGGTCAGAGGAAAGATATAGACTTCGAGGAGATATTCTCACCAGTGGTGAAGATGACATCCACACGGGTGTTGCTTGGGTTGGCGGCTAGCATGGATATGGAGATAGAGTAGTTAGATGTTAAAACTGCCTTCCTCCATGGTGACCTAGAAGAAGAGATTTACATGGACCAATCAGAGGGGTTTGAAGTCAAGGGCAAAGAGCATATGGTGTGTAGGCTGAGGAAGAGCTTGTATGGGCTGAAACATGCTCCACAACAATAGTATAAGAAGTTCGATTCGTTCATGTTACAGCATAACTATGATAGAATGGAGTCGGACCACTTTGTGTTCACGCGCAAGTTCTCAGATGGTGATTTCTTAGTTCTGCTCTTATACGTTGATGACATGCTCATCATGGGAAAAGACATCAAGAAGATCGACAGCCTGAAACAGGAGTTGGGCAAGTCTTTCGTGATAAAAGACGTGGGCCCGGCTAAACAGATCCTAGGAATAAAGATAACTCGTGACAGAAGCAGCAGGAAGCTTCGACTGTCACAAGAGCGGTATATTGAAAAATTCCTAGAGCGGTTCAATATGAATGCAGTGAAGCCGATCAGTACTCCACTAGATGGTCACTTTAAATTGAGCAATAGACAGTATCCCAAGACGAAGGCAAAGGTGGAAGATATACAGAAGATACCCTATGCGTTAGCGGTAGGAAGTTTGATGTATACTATGGTGTGTACACGCCTAACATAGCATATGCGGTTAGTATTGTTAGCCAGTATCTTACCAATCCTGGCAAAGAACATTGGATAACGGCTAAGTGGATACTATGGTATCTAAGAGGCTCATCCAGGTTGAGCCTATGTTATGGTGACGGAAAACCTGTGTTAGAGGGCTACACAGATGCAGATATGGAAGGTGATATAGACTCCAGGAAATCTACATCGGGGTTCATGTTCACGTTTGCAGGGGGAGCGATTTCTTGGCAGAGCAAGCTACAGAAGGTCGTAGCATTGTCGACGACAGAGGCTGAATACATTGCAGTCACAGATGCATGTAAAGAGATGCTTTAGATGAAGAGGTTCTTACTGGAACTTAGCCTGAAGCAGGAGGAGCACATGGTTTATTGCTATAGTAAGAGTGCTATACACTTGAGCAAGAATCCAAGTCAGCATTCCAAGTTAAAGCACATAGAGATTCGGTATCACTAGATCAGGGATACTTTAGAACAGAAGGTGTTACGGATTGAGAAGGTCCACACAGACGATAATGGGTCAGACATGATAACCAAGGCTTTACTCAAGGGCAAGTTTGAGGTTTGTAGAAACCTGGCTAGCTTGAAGAAGGTGGATCCCTCCTGGGTCAAAAAGGGGGAGATTTGATGGATTTTTTGACCCGTCGTCGACCAGTCATGAGCCCTGCTCGACCGGTCGAAGGCTGTGCACGACCAGTCATGGAAAACGAGCCCTGACACGACTCAAACTACAGCGACTTTGGGTTATTTATAACCAGGGTGCTCGACCGGTTGAAGGATGTACTCGACCTTTCGTGGGTGGTGCTTGACCGATCATAGGTTCGTCACGACCAGTCGTAGTTACACAGATTCATTCCACAATTTTGCGTAAATTTCATGTCGCAAGTCCTTTCGCAACTGGGATGCGAAAAGGAGTTTCCTAAAACTATAAATAGGAGGTACCTAGGGCTTTCTAGGTATGACAAGAGAGTTTACTAAAGCTTTACAAGGGATTTGCTAAAGGGTTTAGGGCTATTAAAGGTGAGAAAGAGAGGAAAAGAGAGAGAAGAAGCTTATAGAAGGGAGATTATGCTCGTGGAGGTTATCTACTGTGCAATCTATATCTCAGCGCTTCTATGTCCTCGTAATCGGTGAGATCTTTTCGTTTTCTTTGTTTCTCTCATTGTTTATCCACTCCTGCGTGAGTGAAGAAGTTTGTAACGTTCTACTTCATAGTGGATTGTTGGCCTGGACGAGGTCCCGTGGTTTTATCCTCTTTGAGGGTTTTCCACGTAAAAATCTCTTGTGTGGTGTGTGATTGATGCATTGATTATTTTTATTGCTTTATTATCCATAATTCTGATTTGTTCTGAAGGGCTAGATCCTAAGGTTTTGTGCAAGGCCCCCAACATTGCCATTTCTTCTTTTTCCCTCACCGCTTCTCTTCCCTGTTTCCCTTCTTCCTCTGGAAGTGTTCCTACAGATCTGTGCCCAAACCAAGTCAACTTAGGCGTGAGTTGCTGATGTAGAGCGGGTCGCAGACAATTTCATAGGCAAGATGGATCAGAAAAGGCCCGGTCAACAATAGAAGTGATCAAGACCGTCATACCTTAAATCAGGCGTATCTTGTAATCCAGAATGAGTTATCGAACGTAAAATATATGATTTTGGGGGTAAGATGAGCTACTTTAGCCACCCAACCTGCTACATCGGGTTGCACAAGCCGAATTTACGAAATACCATCTGATCTACGGCCATTTCCTTATTTTAATTTCGTTTTAAATATAAATAGTAAGTTTTAGTTTGTTTATAACTCTTCATCCGTTGAGCTTTAGGAGTTGCGCCCAACGCTTAGAATAATTAGGAGAACAGTATGGTGAAGCCAAATAGGACACTTACTATTTTTGGCCAAAAAACCTTGCACACTAGTGGAAATCACGACCGTCTATAAATAGTAAGTATACTATTTATAGTAAGTTGCGAGTTCTAGGAGTTTTAGTTATAATTTGATTCTGAAATATCTCTCGTTGCTTAGTATCCCTATTTAAAGGGTTGTGAACTCATTTATTTCAATCATCAATCAATTTTGAATTTTATAGAAATCATTTTCTATTTTCTTGTTCTTTTCCTCGTGGATTCGAGGAGTCTCTATGAGAAGTCCAGAGAAGTTCCATTTATCCCCTGAGGAAGGCGGTGCTTGACCTCACGTCCTTCCCTGCGTCAATTGCACATCTCGAACCCTACTTGAATTCAATTCAAACTCAAAAGGTGGCTAGAAAATGAGCTCCAACCACAACAATGGCTTCCAATGGAGTGGAATCATATGCTTGACTTGGATGACCCACTCGACCCAGACTTAGTGGGAGAATGGCCAAGTTGACTCGGCAAGGGGGTGCATGGCTGGTGGGTTCGAACTGGAGGCTCTCCCCCTTTCTCTTTCTTCTGCTTCTCTACTTCTTCTTTTCTTCTTTCTTTCCTTTTTTAGCTGGTCGGAAATAGATCTGGACTCGCTCGAACTTGCCCGACTCGACTCAACTCAAGGCAACGCAAGATGGACAACTCTCTCTCTCTCTCTCTCTCTCTCTCGTTTTCTATTTCTGGCAAGAGGCTGCCCTAAAAAGTAACATCTTATAGGTTTTCCTAATCCTATTCTAGAGGGTTCGAAGGCAACTAATCCATGGGATTAGTTATGGTTGAGTTGCTTGATCAGACAAGTTTTTTGAGATAGTGTATCTGAATTCAGTTTACATGGCTGAAATCCAGCGATCTAGATGGACATCCGAGGCTATGGGCCACCAGATGGACGTCTCTGATCGGATGATGGGCTAAACACACGATGGTGTGATTCCCGACCATACGTAGAAGATAATCCAGCCATTAATGGCAGATCATCAATGGCTGATTATCCTGATGGGGTTTTTTTCCCCGTCTTCGACCGGTCGTGGGAGGTGCTCGACCGGTCGTAGGTTCGAGCCCTGGCACGACTCGAAGTCCAGCGAGTTCGTGCTGTTTTTTACTGTAGCTAGGACTGGTCGTAGGAGAGCTACGACCGGTCGTAGGTGGTCTACGACCAGTCGTAGGAGAGCCAGGACTAGTCGTAGGTTACGCAGATTGTTCCGCGATTTTGCGCGAAACTGCGGATTTGAGTCCTTTCGCAACTGGGATGCGGAAAGGAGTTTCCCAAAACTATAAAAGGGGTTGCCTAGGGTTTTTCTAGGCATCACAAAATAGCAAGAGGGTTTCCTAAAGCTTTGCAAGGGATTTGCTAAAGGGTTTAGGGCTATCAAAGGTGAGAGAGAGGGAGAAAGAGAGAGAGGAAGCTTATAGAAGGGAGGTTTTGCTCGTGGAGGTTCTCTACTTTGCAATCTACATCTCAGCGCTTCTATGTCCTCGTAATTGGTTAGATCTCTCCGTTTTCTCTATTTCTCTTATTGTTTATCCACTCCTGCGTGAGTGAAGAAGGTTGTAAACGTTCTACTTCATAGTGGATTGTTGATCTGGACGAGGTCCCGTGGTTTTTACCTCTTTGAGGGTTTTCCACGTAAAAATCTCTTGTGTGGTGTGTGATTGATGCTTTGATTTATTTCATTGCTTTATCCATAATTCGGGTTTGTTCTGGGAGGCTAGATCCTAAGGTTTGTGCAAGGCATCCCAACAAAGTGGTATCAAAGCTAAGTTCATTGAACGGGTAGGATCGGTTTGAATTATGGAAGGTGGCTCAAGGATGATCAGCCTCAATGGTTCTAACTGGACCATATGGAAGGCTAAGATGGAGGACTTGCTTTATTGCAAGGACCTATATTCTCCAATCTCAGGCATATCAGCAAAATCCAAGGATATGACTGATGATGATTGGAAGAAGATGGACCGAAAGGCGGTGGGGTTTATCAGACAATGGTTGGATGATTCCGTGTTTCACCATGTGTCTACAGAAACCTCAGCCGCAAGCCTATGGCTGAAATTACAAGGGCTGTATGAGAGGAAGACAGCCGGTAATAAGATATTTCTGATAAGGCGACTTGTAAATCTCAAGTTCAAGGATGGTGGTTCTGTGGCCGAGCATATGAATGAGGTCAGCAATATAGTGAACCAACTCACCTCTATGAAGATGGTCCTGGATGATGAATTGCAGGCTTTACTATTACTTAGTTCATTGCTTGACAGTTGGGAGACATTGGTGGTGTCTCTAAGTAACTCCGCGCGCACGGAAAGATATCCATGGAACAGTGTCAGTTGTCTCTTCAATGAGGAGACAAGGAGGAAGTCTCAGGGTCTACACAAAGAAGAGGCTCTTGTGACGCAGAACGGGGAGAGGAAAGAACAGGAAGGGCGGGAAGGCCCGAGATAAATTAAGAGGCAAGTCGAGTAATGTAAAAGAGGTTGAATCTTTGGAACTGTGGCAAGAAGGGCCACTATAAGCATGAATGTCGTGGTAAGAAAACGACAAGAAAGGAAAAGGGAAGGAAGAAGAATCTGATTCCACTGCGGTCGCTTCAGATGGCGACATGGTAGTTATTCTTTCTACAGATCACGATGTATGTCTCACGGCTACGAGTCAGGGCACCGACTGGGTGATAGACTCGGGAGCTTCTTTTCATGCGACTCCACACAGGGACTCCTTCACAAGCTACAAGTCGTGACTATGGACCGTGAAGATGGGAAATTCGGCGTATCAAAGATCGTGGGAGTCGGTGATATTTGTGTGAAGACCGATGTGGGCTGCACATTGGTTCTCAGGGATGTGAGGCATATCCCAGACCTTCGCCTCAACTTGATGTCGACGGGAAGGCTGGATGATGATGGCTATGAAAGCCGGTTTGCTGGTGGGCGATGGAAGCTCATCAAGGGTTCGTTGATCGTGGCTAGAGGAAAGAAGTGTTGCACCCTGTACAAGGCAAGTGTCAGTATGTGCAAGGGTGGGTTGAACGCAGCGGAAGATTCGGCTATTGACATGTGGCACAGGCGTCAGGCCACATGAGTGAAAAAGGGCTTCACTACTAGCGAGGAAGCAACTCCTCCGTACGTGATGTGTATGCCTCTCAAAACCTCGTCTTGATTGTTTATCGTGAAACAAGATAGAGTTTCATTTATTAAACTGCTTCTCATGTTAATAAAGTGCATGCATTAGATTTGGTTTATTTTGATGTTTGTGGTCCTATGAGGACAAAAACCTTGGGTGGGGCATTGTATTTTGTTACTTTTATAGATGATGCATCTAGGAGGGTTTGGGTTTATGCTTTGAAATCCAAGGACGAGGTCTTTGGTGTGTTTAAATTGTTTCATGCTATGGTCGAGAGAGAGACAGTAGATCATTGAAGTGCATCCGCACTGACAATGGTGGTGAATACATTGGCGACTTTCACGAGTACTTCAAGTCCCAGGGTATACGGCATGAACAGACGGTTCCCAAGACCCCCCAGCATAATGGTGTAGCCGAGAGAATGAATCGCACCATTGTTGAGAGAATCAGATGCATGTTATCCCATGCAAAGTTGCCCAAGACGTTCGGGGAGAAGCAATGCGCACGGCGGTGTATTTGATAAATGTGTCTCCATCACCCCGTTGAATGGAGAAGTACCGAGAAGGTGTGGACCTGGACAGATCCATCGCATCATCTCGTGGTGTTTGGATACAAGGCATCCATTCACGTACCAAAGGATAAGAGGTCCAAGCTCGATATAAAGATCAGACTGTGTGTTCTTAGGGTACGGTGATGAAAAGTTCGGTTACAGGTTATAGGATCCGACCGAGAGGAAACTTGTCAGGAGCAGAGATATAGTTTTCTTTGAAGATCAGTGTATAGAAGACATTGGTAAGCCGAGAAGAACCAGCCTAGTTCAGGTGAGCTAGAGGACATGGATCCGATTACTCCTCCCGTGGTGCCTGATGACGGGGGAGTACAGCAAGGTGCAGAGGACGAGGGAGTTCCTTTAGAAGATGGACCAGGGGAGCAACCCCCACTTGATCCACTGTTGAGCCACGGTGTGAGGAGGTCATCTAGGGGGATGCATGTACCATGCCCAAGAGGTACTCGCCGCATGAGTACATTATGCTAACCGATGGGGAGAGCCGTAAGATTATTCTCGAGGCCCTAGCCGACGAGCATAAGGAGGAGTGGTTGAAAGCTATGCAAGAGGAGATGGAATCCTTGCATAAGAACCACACCTATGATATGGTGAAACCGCCTAAGGGCAAGAAAGCTCGAGCAACAAGTGGGTGTTCGTAAAGAAGATTGAGCAAGAAGAATTCACGCTGATGAGGTTCAAGGCCGACTTGTGGTTAAAGGGTTTGGTCGAGGAAAGGTATAGACTTCGAGGAGATATTCTCACCAAGTGGTGAAGATGACATCCATACGGGTGTTGCTTGGTCAAGGCTAGCATGGATCCGGGAGATAGAGCAGTTAGATGTTAAAACCGCCTTTCTCCATGGTGACCTGGAAGAAGAGATCTACATGCACCCAACCAGAGGGGTTCAAGTCAAGGGCAAGGAGCATATGGTGTGTAGGCCGAGGAAGAGCTTGTATGGGCCGAAACAAGCTCCACAAGCAATGGTACAAGAAGTTCGACTCGTTCATGTTACAAACATGGGTATGACAGAACGGAGTCTGACCACCGTGTGTTCACGCGCAAGTTCTCGATGGTGATTTCTTAGTTCCGCTATTATACGTTGATGACATGCTCATCATGGGAAAAGATATCAAGAAGATTGACAGTCGAAACAGAGTTGGGCAAGTCTTTTGCGATGAAAGACTTGGGTCCGCTGTACAGAGATCCTAGAATGGAGATAACCCGTGATGAGGAAAGCGCAGAAGCTTTGGTCATCACAAGAGCGTATATTGAGAAAGTCCTAGAGCGGTTCAATATGAATGCAAATGGGTTTGGCCAAAGACTCCACTAGATGGTCACTTCAGATTGAGCGACATGCAAAGTGTCCCAAGACGAAGGCGCAGGTGGAAGAGATGCAGAAAATACCCTACGCGTCACCGTAGGAAGTTTGATGTATGCTATGGTGTGTACACGCCCGTACATAGCATATGCGGTTGGTGTTGTCGCCCGGTATCTTGCCAATCCCGGCAAAGAGCATCAAGGCGGTGAAATGGATACTACGCAGATCTAAGAGGCTCATCCAGGCCGAGCCTATGCTATGGTGACGGTAAACCCGTGTTAGAGGGCTACACAGATGCAGATATGGCAGTGACATAGATTCTGTGAAGTCTACATCGGGGTTCATGTTCACGTTTCGTGGGGAGCGGTTTCTTGGCGCAGCAAGCTACGTAAGGTCGTAGCATTGTCGACGATGAGGTCGAATACATCATCACGAAGCATGTAAAGAGATGCTTTGATGAAGAGGTTCCTACAGAACTTAGCCTAAAGCAGAGGAGCACGTGGTCTATTGCGATAGTCGTAGTGCTATACACTTGAGCAAGAATCCAAGTCGCATTCCAAGTCGAAGCACATAGAGATCGGTATCACCTGGATCGTGATACTTTGGAACAAAAGGTGTTACAAGGCTTGAGAAGGTCCACACGGACGATAATGGGTCGACATGATGACCAAGGCTTTGCTCAAGGGCAAGTTCGAGGTTTGTAGAAACCCGGCCGGCTTGAAGAAGGTGGATCCCTCCCGGCCAAAAAGGGGGAGATTTGATGGGGTTTTTTCCCGTCTTCGACCGGCCGTGGGAGGTGCTCGACCGGTCGTGGGAGGTGCTCGACGGCCGTAGGTTCGAGCCTCGGCACGACTCGAAGTCCAGCCGAGTTCGTGCCGTTTTTTATCGTAGCTAGGATCTGGTCGTGGGAGAGCTACGACTGGGCCGTAGGTGGTCTACGCCACCGCCGTAGGAGAGCCAGACTAGTCGTAGGTTACGCAGGTTGTTCCGCGATTTTGCGCGAAATCGCGGATTTGAGTCCTTTTCAAGAACGGGATGCGGAAAGGAGTTTCCCAAAACTATAAAAGGGGTTGCCTAGGGTTTTTTCTGCATCACAAAATAGCAAGAGGGTTTCCTAAAGCTTTGCAAGGGATTTGCTAAAGGGTTTAGGGCTATCAAAGGTGAGAGAGGGAGAAAGAGAGAGAGGAAGCTTATAGAAGGGAGGTTTTGCTCGTGGAGGTTCTCTACTTTGCAATCTACATCTCAGCGCTTCTATGTCCTCGTAATTGGTTAGATCTCTCCGTTTTCTCTATTTCTCTTATTGTTTATCCACTCCTGCGTGAGTGAAGAAGGTTGTAAACGTTCTACTTCATAGTGGATTGTTGATCTGGACGAGGTCCCGTGGTTTTTACCTCTTTGAGGGTTTTCCACGTAAAAATCTCTTGTGTGGTGTGTGATTGATGCTTTGATTTATTTCATTGCTTTATCCATAATTCTGGTTTGTTTCGGGAGGCTAGATCCTAAGGTTTGTGCAAGGCATCCCAACATATCCTTCCGATGTAATTTGTGTGGATGGTGTGGATTTGACCAGAGAACACTGCAGGCACCACCTTTTAGAGAAACATCACCCAAAACTTGATAGTGCATGAGATTTTTGGATGCGACTCTTTTACGCGAGTTTCTGCTATCTCGCGCGAGAACTCATGATGTCAATGAGATAGACATCTTGTTGCCCTAAGATGAACATTGGAGATTGACCATAAAGGCTTCTAGAAGCTAGGGAACAGTCGGGATTAAGCCAGCGCTGAAACGAGAAGATTCTCTCTGCCTTTCTGCAGACATTGAAAAACCCAAATTCAGGGCTGCATGGAGGGCTGAGATTCATGGTAAAGAAGGACTGGGATTGAGATAAAGCTTCTGCTGCAATTGCCAGCGCGGTAGGAGAGAAATTGGATTTTCAATTTTGGAAAAAAAAAAACTTCTCCCGCGCACCCTGTTTGCACTCGAACTCATGTGCACACCGGTACGTGCCAACGAGTGAAACGAGTATGGTTTTGGTGGGGTCCACCCTCTGGATCACATGGACAGTTCAGATTGATCGCCTGATGTCAGATGTGGCCCACTCATCCGAGACACGGACGATGTCTGTTTGAGTCTGCTACTGGCGGGAAAGAGGGAGAGAGTCCTTCCTCTTCGAGCGGTCTCGAGTCAAACCTGGTTTGACCCGCTCTAGCGTCCAGTGCATTGCGGGTGTACATCAGTAGTGCATAGGCACTACTCTAAAAGTGGGGTCCACCATGATGTGTGGTCAAATCCACACCAACCATTAGATACTACGAGTCTCATCGGGTCATTTGACCAGAGAAGAGGCAAATCCAAAGCTCAGGTGGGCCAAAATATTGGATTTATGTGTCTAAATGATGATATCTGGCTATCTTCGAAGATTTGATGATCAGATCTTTTCATAATATGGTTTGATTAACTATATAGGGTCTCGAGGGCTGATTACATGAAATTCGAAGTTAATCTTGAATCGAACGGCCAATATGATAAATTGGAGTAGGGATTTTATCTTATTGGACATTATGGACTAATGGATGTTGATCGGACGATCTGGTTTCAAATTTGAGTTCGTACGGCTTAGTTAATCTAACAAAGTTTTATCTAATGTTTTATTCATATTAGGTTCTTAGAAATGGGTCTTTAACGGATTGATGTGGATTCCTTGAAGATGTAATAGTCCTTCTCGAAAAAGCAAAGGTTGGATGGCTTAATCTATGTATGAAGATGGTTTCTAATGGTTAGATTTATGCTAGAATGTAAGTGAGCATGCTAAAATGAGTGAAATATGTGTTTATAGTAAGTTAGGTCTTTATGGTAACACTCGAGTACTAAAAAGTATAGGGTGTTACAATAAAATAGCATGAGCAGTAATTTCCATATAATTATTTGTATAATTGAGCATGCTTTAATGATACCAGTACCATTGTTATTATATCATAGCAATGGTCAGATGTGAGGCTTAGTGATGTATTCATGGAAGCCAACTTGGTCATAAGATGTTTCACTCCAAAAAACATCAGGAGCCTAAAAGAACGTCTCGATCAAAAAATCAGATAAAGCACAGCCTGTGAAACATATTAATAGGGAACTCCCACCGTTGATTAATATGGTGACCTTCGAAATGTGTATATATAATGATGTAATTAATGAATGAGAATCGTTAACTGCACGTAATTATGTCAAACGTATAACCAAATTATGTCCAAATATACTAAATAAAAAACATAAAAAATCTTTCACTTAAAAGAAAGATTAAAAAAATGATGAAATAACCCACAAATAATCGAAGCTCTTAATAATTTTAATGGCTTAGATCATACCTCCCACGTATAAAAATATACAATTATACAAACCCTATTCCAAAACTTGTAGAAAAATAGAAATGTCCCAAAAGTTGCTAGAATTCTTTTTTTTTTTAAATTAAATTTTTATATGAAGAAAAATAAAAGAAAAGCTCTAACACTAATTTAGGCATTACATCAAGCATAAACTATGGACTGGATGTTATGATCTCAGACATTCAAGCTTTATACGAAGAAAAATTACTAACATGCTCCTATTTACTTAAGTGAGACGTAAAAATGAACTGAAATTTGTCTATAAATAAATAAAAATTTGGAACTAAAGGGAAGTGTCACTAAAATACCCTTTTGTGGACCTAAAAATGTACCATAGGTGTCACAATCCATGATCTATTGATAGGTTTACTGATTTAGCTTATTATGAAAGATATTTAGGCCCCCTTTCCATTCTCCAATCGATCCCAAAACTCACCGACAAATACATCAGCCCAATCCATCAATATTAAACAACCTATGTCCTCATCACATAATTAGGAATTTTTTTAGTTATTAACGACATTTTGAGGTGTGATGCCTGATAGATGGGTTGGATGGTCTGATGCATCATGTGAGCCTCACATCTTTTTATTTCCACCATGAGCTTATGGTAATACTGTAGACACCCCACCCAGGCTAGCAACTTGATAAGGCATAGATGACTCTTAGGAACGGAACCTAAACCTCAACCGCAGCCATTTTCCAAATCTGATCCAAACCCTAACCAAACCTGAGCCATTACATTACCGTAAACCCTAACTCGAGCCATCATCCGAGCCAAAGCGTGCCTAAAAGTCAATCCATTTCTCGAACCATTTTCAAGCTATTTCCAAGCCAATTTCGACCCATTTTGAGCCAAATATCCAAAAATAGGCTTCGGACCGATCTCAGGGCCCAAAATAGGCCCATCAACCAAACCACGAGAGCCGGCGGTAATCGGATTGCCGCCCTCTCTCGACTGGTGTACCCTCTAATCACACAGTTGTTCCCTCTCCAAAAGTCAACTCTTCTATAAACTTACCCCCAAAATTCACTCTATTTACCATCCTACCAAACCCAAAGAACCTATAAAAGCATGCCATGTGACATTACCCTTCCCTCAACCAATCACAAGTTGCCACATCAACATTTATCCTCCATAAACCCTAGAATTATCAAAATGTCATCCTAAAAGGCTATAAATAGCCTCCACTTCTCTTCATTTCACACACCCAAGACCAAGATCAAGCGAATCCTTCAACTAAAAAAGGAGAGTGAGAGTGAGAGAATGTAAGTGAGTGAGAGTGAGAGGGAGTGCTTGAGTTCTCAAGCTCCCATCTTTTCAGCCCCCTCTAGCCTCCGCTAACCATCCTCAGCTTTTATAATCCTACTTGGGTCAATCATTTCCAACCGTAGTGCATCCAAACATCTAAGCTACTTCAAGTGTAAGCCAATGATCACACTATCATCATTAGCATCCATCACATCATTACTTCCCTTCTCAACCCCCCTACTTCTCTAGGTTATCATCAAATGTATGCTCTGTGACTTGCCGGAACCCCGGATCCTGTCACATCAAAAACTCATGGTAACCTAGTCCCATTTTTCATGATAGTTTAATATCATCATATTGTTCAAAAACTCCTTTAGACATTCTCTGGACGTATGCTCTGCGGTTTGCCGGAATTTCGAACCTTACCACATTAGAAATCTAAGTCTGTCTAGTCTCATTTCAATCTCATCATTTTATCCCTTAAGATTATTTTATCACACGAAGTAGAAACGTAAATTCATGCAGGCAAAGAGGGTTCCTAATACCTTCCCTCTTTGTAACCGAGGTCCTTTACTCAGAATCCTGAACCGTAGATCAGGAGTCAACTTAAAGCAAGAGAGTCATCGGATTCTCTCGCTTTACACATTCTGCAGGTTCTAGCCGACGGTGGGATTTTGAATTTAGTGGCTAGTGGCGACTCCAAGACTATCGCATCAACAATCTAAATTAGCCCAATCACAAATCATTAGCATCACAATAAAACATAAAACCAGTGCGGGCGCTGATTTCCCAGCGTCCACAGAATGGCAACTTCATTGGGGACTACTAGAGCACACTAGCTGAAACCCGACTAAAAAACGTATGGTACTCCAATCTTACGGGATATTCTTCAAACATTTGAATATATATATATATATATATATATATATATATATCAATCCTTGACTTACACTTGCTCGAGCATCAATCCCAGCTATGACTACCCGATCTCGCGAAATAATTGCTAGTCAAGAAGAACAGCCAGCAGCTTTGCTAGCTCCGGAAGTACTGGCACCGATACCAGCACTGGCACCTCCAGCGAATCCTACAGATTCGTTAACTACTGCAACCATGAACGAGATGGCTCAAAATCTCAAGGTAATGCAAGAACTACTGCTTCGCCTGGTACTAGGAATCATACCAAGCATATAGGCACCACAGCCTAATGCTCAAAACAGTTCGATCCCACAACTTCCTCTCGCTTTCTCCTTTCCTCCTCCAGCAAATCCCATTTTATCTTTCCCTACTGAATCAACACAAGATCAGCAACATCCTCTCACAAACGGGAACAACCTTCCCACACATATTCCAGCATATCTTCCAGTACATTTTCAGCGCATCTCCCCGAAAATGGGAATCCCAATCAAATCACAACACAAGCTCCCCCTAACAGGAGTCACAAACAAGAATTGGCGGATGCCTATGAAGGGGGCCAATTTTGAGTCCAACATACTCCCCCTAACAGGAGTCACAATCAGGATCTAGCAGATACCCCAGGTGGGAGCCACTTCCGGACATCACACCCTCCCCCAAAAGGGAGAGGAGTTCAATTCCAACTACCTTCCTCAACCGGGAGTCCATCCTCTTTTCAACAACCCCCTATCCATGGAAATCATAGGGTCAATGCAAGGGACCCTTATGATGAAGAAGTATCCCAAGCTATGCAACAAGGGGCAAGATACCCTCAAGCAAACCAATCAGAAATCGAGGAGCTACGAGAACTATTCTAGTTGATGCAAAATCAGCTGCAAAGGCAACAAGGAGTGGATTATCCATCCACCAAGTTTAGAGATTTATGTCCCTTTCTGGATGCTAGGGTACCTCACAATTTCGAGATATGAAAGTTCAAAAGATATGATGGTAGTGGGTGCCCCACAACACATTTAAAAGCCTTTTGTAGGAAGCTTAATGCAATCACAGGGAATGATGAAGCACTGATACGGCTCTTCCAGAAATCTCTTAAGGGTGACGCTTTGTACTGGTATACGTCACTCGATAGCCATCAGATTTGGACTTGGTAAAGACTTTCCCAGGCCTTCATTGATCGATTCTCTTATAATCTGAACATGGCTCCAAGTGGCTGCCTTAAGACAAAAAATTGACAAATCATTGTCCGCGTATATTGGACGTTGGTGGGCCATGGCCACCAGGATGAGAAACCCCATCGATGATGAGGAACATATTTCCATGATAGTCCATTCAGCGAATCCGAATATCTCCAGATACTTGATCTCATACTCGTACGTGAACTTCTCTCAGCTTATCCGAGCTGGAGAACTGGTAGAGGCCGGGATAAGAGATGGAACCATCTCCCCATGGCTACATCAAGAGAAACAAAATCAAGGGGAAACCCATTGGGTATGGGAATGGAAATGACACTACTCCCATGCAACGTACCAAAGAAGTGAACAATATCGTGGCAGCCACTCAGGGCAATCAATATGCTCCGCAACAAGAGCAACATCAAAACCAACAATACCATCCACAGCAAACTCAACAGTGATACCAGGCACAAGTGCCTCAACAACAGCAACAACAGCCCTGGGGGAATGCACAGTACTCATACCAGAACAAGCAAATAATGTTGGCTAGGAAATTCACTTCATTAGCACAAACATATAGCCAGATCATGACAATGTTAGTGCAAAAACAACTTCTCACATCACTCCAACCTCAGCCTCCACCAAATCTCTTACCACCCAGTTATAATGAAAATAAGTATTGTGCATACAACCAATCTCGAGGTCATTGAATGGACCGCTGCTTCGCTTTGAAACACCCAGTCTAAGACTTGATCAGAGCTAGAAGATTAGGATCACCCCGCAGGCCAATGCCATGGCTCGGGCCAACATTCTCCGAAATCCTTTGCCATCACATCAAGCAGGGCCCAACTCATCGGGCACCTCTACAATCAATAACATCGAGGAAGGACGTCCTTCATACTCCTTTCCTCATCAATCCATACATGCAATCATGCTCGACCAAGCAAATTGGTCATAGGGGCATCAACAGATACCCCCACTCGAACCACAAGCATTCTTGGAAGTAGCACCAGCAGCAGAGCCTCTCATCCTCCAAGGGCACCCCAGCACCAAATCTCACATATCAAAGCTCAAACAGGTCAAACTCTGAACCTCTCATCTTACAAGGAGGACCCCCAAACCTTGCTCCGTTAGTTTTGTAAGGGACACCTCTTGCCCAGGAACAATCTCCCGGCTTCTTCCTCCTACCCATCAATTAGCACATGCCCGAAGGATCCCTCCCCCACAAAATGCATCATAAAGAGAGGAGGAGAGCCCTATCCTGAAACAACCCAAACTCTAAGAAAATTAGGTTGTGCTCCAAGGAAAAACACCGTGTCCACTACAGATCATATTGAAATCGACAACACCATCCCCGTCTCAAGATCAGGTATTTCTAGAAGGAAGATCAGTTTCTCCCTATGACATGAAAGCAGTCCCATGACGTTACCTCGAGTGCACCGAGGTCGGCAACATGAATCCTAACGGGAGGTGTTTCCGGAGAGACAATCAGAATCGAAATGAAGCCTGAGGAACTTTGTCAGGAGCGGCCAATAAAAATGAAGTTGCCTACGATGTAGCGGCTCTACTTAAAACCATTCCTGCATAGATCTCCATTTGGGAACTGATGTGTACGTCTAGGTCACATCGAGAAATATTTACAAAGACCTTGAACGATGCATACATCTCTCCAGATATACCACCTGAAATGATTACACACATGAAAGGGAAACTCTTCGCACCTCAGGCGATCACATTTACTAACAATGAGCTGCCACCAGAAGGCTACAAGCATGGGCGTTCGCTTAACAAAGTTGTTCGTTATAAGGATCTCAAGGTCCCCTAGTCCTTATTGATAACGGATCAAGCTTGAATGTTTGCCCCATGAGGACTGCTGACCATCTTGGGATTGAACTGTCATCCTTTAGGCCCAGTAACCTGAGCGTTAGAACCTTTAATAATTTCAGAAGGCAAGTAGAGGCAAAAATAGACATGGAGATACAAATCGGACCAGACATATCCATTGTCGCTTTTCAGGTCCTTGATATCTCTGCCTCGTTTAAGCTGTTACTGGGGCGACCCTGGCTCCATGCTGTCGGGGCCATCCCATCAACTCTTCACCAAAGGGTTAAATTTCCTTCCAGAAATAAAATCATTTCTATACTGGCCGAACCTGAGATCATCCTGCCGGCAGTGATTGCTACCCTAAAACCTGATTTCCCGATAATCGATATTCAGCACGCGGAGGGTAACATATCGTATCAAAGTTTTGAGTTTGAAATTGTGAATTCCATCACCAATCCCTACCCAATCGCTTCAGAATTTGTCATCCCTCCTGCTAATTTTCAAATCCTTAACTATCATACCGAATTCCATGGAAAAGGTACGATAGTGAGGTAAGCCGTCGCAAATGAACGGAAACAGGGACTGAGGTACTGACCCTCACCGGAGGAGCAAGCCGCAAGGCCCAAGAAGAGACAACCATTCAAGTGCACATCCATCCAATTTGTCAGATCCAGGATGATTTGCCGGGACACGGTGTCCGCACTCAAAGAACAATTCCAAGGGCTGAACCTATCTGAAGATCACAGCCAAGAATCCATCTGGCCACCAATACGATGGGATAAGATCATCAGGACCCCAAAAGAA
This sequence comes from Magnolia changhungtana, assembly GCA_030180095.1. Lineage (NCBI taxonomy): Eukaryota > Viridiplantae > Streptophyta > Magnoliopsida > Magnoliales > Magnoliaceae > Magnolia > Magnolia changhungtana. The sequence continues at coordinate 1,134,435 of JASAUF010000489.1, forward strand.
CATCCAATGCAAGGGGAAAAACCACCCGACCCATCAGATAAAGCTAGGGGCATGAGAGCAGGATCACTCGTAAAAGACTAAGGGCAAGAAGTGCCCTTTGCAGGACCAACAAGCAAGGACAGAGAGTCACCCACCCTCATCATCAGCCAGGGAGAACCTCCCACCAGCCACTCAGAATAGCAAGGGGTAAAAGTAGCCCATTCACTAGACCAAAAAAGAGAAGTGACCTTCCCTTGATTGGACAAACATCAAGATCCCACAGGAATGTGGATCAGAGGAGCCGGAAGAGCTCCAACTCCTGAGCGAAGAAATTGGGTCAGACACAGACTCTGAACCTAGTCCAGCAGATATCATGGTCATTGGGTCAGATGACCTGTCAATCTAGTTGGACCAAGCCAACAAGATCAAGAGGGGGAAGGAACCAAACTGGTCAGCTATTTCCCTGACAGTCGAATCGAACGGTAAGTCATCCAAGGATATTGGTCTTCAAAAAAATGCTAATGTAAATAGCAATTGGCATCCCGAACCATGTCAGGATCAGTCATAGTTTACAACATCGTCCTGTTCGGGATCCCTTGGAACAAAAAAAATAAAAAAATAAATAAATAACCAAAATTCAAAAACAATAGATATTTCAAAAATACAAAAAAAAAAGAAGATATTTGTTGAATTTTCAAAAAACAGAAACTATTCAAAAACCAAAAACAGTAGAAAACCCTTCAAAACTCACAAACAATGATGTGTCAAATACACTACTTACAGCATCAAAGTTCAAGGTCGACTCATATGATTTCAATCTAGAGCTAGACTTTGAACTCATGGGTTTGGATGAAGCCCAAGACGAGGGAAATGATGACCCGGCTCTCGAACTAGAGGATTCCCTCAAAAAGTTCGAAACAAAGGTCAATGTCGTTGCAGACGATTTTGAAATTGTAGACTTGAGATCATCGGAACTCCCTAGAGAAGTGTGCATCGGTAGATCTTTGCCTCAGGAATATAAGCAGAGGATGATGGAATTCTTAAAGCCGAGGTTATCCAACTTTGCTTTCTCCTATGAAGACATGCCTGGACTCGACGAAGAGCTGGTAGTACATCACCTGCCAATGAAGCCTGAAATGAAGTCGGTCAAATAAAAGCTCCAAAGAATGAAGCTAGAATGGGCCCTAAAAGTCCATGACGAAGTCATCAAGCAATACAATACGGGATTCTTGGTAGTCTCCAACTACCCGGAATGGGTCGCAAATATCTTACCAGTTCCCAAGAAAGACAGTAAAGTCAGGATGTGCATCGACTTTTAGGATCTGAATAAAGCCAGTCCCAAAGACAATTTTCCGCTGCCTCACATGGACACACTGTTAAATAATACAGTAGGACACAAAATCTTCTCATTCATGGACGGTTTCTCCAACTACAATCAAATCAAGATGGCCATTGAAGACCGCGAGAAGACGTCCTTCATCATACCATGGGGAACTTTCTGCTATCGGGTTATGTCATTCGTGTTGAAGAATGCGGGAGCTATATACCAGTGAGCATGACTGCCTTGTTCCATAACATGATAAACAAGGAAATGGAAGTCTACGTGGACGATATGATCATCAAATCTCGCACAATCAAAGGACACTTTAAAGACCTCAAGAAGCTCTTTGATATGCTGAAAAGTTTAAGCTCCGCGTCAATTCACAAAAGTGTGTCTTTGGTGCAACCGGAGGCAAACTGTTAGGCTTCATCGTCAGCAAATATGGCATCAGGGTGGACGAAACTAAGACAAAAGCAATCATTAAAATGCCGTCTCTAAGGACTGATAAAGAAATTTGAGGCTTCCTCGGGCGAATACAGTACATTAGTCGATTCATCGCTCAGCTCACGCCCATTTGTGAGTCCATATTCAAGCTCCTAAGGAAAAACTCGTCAAAAAAATGGAACGACGATTGTCAAGGGGCCTTCGACAAAATCAAGAGGTACCTGCTGAAACCTCCAGTGCTGATGCCACCTACACTAGGTGGACCATTGTTGTTATACGTCTCTGTAGCAGCAGAGGCGATCGAATGCATCCTCGGCCAACAAGATGTCTCAGTAAGAAAGGAACAAACGATTTACTACTTAAGCCGAAGGTTCATTAGCTATGAATCCAAGTATCCCAGCTTAGAGAAAACATGCCTCACCTTGGTCTGGGCAACACAACAGCTTCGATAATACATGATCGCCTATCTAATCCTTTTGCTCGCTCTCATGGACCCGTTAATATACCTATTCGAAAAGTCAGCATTAACAGGTAGGATCACAAAATGGCAATTGCTACTTTTTGAGTTCGACATCACTTATGTCACCTAAAAAGTAATCAAGGGGCAAGCACTAGCTAACCACCTAGCAGCACACTCTCTGCCTAACTATCAACCATTGAAGACTTTCTTCCCAATGAGGATATCCTCCTTATCGAGGGAGAAGAAGAAAGGAGGGCAGGTGAGTGGACACTCTTCTTCGATGGAGCTGTTAACTCAAAAGAAAGTGGAGTAGGAGCGATACTCTATTCCCTCAACGATGTCTCGATCCCTATCTCCAGGTGATTAGCATTCAATTACACTAAAAATGTGGCAGAATATGAAGCATATATCGCTGGTCTGAGAGAAGCCATCATCCTCAATGTGAAAAGATTGTGAGTCTTCGGAGACTCACAACTCATCATCAACCAAACAAATGGTAAATGGAGGACCAAAGATGAAAAACTGATCCCCTATCATGTCTATCTGAAAAATCTAACTGAAGAATTCAATGAAGTCACTTTCTTATACATGCCTCAAGCCAAAAATCAGTTCACAAACACCCTCGCCACCCTTGTCTCAATGTTAGAGATTCTTAAGGGAATTTTTGAGTGAGAACTTATCGTAGAACTTCAAGAAGAGCCTGCCTTCTGCCTGCAAATTATTGAAGGAGAGGCCTCCCCAGGCAGCCAGCCATGGTATGCAGACATTAGAGAATATCTCGAGCACCAAAAATATCCTAAAGGAGATCCACTAACCGATCGTCGCACTATGCAATGACTGGAAGCTCAGTTCACGATCGCCGAAGGTATCCTCTACAAGCGATCCTTCAATCAAGTCCTCCTTCACTACGTGGATGAAATAGAAGCAACCGAAATCATGTCAGAAATCCATGAAGGACTAAGTGGTCCACACATAAATGGGCACATGATGGCGAAGAAGATCCTACGGCTCGACTATTATTTGCTAAAGATGGAGACAGACTGCTGTAAAAATGTTAGGAAATGCTTCAAATGTCAGGAACACGCGAATCAAATCCATGCGCCTGCTTCTAAACTGTATAATCTGACAACACCATGGCGGAAAGTCAACCCAAGAGCTTCAAACGTGCACAAATACATCCTAGTGGCAGTAGACTACTTCACAAAATAGATAGAGGCAGCATCCTACACTACCATCGCAGCATCTCATATGATAAAGTTTATGAAAAACAACATCATTAGCCGATACGGGATTCCTCATGCCATCATTATAGACAACAGATCACCATTCGTCATTAAAAGGATGGGCGAGTTACTCAAAAAATTTAAAATCTAGCGCCATCGATCGAGTCCCTACCGCCTTCAGATGAATGGAGGGGTTGAAGCTACAAACAAAACAATCATTCGAATATTAAAGAAAATGCTCAAAACATATCGTGACTGATCAGAATTGCTCCCATATGCACTTTGGGATTATCGGACATCTGTGCAGTCTACTACAGGCACAACTCCTTTCGAACTCACATATGGAATAGAAGCAGTACTACCAGTTGAAGTTGAAATCTCATCTCTCCGAGTGTTACTGGAAAGCGAAATCAAGGAAGGTGAGTGACAACAAGCAAGATACGATCAACTACACTTGGCAGATAAAAATCACATGCGAGCGCTAAGCCACTCACAATGCTACCAAAGGAGGATGGCACGAGCTTACAACAAGAGGGTCCGAAAGAGGAGCTTCAAAGTTGGCAAAATGATTATGAAGCGCATTTTATTGCCACACTTACCAGACCCCAAAGGGAAGTTTAAACCTTTATGGGATGGATCGTTAATCATTTGAGAAGTACTTCCAGGAGGCATCCTTCAGCTTACCAACCTGAGAGGTGAAGATCTTCTAGAGCCCATCAACGCCGACAACATAAAAATCTATCATGGGTAACCATACCTAAGTTCGTCAATAATTACAATCATAAAGTTGAGGTCAATAAAATAATAATAATAATAATAATAATAACCTACCATTCCTTCTCCATACAAGACCAAAAAATGAAAAGATAAATATATATATATATATAGAAAAAGAATGCAGCTCAACAAAAAAAAAGAGAGAAATTAAAATAATTCAAAAAAAAAAGAAGAAGAAAGCAAAAATCCTACAAAGCCATCCCACTTTCCCTAACAAAATAGCCTAATCGAAGTAAACGGCTTATGATTGTAATTAGAGACAAAGGTAGGAAGGTAGCCAATCGGCTGGCAATGAAGGAAATCCCTTCATTTCCATCAGTACAGTTCAAAAAAATAAAAATAAAAAAGGAGACGACGTGACTAAGCAAGAAGGGCGAGTTGAAAACCCGAATGGGCGGCTCGAGTAAAAATAGTGGGCATGTAGTGGACTTGGTGAAAACCTGAAAAGGCGCCAATGGTAAAAAAGAGCACAACTATCAAGGGGCAGACAAGAGCAAAAATTCAGGATGTGATGAAAATCTGAAAGGACACCACGGGCAAAAATAACGGAAAGCCGGTCATAGCGAAAACATGAAACGGTGTTACGGGCAAAAATGGTCAGAAAAGAAAAGAAAAATAAAAAATAAAAGTGCAGGTACAGAAGATGTTAAGGTAACAAGTAAATAAAAGAAGCATAAAGAAGAGATAAGTCCCAAATCAAGATTCTATCAGACTTTACCTAAATCCAAGGGGCATGATCCTAGTATGCATTACTCTCAGGGAACCGGGATCCCTGGTAAACAACTCGGAATATCGGATTCGATATAGGCTAAGTCCAATGTTCTGATCCCATCATCTAAAGCACAAATCCAAAACACAAACATACACTGAAAAGATATGGCACAAACAAAAATATTCCTTTTCCTTTAAAAATTTTTGTATACAAAATGCACTATTGTTTCTACAAAACTAATCAAAATAAAATATACATAAAAGACGACAGCCAATAGAGTCAGAGACCGCCTGATAAGCCTCCCTCTCCTCCCTCATACATCAATAACCACTGCCTAAGTCTGCCAACCTCCATGCGCAGGTAGAAGACCTCATCTCTCTCCAATCAGTGGGACGCTATCATGCTCTCATCATAATGCCGCCCTACCGCTAGACGACGAGCCATGTCCTCATAGGCATGCCGAAGCACAGAAAGCTCATATAAGAAGTGGTCGTGTGTAGCTAACAGAAAAGAAGGATCAATAAAGGGCCTTTCTTCAAACGCTTCAAAGGAGTCGTCGACCCCTGAAGAGGACGAAGCAAAATCTTCGAGGATGTCCCTATCAGCCTCATCATCAGCCAAGTGAGAACCAAGAACCTGGCGATAGAGCGACTGCTCTAGTACCCACCACTAATATGGCACTGTTGCTAAAAGAGGAGCCCAGGACTCAAACTCCAACACAGTCGCATCCAGGTAATCCTGCCACGAAGTTTGAACTTGCTGGCAAAGAGCTGACATGCACAAAGGGAGAGGAGCATGCCCAAATCCTGAAAAAGAAAAGGCAGGGATGTCCTGCCAGAAGCCGAACTGTCGAAGGAAGCGAATCGGGTGATAAGAGCAATAGCCTTGGAAGCCCAGCAGGAGTAGAAGAGTACGAGAGGCACTGCAAATTAAAGGCACCTGACAGAGCCACGAAGCCTCCCAACTGACTTCCCATCCTCGAAGATCGGAGAACATATGACGGTAAAGGGACTCAGTGACCTCAGCACCAAGAGGGAACCCGTCCAGAAGTAAAGAGGACATCAGTACGATGGGAATCAGGCCAGGAAAGGAGATGAGTCATAAATAGGTGTTCCCACAGTCATACCTAAAAAGGAAAAAGGACCATGCATGAGAAATAAGAAAACACAAAAAACGAGAGAGAAAAGGAGGTGGAACGAGAAGTACCTGGAGGAAAGAGCAGGACCCCCTGAGGATGCGAGTCTGCCCAAGTGAACACTTAGATAAGCCTAGGAAAAGCTCCGCCAGCACCACCGAAACGATACTTTGACGAGAGAGGACACGATGAAAGGTGTAAAAAAGAACTGTTAAAGATGATCGCCGCCATCTCGAGAAAAGCAACTAAACCAGAACACAAAATATCAGTGCATTCAAGCACTGAAACTGACAAGCAGATCCATCGCCTCCTCGAGCAGACTAACATCGATCATATAGAAGCTCAAGGGTGAACTCGCTACTACCGCCCTCAATGGTGGGGAGAGGTGACGAGAATCCAAACCAAGGCTCGAAGTCTGGAGACCGCACCTGATGAGCTGGAGGAAGATACGACTCCTACGAAAAAGGGAGACCAGTCAAACGAGACAACTCCTCCAAAGAAGGACCTAACTCTAGATTGTTGAAGGAGAACAGGATTAGCACTGGAACCCAATTATATGATGCAGCACTCAGCAAACGCCAATCCAGGCGAACTCGGTGAAGATGTAAAACCTCTCCGAACCCCAGAAGGTGCAGCTCACGACTCTCGGAGGCTGTCAAACTCCATATCCAAATGCACAATCTCTCTGAACAGGTACCGCATGGCTGCAGGTGACAAGTACGAACTAGTACACCCTAGATAATCTAGAGACCTAGATAGATTAGCTGGTGAGTCGTAAAAAATAGGCATCCCCTCATCCAAAAAGTCAATCTCCTGGTGACGAAAGAAGCCCGACACTCTCATAGCCTTGCGAAGCGTGTCTTGAAAAGCAGTAACAGGGGACCAGAGTCACCAACAATCATCACATCCGGAGCTGTCAGAAAAGTACTTGCCCCAAGCATCGCAATATCAGGGTCATTCCAATACGAAGAGCTATCAGGGCCACCACCCATATCTCCACCATCATCCAAACCAATGGCTGCACCACCACTGCCCATCACAACCTTGTAACCTACACCAAAAATTATGCCCAAACCATCAATGTGGGACCCACCGTCCAACAAACTATCCCCATCCATAACAATCAAACCACCATCCATACTCATGCCATCAACCATGGTCAATCCGGACCATCCACCATCATCATGGTCCCATCCACACCATCCAATAGCATGTCCACACCCAAACTCCCAAAAACCAACCCATCACCCCATGGCCCACCAAATGTAGGCCCATCCAAACCATCAAGCAACCATCCATCTCCCAAACTTCCTCCTACCACATCACCAAAACCCATCCCACCATTAACGGTGGTTAGAGCCATACTAGAAATAGCATTAACCTCTTCAAGTGGTCCTACCAAACCACCATTAACATCCACCAACCCATCATCAAGTTCATCCATAAATGAGCTCCATCCGACCATCTCATTATAAAAAGTGGAAAGAGGTGCATCATTAACCTAAATAAGTGGACCCCCACCATTATTAAACCCACCAAGGCCTCCTTCATTTCTAGTCATTGAAAAAGGACACCAAGAAGAAGACAAGAGAGAGAAAAGGACAAAGGAAGAGACAAAGGAGAGGAAAAGGAGACAAAAAGCAAGATTCAGGATAAAAAAACAAAGAGAATATTAGAGGAACATCAACCTTGGATGAACAAAGAGGAAGCTGCTATTGCTGGAAGAAAAGACGGACATGGGCGGTAATCATATTACCGCTCGCCATCGAAACATGCACCCTCTGCTGTAGCAGCTTGCCAGTTCCAGAGAAACGGGCAGAAGTCAATGGGCGATAGTCAAACCACCGTCCAAACATGGATCGCACACCAATCGTGCATGAGGCTCGACATAGATGTCAGGGAAAGCCAAAGGACCTATGTTCTATGGAATCAGATCAACAGAAGGGCTCGAAAAGAAATGAGAATGGAAACACCGGATAAACAAACTCTGATATATATATATGGAAGAATGTACACGGAATATACATGAGCAGAAAAGATAAATAAACACTACTCATCAGGTACATAATCATCTGTATCCTTCGAAGGGACTTGAGGTCCCAAAAGGCCTCCTTCAGCAAAGCGCACACCGCCACCAGAAGCATAGGCATTACTAAGAATTGGGCCTATGCCGTACTCCAAGAGAGGTACTCCCTCGACGGATCAATGAAAGCGCTGGCTTCATATCCCTCCAGAGCAGTTGTCAACTCACGCTCGAGGATTGCCCTCCAGTTCGTCGGTTCGGAATGAGGACTAAACGGTAAAAGGGGACTACCAGTCAACTGGCAAAAAAGTCTTTCTCCCAAGTGTCATTTCGTCACTCGTGGATCCTCCATAATGTGACGACGACGTGATGCCTGAAAAGCTTCCTGGGCCTCAGGAGTGAGAGCAACAGCCGATCGAAAGTAAGGCCTAGTGCGAAACTGGCAAAAACAAACCAGGGTCAGAATAAAAGTGCGAACAAGAAAGGAAAGGTATGAAAAAATGATTACTTACATCATTGGGAACCAGGGCATCAACATTAGATCTCCAGGCGAGATCAGAAAATTGGCAGGTACAGCTGCGGTTATCCTTGTACCCCAACATCATGCTAGGGAAAGGAGGGATATGGTTCATCAAAGTGGGCCCCAGGTGTGGAAAGTGGTCAAAAAAGCATACTTGCACAAGAATCAACTATCAAAAAGGCACATTCATGAGAAAGAATGCAAGACAAAAGGGGTTCGATGCACACCTCGATAACTGGATAAAAGCTAGTCATCGACCTGCTGTTGCAACGACTGGCCTTGTCCAGCCTTCATACAAGTAGGCTAGGAGTGCTGCATTCTAGTTATACGGCGTAGGAAAAGTGATATCTGCCACGAGCATCAGCAGACAGGAGCTCATTAACTCATTTCCATGGCAGAAGATCATGGCTCCGAAAGTACATAAAATCAAGGCACGAACTTTCACGATAGCTTCAGCCTCAGTCTGCGGAATGCGCTGGGAAAAATTCACTGATAGCCAAAGCAATTTAAATCGGGGCCCTGAGAAGTCCAAAGAATGAGGAACCATCCCTAAAAGACTCATCCATTCATCCTCAGTGGGAACAGGTCCTCTTCGAAGGGAATGGATCCCCCCTCATATCGAAGACCAAGTTGAATGAAGATATCATAGGGGTGATCCCCCATTCTCCAAAAGGGAGATGAAATGTGTGGGTCTCAGCACGCCACCTCTCGGTCAACATAGATAAAAGTGCAATATTCGTCTTGCTCAGACGAACTCTGAACAAGCCGAAGAGTGGAGTACGCTCCAACACCTGAAAAAACAGTGGCTGAGGATCCTTGAACCAATCCGGCAAATGGGTGCGGACCCCATGACCCCTCAAGACAGAAGGAGCCCCTCCTTCCCTAGCCACATCTAAAAGATGCCGACCCTCCCGAGGAACATGACAAAGATCGAGTGACTGGCGAGAAGGTCCAGCCTCACTCCTACCACGATGAGGTATGCTGCATGATCAAACATTCACAGGTAAGTATCCCCCCTTACCATCATAAATAGCTTAAACATGCCAAAAGAAGGATACACATCATAAATGGGCTCCTGAAGGCCCATTGACCAAAGCCCATTGTCTAAGGCCCATTTTCAAGATCCACTCCGAGGCCCAACCCATTCCAAGGTCCATCTCAAGGCCCATTCCAAGACCCATTGACCAAAGTCCAGGCCCATTCCAAAGCCCACATTTCAAGGTCCATCTCAAGGCCCATTCCAAGGCCTACCGACCAAAGCCCATTGTCCAAAGGCCCACATTTCAATGTCCATCTCTAGGCCCATTCCAAGACCCATTGACCACAGTCCATTCTCCAAGGCCCACATTTCAAGGCCCATTTTCAAGATCCACTCCGAGGCTCAACCCATTCCAAGGTCCATCTCAAGGCCCATTCCAAGATCCATTGCCCAAGGCCCATTGTCCAAACCCTTTTTTTAGGCTCATGATCTAAACTCACTCGGAAAATCCAAACCCACACATAAAACCAAAATCAAGCCAAGAGGTGTGACCTACTCCAAAGTGATGGCCCACCATCAAAATCCACAAAGTTGGAAAATCCAAGTAGGCCACGAATCATCAATTCGACCCATCAAAGGATCACATTCTAATGGCCATCATTTCATGATGTGTAAGGTTTGAACCTTCTCTCAAAAAAAATATATTAAAAAAATCCATACACAGTAAGAGTGGGGCACTTTTTCTTATCACCCCCCACTCAATTACAAAAAAAAAAAATGGCGAAAAAAATTCCATCAAGGTCCAAGTGCTAGAATCCATCCAAAAATCCACATTTCTTTCATCTCCCTCGATAAAAGCTCCATAGTTATGAAAGAAGAACTGAGTCAAAAAAATAAAAATCCATGAACATGGACACCAAGATCCACCACATAGTCCAAGGAGCTGCACAAAGAAAAGAATACCTGAGGAAAGAAAATTTAAAAGAGGAAAAGAGAACAAAGTATTTGAAAAAAGGAGCTTGCAAGAGATAGTAATGGTGTCTCTGGAAAAAAAAAACCGAAGGAAGAAATAGGGGAGGCGAAGGCCTGTCCCTGACCAGCACCCCACTTCGACCCAATGGGCAAACAAGTGTCGGGCGGCAATGGACTACCACCCACTGGCCAAACGCACGACTCTGCACGTTGTCCCCTGCTGATGGGATGTGAGAACCTTGGAAAAGACATTGGCCTAACGGATAAGGAGAAAAAATAAAGGAGAAAGAGAGATTCTCATGAGATAAAAGGGAAAATGAATATCTTGCAAGAAATTGGGAATCTTGAGATGAGATTTTTTTAAAAAAAAGTACAGAAAAATACAAAAATGACAAAATAAAAGCCATATTTGTTAATCAGCCCCACTAATTCACTAGTGGAGGCAACACGATCATCTGGACTTATTCAAAAGAAATGCAATAAAAACTGAACGACGATACCCTCCCGCGAGATTGAATGGATCTTTTTAAAAATTTTCAAAAACATTTGCAATAAAATCCCCAAGGAGTATAGCTCCGTGGAGAATAGTTTTCACAAACAAAATTTTCAAAAAAATAGCATTTGGCATGCAAAATACTGAGAAATCTCCTATATTTTCCAGTGACACCCAGTACAAATAGTAAAATAAGATTCGACCTCTTCTGGTTTCCCCAAAAAATAATTGAATCCGTATGCGATACAAATACGATTGGCCCGATTTTCAATATCAGGAGAGTTGTACAAATAGAATACGAGTGATGATTCAATTTATCTCTGGTGAGAATAACCAATTCAAAGTGGAGAAAATTCGTTGTAACCAAAATATCAAAATCAGAAGACAGCAAGGAAAAAGGTCACCCACACATACTTAGTCCGGGACACTTGAAAAGTTTGATCGAGTCCAAGTCGATATAGTGAGTTCCCCGTAAGGCCGCAGAACGCGCAGGGCAACTAATCACTTTGAAAATCAAACGGAACAAGTACTCCTAGGATGATTACATAGCAAAGGAAACAACAAGATCTAAACAGTACGGGAATCCCCATAAAGCTGCAAAATGCGCAGGGGCCCTACTTTTCAGACTTATCCTTTGGTGCTATTATCAATCTGATGGGAAAAGGTTGTGATTCGTGGCCCGTAATGCCGCAGAAAGCGCAGGGACAATCACAACGTTTTCCTCAAACCCTCATGATATGTGCGAATCATCTCTTTTTCAAACGGTAAGTTGACTATGATACTATGACAGGCAATTGATCTAAATTGCAATATTTTCTGACCAGAAGAGTGGGGTGTCCACTCGCTTTAACATTCGGTTATATGCAACCTTTGCCAAAGAGGGGTATCTGTAGACACCTTACCCAGGCTATCAACTTGATAAGGCATAAATGACCCTTAGGAACTGAACCTAAACCTCAACCGCAGCCATTTCCCAAACCTGAACTAAACGCTAACCAAACCTGAGCCATTACATTACCATAAACCCTAACTCGAACCATCATCCGAGCCAGAGCGTGCCCAAAAGTTGAACCATTTCTCGAACAGTTTATAAGCTATTTTCAAGCCAATTTTGAGACATTTTTTAGCCAAATATCCAAAAAAGGCTTCCGACTGATCTCAGGGCCCGAAATTGGACCACCAACCAAACCACGAGAGCAACCGTATCCGAGCGGTATTCTGACTACCACTGGCGGTAATCAGATTGCTACCTTCTCTCGACAGGTGTACCCTCTGAGCACATAGTGTTCTCCCTCCAAAAGTCAACTCTTCTATAAACTTACCTCCAAAATTTACTCTATTTACCATCCTACAAAACCCAAAGAGCCTATAAAAGCATGCCATGTGGCATTACCCTTTCCTCAACCAATCACAAGCTGCCACATCAGCATTTACCATCCATAAACCCTAAAATTACCAAAACGTCATCCTAAAAGGCTATAAATATCCTTTACTTCTCTTCATTTTACACATCCAAAACCAAGATCAAGAGAAAGTAAGTGAGTGAGAGTGGGAGGGAGTGCTTGAGTTCTCAAGCTCCCATCTTTTCAGCCCCCTCTAGCCTCCTCCAGCCATCCTCAGCTTTTATAATCCTACTTGGGTCAATCATTTCCAACCATAGTGCATCCAAACATCCAAGCTACTTCAAGTGCAAGCCAAAGATCACACTACCGTTATTAGCATCTGTCGCATCATTACTTCCCTTCTCAACCCCCATACTTCTCTAGGTTATCATTGAATATATGCTCTGTGACTTGCCGGAACCCCAATCCTATCACATTAGAAACTCATGGTAACCTAGTCCCCTTTTTCATAATAGTTTAGTATCATCATATCTGTTCAAAAACTCCTCTAGACATTCTCTAGACATATGCTCTGTGGTTTGTCGGAATTCCGGACCTTACCACATCAAAAATTTAAGTCTGTCTAGTCCCATTTCAATCTCATCATTTTATCCCTTAAGACTATTTTACCATACGAAGTAAAGATCGTACATTCGTGCAGGCAGAGAGAGTGCCTAATACCTTCCCTCTTTGTAACTGAGGTCCCTTACTCAGAATTCCAAATCGCAGATCAGGAGTGAACTTAAAGTAAGAGAGTCCTCAGATTCTCTCATTTTATACATACTGCAGGTTCTAGTCGACTACAGGATTTTGAATTTAGTGGCTAGTGGCGACTCCAAAACTATTGCATCAACAATCCAAATCGGCGCAATCATACATCACTAGTGCCACAACAAAACATAAAACCAGCACGGACGCCGATTTCCCAGCGTTCATAAGTACTGGTATCACTAGAGTGAAAGTGCCCTAGTTTGTCAAGTTACGTGAGTGTTGAGTTAGACTGTCTACAAAGCCTGATAGGAAGATCAATTCAAGCGTCTGCCTCAACCAGATGTGTGCAAGCTCACCACAGGTAAATCTAAAGCCTCACATCCCATGTCCCAAAATATCAGGTGAATAAAATCCTTAAAAACAGGTTAGAAAATCATAGGGTTTTAAGGTGAGAAAATTTTTTTCAAAACAGGAAAATCTCTAAGTTTTTTTTAACTTGTCGATTTTATCGAAACACCTTCGATATGATCGACCTATTCTGTCGATGTCCTCGATGCTTAAACGATATCATCGAAAAGGGGACAAATGTCCAGCAACCACATGTATATCTGGACTGATTTATCGATGTATCGATCCACATATCGATATCATCGATACTTGAATTTTGAGTCCATCGATAGTGGCTCGATAAGATCGACAGACAGATTTCTGGCACCCCTGTTTTTTAAAGAAAATTTTAAAATCCTTCAATATATCGATGCGCCTTCTGATATGATCTGAAATCAAATATCAATAAGAACGGAAGTCCATCGATGATATCGACCGTGGGCACACATTTCTTCCAGCAGATATTTCAGGTTGTTTTTTACTTTGATTGGGGGCCATTCGAGGAAATCAATATTCATATGTCAATGATATCGAGGCCAAGTCGATTGGATCGAATCTGGACACAATCTATCCAATGAGCTTATTGGTAAATCTATAGGATTTATCAATCCCATCGACACTGCCTTCGATAGCATCGATATGCAAATTCCGATGACATCGGCTGACCCTCGATCATATCCTAAAAACCTAAAATATTTCAAGTCAAGTCTCTCTCATTTTTCAAGTATTGATGGATCGAACCTATCATCGATGAAATCGAAGTTCGAAATCCGATGACATCGACAGTTGTTTCGATTCATCGACCGGCTGGCAAAAGGTTTCAAAAGCGTATGACCTTGAGTTTGAGTCATCGAGCAGACCATCGATACTATCGAGTATACTCTCGATGATATCGAACCTCGATGATATCGAACTCAATCATAAATGTGATCGTTTTATATCCGTTGGAACCTTTTACCTATATATAGAGGACTTGTCTATTGTTGCTGGGAGAGAAAGTAGAGAGAGCTTTTGAGTGTTTAACCTTAGATCATATACCCAAAGCCCTTTCTCTCAAGGAAGTTCATCCTTTAATCCACCCTCACTATTGATATTCAATACAGTGGATTGGGGAATGAACTTTCACATTCAAGGATCCTCCAACTACTACCTTAATGGCAAATCATTAAGCTGGGATGCCTTGAATGCATAAGATTGGAATCTCTCTATCTTCCTGATAGGAAAATACTTTGAGAGTAGGATTCCATCTTGACCTAGACCCAACCCAAATCCGAGTATTGGTACATTATTTTGTTACGGATCAAGGGAGCAGAAGACTTTTCGTCAATAAAGAGGAGGAGATCTTCGGCATTGTGCTTATCAGGACTCATCAACTTATCTGTAAGTATCTAGAGTCCAAGAGGACACTTGTGATCATTCATTTGTAGGATTAGGTCTTAAGTGGTTCTCACCCTTTGAAGTCTTCAAGGAGGCCTCCGACAGGAGTGTACATGGTGGGTGCGTTGTGTGGACCCTTACTCTGTGAAGAGCATAAACATCTGGTTAGGAGTGAACCAGTAAAACTCTGGGTTTGAAGTAAAACGTGTAAAACATTGGGTTGAGTTGAACCGTGTAGAAACCTCGGGTTTGAGGTGAACCGTGTAGAAACCTCTAGTAGGGTCTTATGGAAGATCCTTGGCCAATGTGCCTAAAAGTGGGTGCGTTGTGCTGACCCTTGCTCGTGAGAGCATAAACAGTCAGCCTCAGTATAGGTTGTAAAGGTTTAAGGTGAACCTGATTTAAAACCTTAGGTTTGAGGTGAACCACTATGAAACCTCCTTAGTGAAATCCAGTACACTCAAGAGTTGAGTGTGGTTACTGGGAATGGAGTAGACAAGTAGTTGAACCACTATAAAAATGATTATGTTTGTGATTTCTCTTCTTCTGTCTGTGTGATTTATGTCAATGCATTCATATTTATATATATGATCACACCTCACACACACTCACAGTCATATTCATCATAAACTAAGTTATGTATTGCTACCTCTTGAATAGTTTGTGATTGGATCCTTTACCAGGCTTGAAAGCCAGTAGAATTACATTTGAGTAATCCTAATATGTGTCTGTTGTTAGGATTAGTGTAATAGGATTTTAAAATAAATCATAAAAACTTTTAAAAGTTCTATTCACCCCCCTCTAGGACATATTGGCATATTCCTTCTTCAACTAGTGCGGTCTTCACCACCATTTCAATTGGTATTTAGCGGGTCTCTCTTTAAGGGCTTCACCGCCTAGAGAGTGATCTTGACTGAAGTAGGAATCATGTCCAAGAGTGTCCAAGAGAGTGTGACAAACCAGAATAATTGCCTTGTAATTCGCACTGCCTTGAAAGTCGGAAATAGTTCAAAGTGGTACCTTGATAGTGGATGCTCCAGACACATGACTGGTGATCAAAGTCACTTTTGTGAGTATTCAAACTTTGATGGAGGATCAGTCACATTTAGAGATGGAAGCTCAACCAAAATAATTGGACAAGGAACAATACCTGTACCAGGCCTCCCAAAGATCAAACATGTCCTTTGTGTAGAAGGTCTGAAACATAATCTCCTTAGTATCTCCCAAATCCATGACAAAGAACATCTTGTAACTTTCTCAAAGGATGTGTGTAGAATTTTGGATCATACAGGAAAATCTCTCATAAAAGGTTTACGCACTAGTGATAACTGTTATGTCATTGAAAGTACAAGTGAGAGTGTGCTATCCACAAAATGCAATATGGCTGTAAAGAATGAATCCAAACTATGGCACCAAAGTTGGGACATGTTCACTACTGAAATTTAGCAAAGCTCAGTTCCAAAAATTTGGTTAGGAGACTTCTCAAGATTAGAAAAGAAGAAAAGTTGTCTGTGGAGAATGTCTAAAAGGAAAACAGATTTAGGTCGGACACAAAAAGACAACCACCATAGCAATAACAAAACCTTTAGATCTGCGATATATGGATCTAGTCGAACCAACGAAAGTGGAAAGTCATGGCAAGAAAAGATACTTCCTGGTGGTGGTAGATGACTACACCAGATTTACTTGGGTCGCATTTCTTCAAGAAAAATTGGATGCGTTTGAGAAATTTGTGATCATGGCAAAGCAACTCCAAAATGAAAAAGGGTACAACATAAATCGCATCAGAAGTGATCATGGTGGAGAATTTGAAAATGAAAGATTCAAAAGATATTGCAATAAGAAAGGAATTCATCATGAATTCTCTGCCCCAAAAACCCCTTAGCAAAATGGAATCGTTGAAAGAAAAAAATCGTGTATTGCAGGAAATGGGATCTGTTATGCTAAATGGGAAAGATATGGCAAAACGTTTTTGGGTAGAAGTTGTCAATATTTCCTGCTACATTATAAATAGAGTATATCTTAGAGCAAGTCTGAATAAAACTCCATACGAACTATGGTTTGGAAAACTACCTAGTGTGAAATATTTTCGAGTCTTTGGTAGCAAATGTTATATCCTGAGAGACAGAGATCACCTGGGGAAATTTGAGTCTAAAAGTGATGATGGTATCTTTCTGGGGTATGCAATGAATAATCGTGGGTATAGAGTATACAATTTAAGAACCCTCACTATTTAAGAGTCAGTCAATGTGGTAATCATTGATCAACCTCATGAAGATGATACACCTGCAAATGAATTAGAAGATGATGTAGATTCAT
The DNA here is from genome assembly GCA_030180095.1 of Magnolia changhungtana. Taxonomy (NCBI): domain Eukaryota; kingdom Viridiplantae; phylum Streptophyta; class Magnoliopsida; order Magnoliales; family Magnoliaceae; genus Magnolia; species Magnolia changhungtana. The sequence continues at coordinate 1,151,649 of JASAUF010000489.1, forward strand.
GCATAATAAAAAAAATCTGATAACAAAACTACATCACCCTGTGAACCTCAACCATTATCTGACACTCCCATCATAAAAGATCACCCTCGTGAACAAATTATTGGAGATCCTAACGATGGTGTAAGAACTCGACGACAGATAGAAAACATCTGTAGCCATTTCTGTTTTACCTCAAAAATTGAACCCAAGAATATTGTGGAAGCTCTTCAAGATGAACATTAGATAAATGCTATGCAAGAAGAACTTAAACAATTTCAAAGAAATGAGGTATGACAATTGGTTCCCAGACCACTCGATACAAATGTCATTGGAACCAAATGGATCTTTAAGAATAAATCTGATAAATCAGGAAATGTGATCCGAAACAAAGCAAGGCTTGTAGCTCAAGGGTACTCACAGATAGAAGGCATTGATTTTGATAAAACATTTGCTCCTGCAGCTCGCCTTGAGTTTATCAGAATTCTTCTGTCCATTGCATGTGCATTAAAATTTAAACTATTTCAAATGGATGTTAAGAGTGTTTTTCTTAATGGAGATCTTGCTAAAGAAGTCTATGTTGAACAACAAAAAGAATTTTCAGATCCTAAGTGTCCTCATTACGTTTATCGTCTGAACAAAGCCCTCTATGGTCTTAAACAAGCACCACGTGCTTGGTATGAATGATTGACAAAATTTCTTTTGGACCATAAATTCTGCAGAGGGAGTATTGATAAGGCTCTATTTACCCAAATAACAAAAGATTCACTGCTTATTGCACAAATTTATGTGGACGATATAGTCTTTGGTTCAACATGTGAAGATATCGCATACAAATTTGCCGACCTCATGAAATCATAATTTGAAATGAGTATGGTTGGTGAACTAAACTTCTTCTTCGGATTGCAAGTCAAGCAGTTACATGATGGAATCTTTATCTGTCAAACCAAGCATGCGAACGATTTGGTGAAAAAGTTTGGTCTTGAATTTGGTTGCTCTTATCACACTCCATTGAGCACCACACTCAAACTCTCCAAAGATGCAAATGGCAAGAGTGTGAATCAACATCTCTACCAGAGTATAATAGGTAGTCTACTATATGTCACAGCTAGTCGTCCCGACATATCTTTTAGTGTTGGGGTATATGCTCGATATCAAGCTAAACCTAAAGAATCTCACCTAACGGCCGTTAAGAGGATCATTAAATACATGGCAGGAACCACCTCCTTCGGACTGTGGTATCTATTTGAAACATCCACCATCATCGCTGGGTACTCTGATGCCGACTAGGCAGGAAATTTAGATGATCGAAAATCTACAAGCGGAGGATGTTTCTATATAGGAAACTGTCTAGTCTCCTGGCAGAGCAAGAAGCAAAATTCAATATCATTATCTCATCGCCAAGGTGAATACATTGTCATTTGGAAGTCATCTGTGCACAACTTCTTTGGATGAAACAAATGTTGTTGGACTACGGGATTGAATAACCCACGATGAGTCTTTTCTATGATAACACAAGTGCAATCAACATTTCAAAGAATCCTGTTCAATATTCTCGGACTAAACACATTGACATCCATCATCATTTTATCCGAGAACTTGTTGATGACAAGATTATTACATTGGACTATGTTTCCACAGAAAAGCAACTCGCAGACATCCTCACCAAACCTCTTGATACAAATAGGTTTAGTGACCTTCAAAAATCCATTGGGGTCTGCACTCACTAAATCTCAGTAAACATGAGCCACAAAGGTAAATCTTCACACTGGGACATTCATGATTATATGTCAGCTACAAGTCTAAAATTCTTGTATTAACCATGTTAGTTTTGGAATGAAAGGTTATAACAGTCTCGATGGTATCTGAACAGTGTCACTAACAGATCAATGATACTGATATTAAACATCGATAAAATTGAAGAAACTTGGAAATATACGATGATAACCAGTGGTTCCTTCAAATGGTTGGGCTAAAAATAATCTTTTTGTTGGGATAAACTGATAAGCTACTACTGTCTATGGCAGTATATGTTTGGATATTTTGGTTTCATTTTGGTAATGGCTAAGTATAATTCTTATTTTTACTGCCATGATTATGTTTAAAATCTCCTGTTTTATCATATGACTGCTATGGATTGCATGTGATGTCTTAAATGAATATTTTAACTACTATATAACTGCTCTATTTTATCTAATATGCATCCATAGGTTCTGCAATTGATGTCTGCTTAAACTAAGTTAATTATTATACATCAATTGATCTGCTTCTGCCTGGTCGGTTCTCCCAAGTAATTCACTCTTCAGTCAATATCACCTAATATATCTTTTTCAATGATTGACAAAAAGGGGGAGAACATTTGCAAACACCCCGAACAGGAAATTGTATATCTGCTTGAATGGTTGTGCAGGTGTTTAGGGGGAGCAGCTGCAACAAGAAAGTGGGAGTTTACAAGTCAGGGAGAGCAGCTACTGGTTGTGTACATAGGATAAAAATTGTAAAATTATGTAAAAGCATGTACACACAATTTAGGATGTGGTTGTCTAGAATGTTCTAGGGTGTGTTGGGGATTTTGTCACGTAATTGACAAAGGGGGAGATTAAAAGTGCCCTGGTTTGTCAAGTTACGTGAGTGTTGAGTCAGACTGTCTACAGAGCCTGATAGGAAGATCAATTCAAGCATCTGCCTCAACTGGATGTGTGCAAGCTCGCCACAGATAAATCTAAAGCCTCACATCCCATGTCCCAAAACACCAGGTGAATAAAACCCTTAAAAACAGGTTAGAAAATCATAGGGTTTTAAGGTGAGAAAACTTTTTTCAAAACAGAAAAATCTCTAAGTTTTTCTTGCCTTGTCGATTTTATCGAAACACCTTCAATATGATTGACCTGCTCTGTTAATGTCCTCGATGCTTAAATGATATCATCAAAAAGAGGACAAAAATGTCCAGCAACCACATGTATATCTGGACTGATTTATCGATGTATCGATTCACATATCGATATCATCAATACTTGAATTTCGAGTCCATCGATAGTGACTTGATAAGATCGAGAGGTAAATTTCCAGCACCCCTGTTTTTTAAAGAAAATTTCAAAATCCTTCGATATATCGATGCGCCTTCTGATATGATCTAAAATCAAATATTGATAAGATCGGAAGTCCATTGATGATATCGACTGTGGGCGCGCATTTCTTCCAACAGATATTTTAGGTTGTTTTTTACTTTGATCGGGGGCCATTCGAGGAAATCGATATTCATATGTCGATGATATCGAGGCCGAGTCAATTGGATCGAATCTGGACACAATCTGTCCAGCGAGCTTATTGGTAAATCTATAGGATTTATCAATCTCATCGACACTGCCTTCGATAACATCGATATGTAAATTCCGATGACATCGGCTGACCCTCGATCATATCCTAAAACCTGAAATATTTCAAGTCAAGTCTCTCTCATTTTTCAAGTGTCGATGGATCGAACCTATCATCGATGAAATCGGAGTTTGAAATCCGATGACATCGACAGTTATTTCGATTCATCGACCAGCTAGCAAAAGGTTTCAAACGCGTATGACTTTGAGTTTAAGTCATCGAGCAGACCATCGATGCTATCGAGAGTATATGCTCAATGATATCGAACTCAGTCATAAATGTGACCATTTTATATCCGTTGGAACCTTTTGCCTATATATAAAGGACTTGTCTATTATTGTTGGGAGAGAAAGTAGAGAGAGCTTTTAAGTGTTTAACCTTCAATCATATACCCAAAGCCCTTTCTCTCAAGGAATTTCATCCTCTAATCCACCCTCACCATTGATATTCAATATAGTGGATTGGGGAATGAACTTCCGCATTCAAGGATCCTCCAACTACTACCTTAATGGAAAATCATTAAGCTGGGATGCCTTGAATGCATAAGATTGGAATCTTTCTATCTTCCTAATAGGAAAACACTTTGAGAGTAGAATTCCATCTTGACCTTGACCCAACCCGAAGCCGAGTATTGGTACATTATTTTGTTGCGGATCAAGGGAGCAGAAGACTCTTCGTCAACAAGGATGAGGAGATCTTCGACATTATACTTATCGGGACTCATCAACTTATCTGTAAGTATCTAGAGTCCTAGAGGACACTTATGATCATTCCTTTGTAGGATTGAGTCTTAAGTGGTTCTCACCCTTTGAAGTCCTCAAGGAGGCCTTCGGCGGGAGTGTACGTGGTGGGTGCGTTGTGTGGACGCTTGCTTTATGGAGAGCATAAATATCTGATTAGGAGGGAACCAGTAAAACTCTGGGTTTGAGGTAAACTATGTAAATCATTGGGTTGAGTTGAACCGTGTAGAAACCTCGGGTTTGAGGTGAACCGTGTAGAAACCTCTAGTAGGGTCTTATGGAAGATCTTTGGCCAGTGTGCTTAAAAGTGAGTGCGTTGTGTTGACCCTTGCTCATGAGAGCATAAACTGTCAGCCTCAGTATAGGTTGTAAAGGTTGAAGGTGAACCTGATTTAAAACCTTAGGTTTGAGGTGAACCGCTGTGAAACCTCTTTAATGAAATCCGATACACTCAAGGGTTGAGTGCGGTTACCGGGAGTAGAGTAGACAAGTAGTCGAACCACTATAAAAATGACTGTGTTTGTGATAGTTCTTCTTCTGTCTGTGTGATTTATGTCAATGCATTCATATTTATATATCTGATCACACCTCACACACATTCACAGTCATATCCATCATATACTAAGTTATATATTGCTACCTCTTGAATAGTTTGTGATTGGATCCTCTACTAGGCTTGGAAGCCAGTAGAGTTACATTTGAGTAATCATAATATGTGTCTGTTGTTAGGATTAGTGTAATAGGATTTTAAAATAAATCATAAAAACTTTTAAAAGTCCTATTCACCCCCCTCTAGGACATATTGGCATATTCCTTCTTCAACTAGTGCAGTCTTCACTGCCATTTCATAGAGTGCACTACTCATATCACAACCCCATAACTGGTAGGTTATATCTATCTTAAGTCCTAAATCCCAACACCATTATGGTCTATCTACCACGAAAGCCAATTGACTTGCCACTAGCTACAGGAATTGTGAATTACGACTATATTAAAATATAAATGCTTTATCATTATTATTTTACTATATTTGTTTAAAGATGTAATTTAGTATGTAATTTGGTAGGTAAATGCAGATGCAATAGAAGATAAAAGAATTTACAATAACTATAATTTTATATTACATTATAATAGAAATCCCCAATCTAAACAAACACATTATTGTATATTTCCTGTTAATTTGATATTTTAGTAATGCAAAAGTACCATTATTACGATTTTATCACGCTTATCTTAACATGTGAATTCACAATCAAATCATCTATGTGGTGGGAGACTAGTAATATAATTTGTAATAATTATAAATTTTAAATACAATACAATTCTAATTTACAATCTAAACCGACTCTAAAAGGTTTAAGATTTGAAACAAGAAGAAAAAGAAGTCTTTAAGTTTTTTTTCAATAAAAAGAGGTAGTTGAAAATGGCTACACATACAACTACATTAGAATAATAAATAATAAAGCATTTTAAGAATCGTAAATCACAGAAACTGAGGTATATAAAATCAGTATAAATAATAATTTTCATATAATCATTTATATAATGAAGCACACTCTGGTGCTATTGGTTTCATAGTAACCTTACTATGGTAAAGGTCGTATGTTTTAATGATGTATTCATGGAATCTAACATGTTCAAAAGATGCATCACTTCAGAAAATTACAAGAATCTTAAAGATCTTCTTGATCAAGATCTCAGATATGCCATAACACAGGGAACATACTAATAAGGAAATCCTGTTGTTGATTACTATGGGGATCACCATGGTGTGTATACATAATTACGAGAATTTTTAATTATTGGGGTTTTCTTAAGTGGCTCATCTACTTAGATGGGTTGGATGGTCTGAATACAAACTATGAGCCCCACATTTTTCCAGCACCATAAGCTTGGAGTGGTGCTAGTACCACTGGAGCACTCCCTTCATTTCATAGCCCCATGACTCATAGGTCATGTCTATCTTAAGTCCTAAATCTAAGCACAAACATGATTCATCTATCATGGATATCAATTGCCTATGGCCCCTAGCAATAGGAATTGCATATTACAATGGTATTGTAATATAAAATGTCATCATTATTGCTTTCATTTCAGCCCGTCAAGGCCACTCATGTGATCGAGGGTCTTGATCAAAAGTATGTGTGCATATATGATTGCGTGAGCCTGCTAGAGTCTGCTCGACTCAAGGATATTGACTGAATTGGCCGATACCCCTGTGCCAAGATGGACTTATTAGAGATTGGATTTAGAACCAGAGTCCTCTCAACCACCAACTGATTGATTTAATGCGCATCGCACTTAGGCGATTTGAATAAGGGAAGGGGTTACCGTCACATGGCATTCCTCAATCAGAGGAGAAGATTGGCACATAACAAAATAAAGGGTACCATAAACACAATCAATCTTTATTAATGTATCGGCCCTATTATAACTGTCATTCTTTATAATCTAATTGAAGTGAGAAATAAGATATCAGAGCAAATGATCGAGGCAAATGGTCAACAAGATATGACCGGTGTATGAATAATTGATCGAAACTTAGAGGGACATGAAGATCTGGCAACTTAAGGTTGAAAATATTTAATATACTCTAAAGATAATGTACTGCAGTGGGAGCTGCTAGGTGGTAGTGAACTAGGCTAGGAAAAGTAAAATGGCATGAATGTAAAGTACACATATAGATAGATGTATTTGACATAAGGTCTTGAGCTCTTCTTTGAGTGCTCATTTTATAGCTTTCTCGAGGCGGTAAGAGTCTCACATTAGGCTTCTTTGTGCAGGCTTTTCGGATACATAATCCCTTCCTCAGCAAATGGGGGTTTACTTTAGAAGGAAAGAGTTCCAAAACCCGCTGGCTTTTCAAATCTTCTTTCATAATTGAACCTCTGCGGAGATGTTCATGGCTCACTAAAAATTAGGCTTGAGACTACCAAAGTTCCTCTAATGAAGACAACTATACTAAGGTCTGGTGACCTCAAGGGCCGATCTTTATCAAACATGGTCACCCAATGTCTCTTAATGGCCCACCTTATCAACTTTAAGGTGTTGGAGGGTCCGGATCAAACCACATCCTTCATTTAATCACCTTAAACGATGATTGTTTAAAGTGTTGGAGGGATTTGACCTTTGATACTGATCTATCATTTAGATAGACCAGATCTCTCATTCTCTTGATTTCAATCGTCATATAGAATGAGATCTGATATAGGTTTAGTCGTACCTTTACGATTTGTGCTTGGGACTATGTCCAGGTTGGCTTGGATATTGATTCACCCCTTTGGTCTTCTGAATCTTTTGAATCGATGCTGGTTCTCCGAACATTTTTTAGAAAATCTACCATTTTGGAAGGATTGTAAGAGATGGTCTCGTGGATGAGATCATATCTAGTTGCGAGATAATATATGTTTGTTTAGCAGGCACTTCCCTCATTTAATGGGCATGTTAATCGTGACCACACGACATACGATGATTCGTCCCCTTAAAAGGCCTGATAAGAGTCTGTACCGTTGCAATAATGACAAAATGCATAATGTTGAAGGAAGATCAAACATAGATCTTCTCTAAGTGTAAGTATGATTCTGCCTATTCCAAACATAGTGTCTCCACACAACATCTTCCTGTTGATCTACATCAGGGCGCAAAAAATGGGTATAAACAATTATTATAATTTTAGTAAGTTTGTTTAAAGGACGTAATTTGGCACATAATTTAGCAATCAAATGTAGATGTAATATGAGATAAATAAATGAATTTACAGTCCTTACAAATTTATCCTCTATTGTAGTAGAAATCTCCTATTAGGCCCACACATCAGGACGCGGATTGCGTCCTACCCCCGCCCGGACGGTAATTCGTCCGGGCAGGGATTTATGGGGCCCACCGTGATGTAGGTATTTTATCCACACCGTTAATCATTTTTGTACGATTATTTGAAGGTATGAGCTAAATATTGAGGTAGTTTAAGGGCTTAAGTTGACCACAAAGTGGGGATTGAACTTCCACCATTAAAAACTTCTTGGGAGCTGGAGAAGTGTCAGATCAAGCTGAAATTTGTGTTTTCACTTCATCCAAGTCCGCATGACCTTATTAATAGGTTGGGTGGTAAAAAAAACATCACGGTGGCCCTTAGAAAGGTTTCAACGGTGGTTGTCATTATCACTGCAGCTTGCTTTGATATGGTCCACTGGAGCTGTGTATCTGCTTCATTTTTCCTATAATACCTTAAAATGATAGTATAAAAACGATTAACGGTGTGGATAAAATACCTACATCACTGTGGGCCCCACAGAGCCCTGCCCAGACGGATTACCGTCCGGGCGAGGGTAGGACGCAATCCGCGTCCCACACATCATTGTATTATTATTATTATTAATAATTTGATATTTTAGCAATGTTAAAGTATCATCCTTATGATTTTACTGTCCAATCCAAAAACAAGATTGATGGTCAAATTACCTATCCAGTAAAAGATAAATATTAAAATGTGTAATTATTACAAATTTATAAGACAATAAACTCTTGTAATTTCCATGATTGAAATACTGTATTTCATGGGATTTGAAGGTTGAATAAATTAATAAAAATTTTAAAAAAGGTAATTATAACTCTTCCCACGTGTTTGGAAGGGAGGAGAGGTTGCACCTCCAAAATTGGATCAAATTTCATGATATAATTGGTGATTCCAAGTTAAAACTCTAAGCCCCACTGTGTTATATCCAGGCCGTCCATTCGTGAGGCAAAAAAATAAAATAAAATAAAATAAAATAAAATAAAATAAAATAAATCAAAAGCTCAAGTAACATTACATAAGAACATTTAAATGGTTATCATTCAATCACCAACATTTAAATGGTTATTGTTGATGTATCTTTCTTCTCTTTCAAGCAGGTCTTGGAGAGAGCCCCGCGCACAAACCGTAAGCAATGGAGACCCTGGCTAGCGGGGACATGCCTAAGTCGGGACAGAACAGAATCCGGGTCTAAGTTAAGGAAAAAAAGGAGAGTATCGATGTTATGTCACAGACGTACGCTGCACATTCTCATGGGATGATGTAGTATTTATACCTTCCCATTGCTGAATCGCGTGGATGAAACGATCAATGAGATCGTGGATCATGGAGATATTGCCGGTCGGAGATCATGCCCTACAATGTGCGTATCTGCGGGCGAGATAATAGTGCCTTATATATGTTTCTCTTAGCGCGTGGGACCTCTATTCTCGGAGATGCCCCGTACCAGAAACACGATATCGCTTGCGACGGTTGGTTATGTCAACTCACGAACCATAATTCAGCCTAGCTCTTCTCGGTGTTATGATAGATGTTTATTCAGAGTCAGCCATATAACTCGAATATCTTCTCTTCTGACTGCTCTCGGAAAGAGTGATTAGGAATGGGAGCTTCGTTTGCCTTAACCCACCTTCCTATTATTATGCCGAGGCTCGGACTCTCCGCTCGGAGTGACAGACCATCGATCGCTCCAATTGTAGTCGTCTCGGATCTTCCCATAACAGTTATCATTCAATCAATTTTAGAACCATACCCTAGAATGATATGCTAAAATGAATGGATGACAGGGATAAAACACATACATCATGGTGGGACCCACAAAAGTCCTGTCTCGTTTTCCGTACCTATCAGTGTTGCCGTCACACCCATTCAGCCTCCCTTCGTGAGAAATTCCTGTGTATCCGGGGATCCACCGAAGCCGCGCCCTTCTCTAGACTCTAGGCAGGTCCTGACCGAGTACCCAATCCACGCACACCAATTTCCTTCCGAGGATTTCGGATCTGGGTACAGTTGTAACCGACCCGAATCCGAGCGCTGTACAGCTGTTCTTTCTTCCTCTTGACGGTTGAACCAAATGCCGCGCTCCTCGCTTCCCTCCATATCCCCATCATCGTCCCGCCAAAAAAACGAACGAAGGAGATGATTCATCGAAAGCGATGGCCCACCATTCATCCTTCTATCAAACAAACCCCATCTCAATCCTACCTCCAGCTTCCTTCAAACCCCACCCGGACACGGCCCCCAAAACCCCGTGAGCCCCACCCCTTTCTGGCCCAGCTCAAGCAAACCGCCGATCCAGATGCAGCCTTACACCTCTTCACCCACCATGAAAACATGAGCTTCAACCACGACTACCCCTCCTACTCCTCTCTCATCTACATGCTCGCCCGGGCCCGCCGCTTCGATTTTGTAGATCACCTCCTTGATTGTATCAGGAATGCTGACATCCGCTGTGGCGAGGCCCTGTTTGTTGCCCTCGTCAAGTATTATGGTAAGTCGAATTTACCCGATGGTGTGGTCGATCTTTTCCATAGAATGCCTACTTTCAATTGCACTCGCACTCAACGGCATCCAAAACGCCTTTTGGATGCCGTTAACTTCTTCCATCGCTCTTCGGAATTGGGTTTCCGACCGAATTCCGTCATTCAATATTGTTATCAAGGGGTACTGCAAAGCCTGCACATTCGGATGCGTGCAAGATGTTCGATGAAATGCTCGAGAGAGGAGTCCAGCCATCGGTCGTTACTTACAATATCTTAATTGGGTTTCTTTGTAAGAAACATGAATTGGATAAAGCGATGGAATTGCTTCAGGACATATTTAGGAAAGGGAAATGTCCAAATGCAGTCACATATGCATTGCTGATGGACGGTCCGTGTTCAATGGGGAAGTATACAGTGGCAAAGAAGATGATGTTTGATACGGAGTATCAGGGCTGTAAGCCACTTCTTGTTAATTTTGGTGTTTTGATGAGTGATCGTGGGAAGAGAGGGAAGATTGAGGAAATGAGAGAATTGCTTGTCGAGATGAAAAGAAGGCAGTATAAGCCAGATATTGTTACATATAACATTTTGATAAACTACTTATGTGTGGAAGGTAGAGCTGTGGAGGCTTATAAGGTCTTGGTCGAAATGCAGCTTGAAGGGTGCGAGCCAAATGCGGCTACATATAGGATGATGGTTGATGGTTTTTGTCGAGTTGGGGAGTTTGAGAGAGCATTGAGGGTCTTGAGTGCGATGTTGGCAAGTGGGCATTGCCCCCGTGCACAAACGTTTAGTAGCTTGGTTGTGGGGTTATGTAAAGGTGGGAAGGTAGGTGATGATTACTTGGCTTTAGAGGAGATGATAAAGAGGAAGATTGGATTGGATTTGGTGGGTTGGGGTAGTTTGGTTAGGGCTGTTTGTGATGGAGATGGAGGTTGTGTTGGCCTTTTTGGTGAATTGGTGATCATGGATGCGAATGAGTGAAGATTGAAGGATTTAGACCATTGATCTAATAGAAACCTCTGTTCGGTTCTCCAACTCTGCAGTAGTCTCCAGATCACATCAAAAGAGATTGAGGGAGCCAACCCTAGAATGATTTGAACCCCAACACGATTAGTGTGGATTCCCATCTAGCCAAAGTCAGAAACAGGTACTTCAAGGAAAACTATTACCTAATTATTTGTAGATATTTGGGGTATAAGACTATTCGCTCTCCAACAGGCACATGTCAGGTAATAATGTCATAAGAATGAACTGGTGCATGACAATTCGTTGATGTTAATGGATGACTTCATATGGATGAAATCCACCTGATCCATTAGGTCAGGTGTGTCGTACCATGTTAGGCATTGATCCTGAACTGATCCTAAACTCAGGTAGGCTTCATAACAAGACATTGTGAAATCTTTCTAAAACCTCTAAATTCACGTGGTGTGGTCCACCTGAGTTTCATAATAGCGTGATTTTTGGAGTGTACCTTAATCTTGGGTAGAAGAGTTATATGAATGGATTGGATGGCATATAATAACCACGGTGAGTCAATGAGCCCATACACAACTACAGGTGGGCTCCCATTCCAACTTTTTCCTTATGGTCTTGCCTAGCTGAGTTTCGGACTGATCCGGTTTCTAGTTTCCAAGGTGAACATGAGGAAGTGCACCTGATGGACTGTGTATCCCATGCACATTCTGCTCACGTGGTGCTCGGTTACTTGCAGCCATGCCCTGCATGACTTTGTGTAGTCAAGCTAGTGCAGTTGGTGGTTGAAAGGATTGCCAAAACAAACCTCTTACAAGGGGAAAAAAAATGCAATTGTCATGTCAAACACTTTCCACGAGCAATGTCTCTTAGAACAAATTGAAAAAACAAAAGATACATGCTGTGTGTACTACATTCTTTTTTACACTGTGATTTTAAACTGTACAATATTCCATTCATTTTTGGCAATGAGCTATTTACAATTGAAGTTAGAAAAAAAAATTAGAGAGGGATTAAAGTACTCCTAACACCTAATGTTTGCTCTCTATCAATGAGAATTGTAGTTCAACTGAAAAGGATAAATACCAGGGAAGTGAGGCCAATTGCTTCTTCTCCTCTTGCTGAAAAATAAAAAAGTTAGTCACCACATCAATGCCTTTAGGCATCCAGTAAAAAATGAGTTTCTAGGCTTCTTCTATCCTCAGAATGAAGAATATAGCTAAAAATAGCCTTTAAAAAAATATAGCTAAAAATAGTAGAACATGAAAATTGTTCTCCATATTCCACTTTCTCTTTTTATATACTTTTCTTTAATTCAATAATTGCCCAATTTCTCTCTTTATTAATAACATTTGATAACCTCTTGGGATGTATTTATAATAAGCCTTTTTGGTGATCCAGGACTATCCAAAATAAAAAGGAAGGAAAGAAAGAATACTACTACCAGTACGCAGTATAGGCAAACATTGGATCATCTTGATTTTGGGCCAAGAGTCGTACATAGTGGTACTATTGAACAACTTGGACCTTGCGCGAGCTTCCTTGCTATCACTCATGTGCATCCATCCTGGTTCAGGAATAACATTTTGACAACTTCATCCTTTAACGTATTTGAAATCATTTTTATCCTCTTGGTGGATTAGCCAGTGTGTAGGTTATCAGCACATTATCCCTGGGTTACGGTTGCCTAGCATAAAACACCCCACTGCTTGCACAGCCGAGGAGCCCAAAACCAATTCTCACCCAACACCACCTCTTTGTGCCAATGGAAACCAATAAGGAGATTGAGAGCAAAAGAAGCACAAACTAAGGATTCCTAACACCAATTTTCACTCAACACCAATGTTTTATGCCCAAGGAAACTATCGGCAAGGAGATTGAACATAATGCGAAGAGAAATGCTAGGTATGGGTGAGGCTAAGGGCCGCACAAGTCTATCAAACTAGGGATTTGCACCCCTAGTAATGAGTATTGCTCACATGCACTCAGTTTTATAAACCCAATATTGTTATTATAAACATTTCATGTGAGAGTAAACTCCTGCTCTCTCGGCAACAAAATATCATTCAAAAAGAGCCAAAGCTCTCTCTCGGCAATGAAATATCATTCAAAAAGAGCCGAAGCGCAAAGAATTACAAACAACTAAATCCCAGAGAGCAAAGGGCAATCATCTTGGCCAAAGTCCCTAAAACAAGATGCCTAACTAAAAACATCAAGCCTGGCTCTATTATAGACATCCATTTTCAACCTGCACTTGTCTTAGAAGCTCCGGTTGTTCCTTTCCAAATGACCCAAATAACCACCAAGAGGACTAATCTCCACACCACTCTCCTTCTTTTTTCAAAACTCTCTCTCATGCCATGCAAGCAAGGGACTAACAATGGTCCCCGACGTTACCCATGACAAACCAAATGAAAACTAAAACTTTCACCCACACCTCCAATGAATAAACAGATGATCCAACGTCTCTGTGTCTCACATGCACATCACACAACCATTGGGTAGCAGTTAGCACCATTGATCTCTTTTGAAGATTGTCGATCATTAGCACCCTATTCCTACCCACCAAAAACACAGAGTCTGCTACCTTGGGAGGGCTTCAAAGACAATATGAACGGCGAGAAGCCACCCTAACAACTAATGCAGAGCTGTCGAGCATGCTATAGAAGGAACAGACATTGAAGCATTCGGACTTGTCCAACAACCAAACCATCAAATCTCTCTCCCCCTAAGGTGTGAAGCCCCTAAGAAGCTCCACCAACCACATAAACTCTTCTACTTCAACCTTCGACAAATTCCTTCTATAAGGAGGAGCACATACCATTGTATCACTCATAGAGGTAAAACATCAGTCAATGGATACTTCTGAATCCGGGGCCAAACTAGCTAGCCTCAGGAAGACTTCCATAAGAGGTCTATCCCTAAACCACAAATCGTCCCAGAACCAAAGCCTTTTACCATCACTATAACAGAAGCGGACAACCTCCTTAACCTTACTGATCAACCTGACTATCCCTCTGCACAAACCCAACGCCCTGTACATCAACAGCTTCTTTACCACCAATCCCCATCCTGAACTCCATATTTACTTACAATCACCTCCCTCCACAATCTACCTTCCTCCGTGGCGAACTTCCATGACTATTTCCCAAGAATATCACAATTCATTTTTTTTTCCAAACTCTTAACGCCTGCTCTCCATTCCTGATGCTGCCTGCACACCTCTTCCCATTTTAGGAGATATACCTTTTGCTTCACTTGAGCCCCTTGCCATAGAAAGTCCGTCAACTTATCTAGACTACTCGAAATAGACACCGTGCATTTGAAGAAAGACATATAGTATAGAGGTAGATTTGATAAAACAGGCTTGATCAAAGTAAGCCTCCCTCTCAAAGATAGATGTGGGCTTTTCCTCTTAGACAACCTCCTTTCTACCTTTTCTATCACTTTATCCCACATGTGCTTCGCGGGTTTTCTAATGCAAAAAAGGAGCCCGAGATATGATCGGAAACAAACCAGACTGGCACCCAAATTCCCCTGCCAACCTGTCCACCTCTTCCCTAGAGGTATTGATTGCTTGCATTTCGCTCTTAGCAATGTTTATTTTTTAGGCCAGATATCGCTTCTAAGTATCTCACTAGTTTCCTTAAGTTGTCCACCATTTCAATCTCAACATCACAAAATAAAATGATGTCATTAGAAAACTGAAGATGCGAAATCTGGAGCCTTGCGCTACCCACCCTAAATCCATTTTATCAGCCCAAGTGGTTGACCTTGACAAAACATTCTACTTAGCGCCTCAACCACCACCACAAAAAGAAAATGGGAGAGAGGACACCCCTAAGACACCCTGATGTCTTAAAAGTAATCTGTTGGAGAGTTGTTAATTAGTGCAAAGAATTTCTCTAGTCAGACATACTCTTACATCTATCTCCCCCACTTGGGCCCACATCCCAATCTTCCCAATGTATAGTTAATAGTTCATGTGATCAAAGGCCTTCTCAATGTCCAGCTTGCACTTGATATCCTTCTTTTTGTCCATGTGGTGTACATGGAGACATTGGTGAGCAATGAGAGCATTGTCCAAGATTTGCCTCCCTACAATGAAGGAACCTTAAGACTTAGAATTCATAAATCATCCCATCAATCACTGCAAGAAGACTAGTAGCTAGGATTTTAGCTAGAATCTTGTAAGGGCTCCCAATCAAACTAATAGGCCTAACGCTATCTAAACTCTTAACACCTTCAACTTTTGCAATGATAGTGATGAAGGAAGCAGCCGACTTTGATGAGATCTTGCCTCTCTCACTAAACTCAGAGGAAATTGAACCGGTCTACTTTTACGACCTCCCAGAATACCTTGTAAAAAGTGAAAGGAAAACCGTCCAGACCCAGAGCCTTGTCTTCCCTTAAGGAATCCATTGCCATTGTAGCTTCTTTCAAGGTAATTGCTCTCTTGAGATCGACTGCTTCTGCCGAGGAAATCTAGGCAAACTCTAGGCTGTCTAACTAGGCCTCTTCCAACAACTTATAGAATTGCACAATGGATTCGCAATACACTATTTCTCTTCCAGTCTTTTACCTTCCACCGTCACAATACAAATCCAATTATCCATTGCCCTTATACTTGCTATGCCATGTAAGAATTCTGTGTTTCTATCTCCCTCCTTTAACCACGTCATGCAGGATCTTTGTCTCCATTTGAATCCTTGAATCAATACATGTAGTCGTTAGAAAGCTTGACCCTCTTAGCTCTCTCATTTTCTAAAAGCTCCGTACTTGTTCCTTCAAATCTATTTCTTGGATTTCCTTTAGAATGCTTACCACTTTTTCTTCCCTCTCCCCTAGAACCGCCTTTTTTTCTAGGCTGATAACTTTCCTTTTAGAAGCTTATGTTTTTAGTTAAATTTGAAGCCTGCGAAGCCTTCCAACTGGAAGGAATTCCACCAATCTTTAACCATGTTGTACAAGCCCTCCACCTTGAGCCAAAGGAGCTTAAATCTAAACAACTTGGGCCCTTGTTCTCTTCAGTCACCTCCAATAAAGTTGGGCAATTGTTGGAAACTGACCGAGGAAGACCCCTCTGTCTCACTAGCGGGTATTGCTCCACCCAATTAGCGGATACAAGAAATTTGTCAAGCTTGGACATGATGACCCTCTTCTGACCGTTGGACCAAGAATACGTGATGTCTCCCATTGGAAAGACACTTTCCACAAGGAAAGGTAAAACAAATGCTTATCAAATGTTTTACGCAATATATATATATATATATATATATATATATATATATAAAAGCGCCAGTAGTCAATATTACTTTGGTCCTTGAAATACACCAATAGCTTGACCCAAAAGATTCTATAGAACCAAATGAGTCCTAGTTTATGGAAGTGGGGCCAACGATTCAATTATCAAAGCCATTGACATGATGGGCCTCATGCTTAAATGGACCAACGATTGGATTTGTGATCAAAGATTGAGTAGTGTGTTTCCTCGATTTGCTCTCATCTCAATAGATGCAAATATATCGGTGCATCATTGTTTCTCCATGATTGGGGAGGAAGTAATTTGGGCTCTCCCTTGTAGCTGAAAACTATTTGGCGAAGAGGTGGAAGATCTAATCAGACATCTAGAAATGATTTATAGAGTCCATCCTATAAGCTTAAAAACAAATTTAATTGTGTGGTTAAAAGAAAAGTCAAGTTTTTGGTAAAATCCTTTTATACAATGATTAGAGGGGTGCCGAGCGAGTTAGGTGAGTTTCCGATGCAGGACAATTAACCACTTGCTCTAAAAGCTCGAACTATTATAGTATGGCGAATTAATCCCTTTATCTCATAGCCCAGGCCCCACATCTCATGGGTTTTTAGGACCTCGGCCAAACTCCCTTCGTGGGCCCCAAATCACATGGGCCGCCCACCCCGAGTGTGTCCCCGCATCCCACGGGCTACCCCACTTGAGCCCGGTGTGAAATACGCATTAATCACCCCTGGTAAGGAGTCTCGAACACGAGACTTCCTCTGTGGGCCGCTCCTACCCCGAGTGTACCCCTGCATCCCACAAGCGACCCCACTCGAGCCCAGTGTGAAAATGCCCCTGCATTAATCACCCCTGGTGAGGAGTCTCGAACCTGAGACCTCCCGCTCTGATACCAATTTGATGCAGAACAATTAACCACTTGCTCTAAAAACTCGAACTGTTAGAGTATGGTGAATTAATCCCTTTATCTCATAACCCAGGCCCCACATCTCATCGGTTTTTAGGACCTCGGCCGAACCCCCTTCATGGGCCCCAAATCACATGGGCCGCCCACCCCGAGTGTGTCCCCGCATCCCACGGGCTACCCCACTCGAGCCCGGTGTGAAATGCGCATTAATCACCCCTGGTGAGGAGTCTCGAACACGAAACTTCCTTTGTGGGCCACACCCACCCCGAGTGTGCCCTTGCATCCCACAAGCGACCCCACTCGAGCCCAGTGTGCAAATGCCCCTGCATTAATCACCCCCGGCGAGGAGTCTCGAACCTGAGACCTCCCGCTCTGATACCAATTTGATGCAGAACAATTAACCACTTGCTCTGAAAGCTCGAACTGTTAGAATATGATGAATTAATCCCTTTATCTCATAGCCCAGGCCCCACATCTCATGGGTTTTTAGGACCTCGGCCGAACCCCCTTCGTGGGCCCCAAATCACATGGGCCGTCCACCCCGAGTGTGTCCCCGCATCCCACGGGCTACCCCACTCGAGCCCGATGTGAAATGCACATTAATTACCCCTGGTGAGGAGTCTCGAACACGAGACTTCCTCCGTGGACCGCACCCACCCCGAGTGTGCCCCTGCATCCCACAAGCGACCCCACTCGAGCCCAGTGTGAAAATGCCCCTGCATTAGTTTCATACATCTTATGTTTGCAGTTATGGAGTTCTCGAAAAGGTAGCGGTTTTTGTGTGGCTAGTTGGAAAGAACATGGTTCTTACAATTGATAACTTGCACAAACGGCATATATCCAAATATGTATTTGATGTGTCATCAACAATGTTTTAAATATCAATGATATCGGCCGATATATCCCACGATATGTCTTGTATCCCACTTGTATGATATGAAACACATCGGTAGTGCGGATATATCCCACATGTTCGATCCAGTGAGCATTTTCAATTTTCAATTCTTTTTTTTTTTTTTTGGAAATTATCTTAAATCAATGTCAAATGGTTATGAATGCATTGGTTCTTCATGTTTTTTTTTTTTTTTTTTTTGAAAATTTCCTTCAACCAGCTGTCAATTGAGACTAATTTCGAAGTGTTTAGGAGTTTTTGATAAAATGATCATCACATAGACACTAATTTTGAAATATGAGTGCAAGTGGTTTGATTCGGGGGAAATTGGAATTTTTTCAATTTCTCCCAAATTGCTTGCAATGTTGCATTCCAAACATGAAATCAAGCATGTATGAGAGCCGATCTACTAATTTGTTAAGTCCTTGTCAATTTTCAGAAAATAAAAATCATTTTTAATTAAAAATTAATAATAAAAAATTATTAAAATATTATTTATATTATTATTGGAAATTTCCCTTCAACCATATGTGAATTGAGATTAATTTCGAAGTATTCAGGAGTGTTTGATGGAATAATCATCACATACACTCTAAATGTTATGCATTCAATTTGAATATAATTGCATTAGTTTAGTCAGACAATGCATAGCTTAAGACCCTATATAAAGAAAACCTATTATGTGTAATTATTTTTCAAGATGTTATGATTTAAAAGTGTTTTTTTTTTTAAAAAAAAAAAATATTTTATTTTAACAATCCCTGAAGTTTCATTGAAAAACTCAACCATTTTACCAATGTTTCCCAAAAAGTGCGATAAATTACCTAATACAAACGATATATCTCGTGCGATAACCGATACATATTTGTATCCCAAGGATGTGATATGTAACACGATTCCGATATTTTGAACACTAGTTATCAGAATGAGGAATCAGTGGATCATCTCTTCATTCATTGCCTGCTTGCCTTATAGGCGTGGGTGAGTTTTGTATGATTGTTTGGAGTTTCATGGGCCATCCCAAATTCTATATGGTAGTTCTTCTCGGCTTGGCATTGGAGGGGGGGGGGCGGAGGGGGAAGGTTAAAGTGGGGAAGAAAATCTGGCACCTTAGTTTATTAATGGGGTTATGGAATATCTAGATGGAAAGAAATAGTCGTTGCTTTAGGAATCATAAGGGGCGAGTTTTGGATGTGTTTGCCTGGGCAAGTGCAGCAAATTATATTGCTATAAATCACTTTCCTGGCTTGTGGCAAGAGTTGTAATCGGGTTTTTGTGTTTTTATTTTCCTTTGTAAGTTTTTGGCTTCAGCCCTTATAAATAAAGTTGTTCATCATTTCAAAAAAAAAAAAAACACCCCAATTGGAATGTGCTATCTGTATAGTTCTGGGCCTTCTGGCCTTTTTCTTGGTTGAATGTGAGCTCCTGTTGTCTTCTCTCTATTAGCCATGTATTTATTGAACAAATTTCAGGAGGAAATTGTGATGATTCCCGCCAATGCATTCAGCATTTGTACACATGGCTTGCATGAACTCAAATCAAATCATGAGAATTAGGTTACCCACTGCAAATAGGCTGTAAGGCGAATATTAGATTTTGATTGGATGATCCTAGCCTCTGACTGATGTTACTTTGTTCTTTTTGCCCATTCGTGGTTCCTCATTTAACTGTCCAGTAGAAGTCCACAAATCGGCTGATTAATACATCAATTAAGATTTTTCCTTTTTCCTATATGAACCATCTAAAAATGTGGCCCGTGATTTGGACAGTTTAATTTTAATTAAATGTATGCCATATGTATAATTGCTTGACTGCATCCTTGTGAACAATTGCACTCAGCTTCAAAGTTTTTATGCTTAAAAAATGCTTCAGAAAACAAATTGTGCTTGCTATCAACAACTTGATCATTCAAAGATTGGACCCACCTGCCCACACTCCTACAAACTAAAAGTGTGAATGATACTACTGCATGACCATTGGGCCTAAGCCTTTTGTAACCACCCTTACAGGTGGGATGAACCTTACTCCCCTGCCAGTGGCCTATTTTCTCTAGCTGCTTGAAGACAGGTAAGTATTAAACATACCTTAGCCTGAAAACTAAGCCATCACGTAGATCAAGTTTGCCACACAAGCATAAGAAAATGGAGGATTGAAAGAAAATGATCATGGCTTTATATTTAAGCTATCTGTACAACCCTGCCATTGAATGGATCAGTGAGACCATTGGGCTCGGGAGTATTTCCAAGAAGCACCTTCTTCTGATTCTGTATATCTCGTGCGTGTATGCCATGTTGACATGTGTCATAAATTATTTCTTTGATCTCTTCTTGCAAAAATGCAGAAGTCACACAACTAGTGTTTTTTTTTTTTTTTTTTTTTAAAGGTTACAATTTTATTCAAATTAGCAGGCTGAAACGGCCAAAAGAATTACAAAACAGCCCTCTAAAGACGAGATCCCAATTGTCACCAGTAATTGAAATCAAAACACATTCCTTTACATCCAATTTGGCTCTTTTGAATACCTCTGATGCTCTCCCATAAAGATTGTAAGACATCGGTTGTTATGTTCCCCCCATAAGGCCAAAATGTCAGCCAATAAAGCCAGCCTCCAACACCTCCCATTCTTAACAACCCCACCCCAATGCCACGAGAGAAGCTGTCCCTTAATTGACTTTGGCACCACCCACAAAGCCCAAAGGGACCCAGGAAGCTCTTCCACACTTCCTCGCAAAAGGGCAATGATTGAAGAAATAGTAGAGTGATTCCTCATTCGGCATACAGAGCAAGCATATATTAATGATTGTCAATCTCCTTTTCCAAAGAGCATCTTGTTCCAACCCACCAACCAAGTCAGTACCACAACCTTGGGAGGGGCACTGTAAGACCCCAGGGAGAAGGTGTGCGCTACTTCCTTTCTTGAATCAGACTGCAATTTTCCTGGACTTATCGGAGCCATACCATTGCCATCAGTAGCCACAGGAGAAGGATAGATGCCCAAAAGTTGCTTTGACAAGCATAAAAATTCTCTCTTCCAACAGATCCCTCTGGCACAGAGGAGTCCAGACCACCCCAGAACCACAAGGCAAACAGCATAATGCAACAGTGACATTCAAATTCAGACTAGCCAACCTTGGTTAGTCATCATGCAATATCCACTCGCCCAACCACACGTCCTCCCAGAATTCTATTCTTTTTTCATTACCCGATGAGAATTCAATCCCTTCCTCGAATCTTCTCCCCAATCTGGTGATAGCTTTCCACATCCCCAGGGCTCTACACAAGGATGACTCGTTCATCCACCACCACCCCTCCTAGCCACCTCTACCACGTACTTTCTAACTATTACTTCCTTCCAAAGGTACCCTCCTCTGTACCAAACCTCCATAGCCATTCATAATCTCCAACTTCCTAAAACCCACTCCACTTCCCTAAGCACGTTGCACACATCGTCCCACTTCATCAAATGAAACTCGTTCTCTTCCTTTGCTCCCCACAATAAGAAGTCACGTCTGAGCCACTCTAGCCCAGTCTGCACATCCTTTGGGCACTTAAATAATGATAAGAAATAGATCGGGAGATTCAATAGGGCCCCTTTGATAAGAATCAACCTACCCTCCAACGAAAGATGTCACCATTTCCAAGATGACAGTCAAAACTAGTGAAATTACTACACTTTTTTCTATAGCAATTACCTTCTGACTGTATTTCTCTAAAATAGTTTGTTATAGTTGTGGTCTTGTCAATAATAGTTACTGCACATCATTCAGAATATTTAATACATAGCGGTATTTCCTTAAAGATTGGTTATTTTAAGTCTTTGAATAATGCTTGGACCTATTTTGCTTTGCTGTTGTTGAGGGTTGAATATTGCATATTAGACCCCAGTTATTACCTGCTTTTACGAACATGATACTGTTTAATGCCATATTTTAATCGTGTTTGTAATATAGGGTGTAATTAGGAGCTTGGACTGAAAAAGGATACTAAAAGCATGAAATTAATGCTCCGAAGTCACCAAAGCAAGGGACAGACCCCAGGGGACCAAGATTGATGAATTTACACGCCAGAGATCCGAGGAAATCAAGCCATTTACATTAAAGAGGGCCCGAAATTTGTCCAGAATGCAAGATCACATGGTTTCAACCATCCATTCGGCTCGAAACTTCATACATGGCCTGGGGGCCATAAATTAACCGTACACGTAAAATTTCAGCCATTAGATACCTCTGAAAGTGGCCCAATGGACAGATCAGCCCCTTAATTCCTTAACTGGGGCCTACCTGGTCTCTGGATATGCCTCAACTTTGGACTCAATACCTTAAATGGGGAGACAAACTAAATGGATGGATTGGATTGCTCATAAACATCACAGTGGACCCCACATGTGCATCGTGCATACACATGCGCACGTGCACTGGCCGTGCACCAAATATCACAAAGTCGGTCAGCACACGTTGACCGACTCTAATTTCCAAACTACAAGAGGCTGTCCAGCATCTTTACGCACCGAGGCCGTTTTCGGCTAGTGGGTCCCACCTATATCGTATTTTGATGATCTGGACCGTTCAACGTGTCCAGAAGGGGGGTGTGACCATCACCTAGCTTTCCTTTTTGGCCCATGCACGTGTACGCATGTGAATCGTCAGAAAACGCAGGATGGATGGTGGAAGAAAAACATCAGTGTACCGCACTAAAACTCGACCAAAATCGTCCTTTCTTGATTGGTTTTTTGGCAGGAATACACTGAACGGGTCAGATTTCTCTGAAAATACCAATGTGGGGCCCACTGAGTGTCCTAGCGTAATAACTTTTCAAAAACGTACGTCCGAACGCACCCGACTTCCGTGGGGCGTTCTGTGACCTTGACCACGGTCAGATGGGTGATCCAGACCGACCATTGGGTCCAGGGAATGATTTCAATAAGAACCATGTTGTTCTTGTGCAACCATACACAAGAACGAGATCAGAAGATGGGAGGAAAAGACACCACGTTGATTGATATTACGGTCCACCTAAGATTTGGATTCATTCCAAATTTTGGCTCATGGCCTAAATCAGTCCTACAAATACATTAAACGGCTCTGATTTTCGAAAGAACTACTATAAACGGGACCCATCATCACTAGCGCCGAACGCGAAACCGGCCCTGTTTCGCACGCTACGTAAAGGAAGTCGGTTCTGCGACTCTACCGCACCAGCTGTCTCCACCGCCTTCCATCAGCCTATAAAAGGACGTGATAGGGAGAGAGAGAGAGGCATCGGGGGAAGCCAGATCTGGTGGATGTGAAAGAGGGGAGAGAGAGGAAGAAAGAGAGAAGGGGAGATTGCTGACAGCCTCATCACAGATTGAAAGAGAAAGAGGGTAGTGTAAGGGATGTTCTTATCAATTATATTTTTCTTCTTCCCAATTGAATCTTTGTTCCATCCTATGAGTTTCTAATTTCTTAGCTAGGGCTGAGATGAAACCCCTAATTTGAATGATTCTTGTTATTTGTTGATTTCATCCAGAATTAATTGATTTATTTCTTTCTCTATTATGCTTAAATGAAAACTCTATACGTCTCCAATCTATGAGCTTAACCAAAGTCTAGAAGTGGATGTTGTTTGGAATCTTATTCTAGGTGTGCTTGTGTTTGACCATGAACAGGTTTTCCTACAGAGAAAGAAATAGGAATTTACATCTATTCATGCCTAAACAAGGATGGACAGATGTGATCCTTGTGCTTCAAGGGAATTATACTTCCTGTGTGCCTGAACAAGGACACAGATTGTGCTTTATTTATTGAATGTATATCAATCTGAATTAGGGTGAATCAACAAGTAAAACAAGGGTTAAGATAATTAGGGGTGGATTCAAAAGTCCTAGTGTTCTCCTTGAGTGAATTTTCCTTCTTGTTCTCAGTTATTTTTCATTTTTTTTTGTTAGTTTACTTAATAACTAGTTAAATTATTTGTTGGATTAGTTAAGAAGAATCAAAAAATTCGAATTGTGACAACCAGTCCTCGTGGGAACGATCTCGTAATACGTACCGTGTCTACACCTGATTCGTATACTTGCGAGTTTAAAATTAATTTAAATTAGGTTGGTTTAAATAAAACATCAAGTTTTTTGCGCCGTTGCAGGGGACTGTTTCGATCCAATTAGATTTAAGATTCTCTCTTATCATAATTCATAGCCCTAGGATTTTTCTTGCATCATTTCACAAATTTTAGGAAACTTAATTCATTTTTGTCTTTATTTTCTACAGGAATTGAGGAAGGAAACTGAAAAAGAAAAAAATTGTCTTCAAAGTGAAGGAGGAGCTCCCAATTCATCGGAAATCAATCATCTCCTTTTCCGGGTTCTTTATTCCAATTCTTGTTTACATAGTTTCATCTTGCTTTTAGGAATTCATGATTTTTTAGCTCTAGTTTTATTTCTCTTAGGTTGCATCTTAGTTTAGCTTTCTTTTTTACATTGCAATAACTTAGTTTATGCTAGGTCGTAGATCTCTGAACATAGAACTAGCACCTTTTGATCCTGAAATAGAAAGAACATTTCGTAGAAGATTGAGAAACATTCCATTTGAAATGACGGTAGAGAATGGAGTTAAAGCTCTTAGGGATTAATCAGCTCCTGTCTAATTTAATGCACCTTCATGCATAGTGTTGCCAACCACCACGGTAGCACACTTTGAACTTAAACCTGGGGTCATACAATTGTTGCCCTCCTTCTATGGTTTAGATAAGGATGATCCATATCATCATGTGAAAGAATTCTTAGACATTTGCTCTACTTTTAGGTTCCAAAACTTTTCAGATGATTCGATCCGTTTGCGCCTTTTTCCTTTTTCTTTGAAGCATAAGGCGAAAACATGGTTGAATTCTCTAGAAGTTGGGTCTATCACTACATGGGACCAACTGTCTAAGAAGTTCTTAAACAAGTTCTTCCCTGGTTCACAAAACTAATGCTCTCTGTAGAGAAATTACTAATTTCACACAAAAAGAGGGTGAGCACTTTCATGAATGTTGGGAAAGATGGAAGGACTTGCTTCTTAAATGTCTACACCATGGTTTTGAGAAGTGGCAACAGGTTCAATACTTCTATGACGGTTTGACACCCCAAAACCATCGCATGATTGATGCCACAGGTGGAGGGTCATTCATGACCAAAAGTGATGTCGAAACTTGGAATTTCTTTGAAACCTTGTGTGAAAACTCCCAACAATGGGACTATTCAAATAGAGGTGAAAGAAGTCCCCAACCACTGAAGAAAGGTGGTGTATATGAGATAGGAGCCACGCTAAATCTTTATGCCAAGATTGATAGCCTGACAAAGAAAGTTAATGCTTTGATGTTAAATAATAGACCTCCACAAATAACTCAAATCGAGTCATTGCCATATGTTCCAGTCTCGCCCATCCTACGCAGTCTTGTCCATCTAGTACAACATTTTCAGAATTTCTCTCTGAACAAGTGCATGCTATGAACACTTTTCGAAGAACTGGGAATGATCCTTACTCAGACACCTACAACCCAGGGTGGGCTAGACATCCAAATTTTTATTGGGCAAAAGGACCACAACAAGGAGGACCATCTGGAAATCCTCCAATGCAACCTTACCCCCAAGTTGGCAGTCAACAACTTCAACAATTTCTGCAATATCAACAACTTCCTTCACAATCAAGGAAACCATCTCTCGAAGGCACACCCAATCTTTTTATGCAGAGTTCTCTTCAATTTCAAAAAGACACCCAACAAACTTTACAAGCTAACCAGCAAAGCTTACATGCAAATGCGCAATCCATTGTCAAGGTGGAAGTACAGTTGGGTCAACTTGCTACCACATTGAGTGAGAGAGAGATGGGCAAGTTCCCTAGCCAACCTTTGGCAAATCCAAAAGGACAGTATGAGATTGACTCTAATTCAAACCAAGAACAATATCATGAGCAAGCCAAATCAATCATTACCCTTAGGTCCGGCAAACAGATCGAGAACAAAGTAGAGATGCCTAGGGAAGAATCAAATTCCAAATCGAAAGACCAAAATGAAGCGGACAGACATACTAGTGCATCCAAAGTCCAAAAGCACTCTGACTCTCCAGGAACCACTTCTGTGTTATCCTATGTGCCTAAAACACCTTTTCCTCAACGTCTGACACCAGTTAAGAAAGGAAACAACTTTAATGATATATTGGACATGTTTAAGCAAGTGCAAATTAACATTCCGTTGCTTGATGCTATCAAGCAGGTCCCCGCTTATGCTAAGTTTCTTAAAGATTTATGCACTCAAAAGCATAAGCTAAATGTTCACAAGAAGGTCTTCCTTGCGAAGTAACTCAGCTCCATGATTCAACACAACATCCCTCTTAAATTTAGGGATCCAGGAGCTCCCACCATTTCTTGTGTCATAGGAGAGCATAAGATTGAAAAGGCATTGCTTGATTTAGGGGCGAGCGTTAATTTGTTGCCATATTCTGTATATGAGCAGCTGGGACTTGGTGAGCTGAAATCAACCAAATAACACTACAACTAGCTGATAGATCTGTCAAGGTGCCCCGTGGTGTTATTGAGGATGTGTTAATCCAGGTTGATAAGTTTTATTTTCCAGTGGATTTCATCGTTTTAGATACTCAGCCCATCCAGAATCCTACTGGTCAAATCTCGGTTATCCTGGGACGTCCATTCTTGGTCACATCCAATGCTATCATAAATTGCAGGAATGGAGTTATGAAGTTATCTTTTGGTAACATGAAGATTAAACTCAATGTTTTTAATGCTGGACAACAACCAGCAGACTCAGATGATATATTCGAAGTGAATATGATTGAGAGTCTAGTGCATGAATCTTTCCTTAAATTTCCGAAGACGCTCTTAAGACTTGTTTAGCACATTTTGGCATAGATTTTGACATAGAAAGTTCCATCTAAGAAGTCAATGCATTGCTTGACTCTAATCCTGTAATGTGTACTACAAAGTGGAAAGCTAAAGTGGAACTTCTTCCACCATCTGAGTCTAAACTGGTCCTGAAACTCTCAAGTATGCATTTTTAGGTCCTTCTGAAACCCTGCCTGTCATCATAATTTCTAACCTTGATAAGGAACAGGAGGATGAGTTGCTTAATGTTCTTAGAGAATATAAGGCAGCTATTGGGTGGACAATAGCGGACATAAAGGGAATAAGCCCCACTGTGTGTATGCATCATATTCATCTTGAAGAAAATGCAAAAACGTCGCGTGAAATGCAAAGGAGGCTTAACTCTAACATGAAAGAAATCGTTCGAGCGGAGGTGCTTAAATTGTTAGATGTTGGTATCATTTACCCCATTTCAGATAGCACATGGGTCAGCCCAATTCAAGTTGTTCCCAAAAAGTCTAGGATTACAGTGAACAAAAATGACAATAATGAATTAGTGCCAACCCGTATGACTACGGGTTGGCGAGTTTGTATTGATTACCGTAAATTGAACCTGGTCACAAGGATCACTTTCCTCTTCAGATGCTTGAGAGATTGGCAGGGCATAGCCAGTGTTCGAAATATCGATACTATCGGCCGATATATCGGCCGATATTATCGTTATCGCACCCATGCGAGACGATACACCCCCGATAACCCCCGGAAGATACTAAAAAATTTCAAATTCAGATGTCGGCCGATATATCGTCGATATCGCACGATATTTCGACGATATTGCGCGATTTCCTCGAAAAAATCCAAAAAAAAAATAAAATCGAAACTATCATTATCCAAAAAAATCGAAAAAAAAAAAAAAAGAAAGCTGGATTTTGATTTTCTAAGAGATCGTCATCATCGAAAGCTTCCATTTGGTGGGTCATTCCAATCGAAGCTTTTTTCGTAGGTTAGTGCAAGCAAAATCTTCGATTTGGGAGAGAAATCTGTCAAAATCCAAAGAAATCCGAGTATTTGGGCGACATCGGGGGAAATCCTCGTCGAAATCTGGAGAATCTTCGCCGGAATCTAAAGATTAAAGAGATTTTAGGGTTGAAATCCGAAGATTTGAGAGATTTTAGGGCCGGAACCTCTCTGCCGAAAAAAAGGGCGAGGCCCTTTTTTGGAATAAGTGGCGTCTGCGCACACCACCGACTGTCGTCACCGAGTTCTGTGGGTCCCATCATGAGGTATGCATTATATTCAAACCGTTCATCCATTTGGCGAGCTCGTCGTAAGGCTTGAGCCAAAAAATAAGATAGATCCAAAGATCAAGTGGACCACACTGAAAAAAGTAGTGGAAGATTAAAGGTCTACCATTGAAACCCTTTTGGGGTAAAAGTTTTGGATCGATATGATATTTGTTTTTCCTCCTCATCAGATTTGTGTGACTTAATTAATGATTTGGATTGGATGAAAAAATAAACATTATGGTGGGCGTTATGGTGGGCCTGCAAATGTTTTAACGGTGAGGATCAGTCCCCACAACTATTTGTGGTGTGGTCCACTTGAGCTTTGAATATTACTCATTTAATCTAAAATGACCTCTCGAGATGAATGAACGGTATAGATATAATAAATACATTACTGTGGGGCCCATTTAACTTTGAACGGGATGAGTGCCTGCGACGGATGCGAATTCCCTGCGAAAGACTTTCGCATTGAAATCGGATTGCGTACTGAGTTACTCAGTACGCTCTTATTGTACCGAGTAAACTCAGTTGGGCCCACCGCGAATGCATGTGGTTTATCCACACCGTCCATTCGTTTTTCCAGATCATTTTATGGGCTCAACCCAAAATTGATGCATATAAAAAGCTCAAGTGGGCCATACCACTAGAAAAAGTGGAAATATTGATTTCAACGGTTGAAACTTTTCTAAGGGCCCCATTGATGTTTATTTGTCATCCAACCTGTTCATAAGATCAGAAAGACATGGATGAAGGGAAAACACAAATATCAGCTTGATCTAAAACCTATGTTGTCCCTAAGAATTTTTCAACAGTGGATGTTCAATTCACACATTTTCCAGTGGTGTGGTCCATTTGAGGTTTGGATATTCTCCAATTTTGGGATAAAGCCCTAAAATTATGTGTTAAAAGATATGGACGGAGTGGATACAATGCATGAATGACACTGGGGTCTACAAAGTTTACCCAGTACGCTCATCGTCTTGGAAGTAACTCGACGTTAATCCGCTTCCTCCGCATTAAGTTCCTGCGCTGGGAACTAAGGTGGGGCCATTGTGATGTTTGTGAGAAATCCTATCCGTTCATCCGTTTTGTGAGTTTATTTTAGGATACAATGCCAAAAATGAACCATTTCCAAAGCTCAGGTGGGTCGAAAACATGATAATTGAATGTCCACAGTTGAAATATTCATGGGCCATGAAAGTTTTGAATCATGCTAATATTTGTGATGTCAGTTCATCCCTGTAGGAATGAAGTTATTAACGGTATGGATGGCATGTAAACATCACGGTCGAACTCGGGTAGGTTTCAACGGTAGGAACTTCCCTAACCACATTTTCCTTTATCACGGCCCACTCGAGCTTTATATACGGTTCATTTTTGGCATATTGTCCTGAAATGAAATCACAAAACTGATGGAAGGGGTGGATTTTCACAAACATCACAAAGGCCCAATCGGGAGAGAGAGAACTCCTACTGAAAGGCTTTAGAGAGAAAGAGCGTGGGTATGGGGTGGGAACTATGCAGAAGGTGAGTAAACTCTGTGGGGCCACTATAATTCATGTCTTTTATATCTGCTCTGTCCATCCATTTTACCATATAATTTTATGATTTTAGCCCAAAAAATGAAGCATATCTAAAGTTCAAGTGGCCCACTAATGGTCAATCACCATTGTTTCCTATGATATGGTCTACCTGATTATTGATTTGCTTAATTTTTGTACAATGTCCTAAAATGATATAGAAAAACGAGATAGGCGGGGTGGATACAGGATATAGTTGTCTTAGTTCAATCGGACAGCGCAGAGCTTAGGACCCTCTACAAAGGAAACCTATTATGTGCCATTCTTTTTTGAGATTTTATGATTTAAAAGTGTATAAGGAGGTCTTTTTTAACAATCCCCAAAGTTTCATAAAAAAATTTAACCATTTTCCCAATGTTTCCCCATGTTTCCCAAAAAGTGCGATAAACTATGCGATACAAACGATATATCCCATGCGATAACCGATACGTATCTGTATCCCAAGGGTGCGATACATTGTGCGATACCGATATTTCGAACACTGGGCATAGCTACTATTGTTTCCTGGATGGTTATTCTGGGTATAACCAGATTCCCATTACTCTCGAGGATTAAGAGAAAACCACATTTACGTGTCCTTTTGGTACAAGTCTCTCGGCGTATACGATTTGGGTTGTGTAATGCGCCTACTACTTTTCAACGATGCATGACGAGTATTTTTTCAGATACGGTTGAGTGTTTCCTCGAGGTTTTCATGGATGATTTTTCAATTTTTAGCTCTTCATTTGATGAATGTTTATACCATCTATCTCTTGTCTTGGAAATATGTAAAAAAAATGAACCTGGAATTGAATTGGGAAAAGTGTCATTTTATGGTTCAAAAAGGGATTATACTCGGGCATGTTATTTCAAGTAAAGGCATTGAAGTTGATAAAGCCAAGATTAATTTAATTTATAGTCTTCCTCCACCTAGAGGATTTGGTTAATCAAGATGTTGAGGAAATTTATTTGGAGGACCCAGATTATCAAGAGTGATTAATTCATGGTTCATGGTTGCTTTCATTGCTTGTCTGGCTGAAGACGTTAAACTTAGCGCTCCTAGGAGGCAACCCAACCTTTCATTTCAGTTATTTTTCCTAGTTAGTTAGTTCAATGTTTGTGAGTAACATTGCTGCAAACCTTCACGAGACTACAACTCGTCCACTAGGGGCAACCTAGGGGTTTAAAGGCTTATTGCATACGCTAAATACAATCGAGAGCACCTACGAAAGTGGTGTAGGTAGGATTTTATTTTTGTTTTGCTTGAGGACTGACAAAACTAACCCTATATTAGGTTAGTTTGCTTCTGTTGGTTTCTCTCTTGTGCTGACCCACTCATACGCTGATATCTTTGGAAAGCCTCTTAATTCTTTCATTCAGGTACTATCTTTCCATCACTCCTCTTTTACTTTCGTTGTCCCCTATGCATTGCATGCTTATTTTTTTTACATTGAGGACAATGTAGATTTTCGGTTGGAGGTGGTAGATTAGGTTACCTAATCAGTATTTTCTTGGTCTTGAGCAAAAAAAATGTGAAAATTTTTATATTTTTCTGGAATTTTTTGTGAATTTGAAGTGATTTTGACAACCATCTTGGATTTAAAATTAAAAGATACAAAATGTTGGTAATTTATGACTCTTGGATTCAGCCATCTGTTAGATTTCACAGTTAAGTTTGAATTGTTAATCCATGATTAGAAGTTTTAAACATTGATTGAGTCATGATTTCACAGGACACATCTCGCTTATACATTAAGGTTTCAATTCGATATTGAACTGTAACTTGGTGATCATTAAGCATGGAAGGAACCAACCTGGGAAATGTGTCCATCATGTTCAATAAAAAGAATGAAAGAAAAAGGAAATACCCAGCTACAAGATAGCTGCTGCCTGTGGAAAGGGTTGGGCAATCGAACTTCACCATAAGTTTGCTCCCTATAGGTGTAGATTCGATTCTCCATGGTTGACAATTAGAAAGAGTTAGGCGACTAGTTTTCACCATAGGTTTGCTCCCTATAGGTGAGATTTGATTCCCCTCCTTGGCGTCACTTTTAATAGAAAAAGAATGAAAGAAAAAGAATGATCTGTGAGGCACGTTTTAGTGTAAGTTTTGGGTGTCCTGAATGCTCTTGTTGGTTATCAATGGTATCATGGATATTGACAATTGGATCTCTTAATGATAGGAAGCCGAGATTACACTATACACGCATGGAACTCAATGTTTAGAATTTTCTAATTGATGGATTAATACTTAGAACCTGATTATGAAACTTACCGTGCGCTTAAGTAGAAAGTAATACCCAACATTCATGAATCTTAGAATTCTAGTATCTGGATCGTTTTTCATAAATCGCTCGAGTTTATTGTCTTGTAATTATCTACTTATTTTTCACATACTTTACTCGGGATTAGCAAAATGCTGGTTGGGGGTTGTGATGATGGTCGAATATTACATATTAGACCCCAATTATTACCTGATTTTATGTACATGATGATGCTTAACGTCATATTTTAATCGTGTTTGTGATGTAGGGTGTAATTAAGAGCTTGGACTGAAAAAGGATACTAAAAGCATGGAATTAACGCTCCGAAGTCACCAAAGCAAGGGACAGACCCCAGGGGACCAGGATTGATGAATTTACACGCCAGAGATCCGAGGAAATCAAGCCATTCACATTAAAGAGGGCCCGAAATTGATCCAGAATGCAAGATCACATGGTTCCAACCATCCATTCGGCTCGAAACTTCATACATGGCCTGGGGCCATAAATTAACCGTACACGTAAAATTTCAGCCATTGGATACCTCTGGAAGTGGCCCAATGGACAGATTAGCCCCTTAATTCCTTAACTAGGGCCCACCTGGTCTCTGGATATGCCTCAACTTTAGACTCAACGCCTTAAATGGGGAGACAAACTAAATGGATGAATTGGCTTGCTCGTAAACATCATAGTGGACCCCACATGTGCATCGTGCATACACATGCGCACGTGCACTGGCCGTGCACCAAATAGCACAAAGTCGGTCAGTGCCGACCAACTCTAATTTCCAAACTACAAGAGCCCGTCCAGTGTCTTTACGCACAGAGGTCGTTTTTGGCTAGTGAGTCCCACCTATATCTTATTTTGATGATCTGGACCGTTCAACGTGTCCAGAAGGGGGGCGTGACCATCACCTAGCTTTCCTCTTTGGCCCATGCACGTCTACACATGTGAATCGTCAAAAAACGCAGGATGGACGGTGAAAGAAAAACATCAGTGTACCGCACCAAAACTCGACCAAAATCATCCTTTCCTGATTGGTTTTTCGCCAGGAATACACTGAACGGGTCAGATTTCTCTGAAAATACCAATGTGGGGCCCACCGAGCGCCCAGTGCAATAACTTTCCAAAAACGTACATCCGGACGCACCCGACTTATGTGGGGTGTTCTGTAACCTTGACCACGATCGGATGGGTGATCCAGACCGACCATTGGGTCCAGGGAATGATTTCAATAAGAACCATGTTGTTCTTGTGCAACCATACACAAGAACGAGATCAGAAGATGGGAGGAAAAGACACCACGTTGATTGATATTGCGGTCCACCTAAGATTTGGAATCATTCCAGATTTTGGCTCATGGCCTAAATCGGTCCTACAAATACATTAAACGGCTCTGATTTTCGAAAGAACTACTATAAATGGGGCCCATAATCACCAGCGCCAAACGCGGAACTGACCCTGTTTCGCACGCTACGTAAAGGAAGTCGGTTCTGCGACTCTACCGCACCAGCTGTCTCCACCGCCTTCCATCAGCCTATAAAAGGACGTGATAGGGAGAGAGAGGCATCGGGGGAAGCCAGATCTGGTAGACGTGAGAGAGAGAGAGAGAGAGAGAGAGAGAGAGAGAGAGAGAGAGATAAGGGGAGATTGTTGACAGCCTCATCACAGATTGAAAGAGAAAGAGGGTAGTGTAAGGGATGTTCTTATCAATTATATTTTTCTTCTTCCCAATTGAATCTTTGTTCCATCCCATGAATTTCCAATTTCTTAGCTAGGGCTGAGATGAAGCCCCTAATTTGAATGATTCTTGTTATTTGTTGATTTCATCTAGAATTAATTGATTTATTTCTTTTTCTATTATGCTTAAATGAAAACTCCATACCTCTCCAATCTATGAGCTTAACCAAAGTCTAGAAGTGGATGTTGTTTGGAATCTTATTCTAGGTGTGCTTGTGTCTGACCATGAACAGGTTTTCATACAGAGAAAGAAATAAGAATTTACATCTATTCATGCTTAAACAAGGATGGACAGATGTGATCCTTATGCTTCAAGGGAATTATACTTCCTGTGTGTCTGAACAAGGACACAGATTGTGCTTTATTTATTGAATGTATATCAATCTGAATTAAGGTAAATCAACAAATAAAATAAGGGTTAGGATAATTAGGGGTGGATTCAAAAGTCCTAGTGTTCTCCTTGAGTGAATTTTCCTTCTTGTTCTCAGTTATTTTTCATTGATTTTTGTTAGTTTACTTAATAACTAGCTAAACTATTTGTTGGATTAGTTAAGAAGAATTATAAAATTCGAATTGTGACAACCAGTCCTCGTGGGAACGATCTCGTAATATGTACCGTGTCTACACCTGATTCGTATACTTGCGAGTTTAAAATCAATTTAAATCAGGTTGGTTTAAATAAAACATCAAGTTTTTCCTCCGCTCGAACGACATCTTTCATGTTAGGGTTATGCCTCCTTTGCATTTCACGCGACATTTTTTCATTTTCTTCAAGATGAATATGATGCATACACACAGTGGGGCTTATTCCCTTTATGTCTGCTATTGTCCACCCAATAGTTGTTTTATATTCTCTAAGAACATTAAGCAACTTACCCTCTTGTTCCTTATCAAGGTTAGAAGCTATGATGACAGGCAGGGTTCCAGAATGACCTAAAAATGCATACTTGAGAGTTTCGGGTAATTGTTTAAGGTCAAGTTCGGGTGGTTTCTCAATAGACACTAAACTCCACCCACCAAGAAGCCCTAACTCACCTACTCTCATCCATAACTAGAGGAGAGAGAAGGGAGAAAAATCAGACACCTAGGGTGCCACGTCACCCGTCTTTTGAGTGACCACATTGCCTTTCCGAGAGAGGACCCGCGGCGTCAGTTAGGTCTTCGACCGAAAGGATCAGTTTAGACTCAGATGGTGGAAGTAGTTCCACTTTAGCTTTCCATTTTGTAGTATCCATTACAGGATTAGAGTCAAGCAATGCATCGACTTCTTGGATGGAACTTTCTATGTCAAAATCTATGCCAAAATGTGTTAAACAAGTCTCAAGAGCGTCTTTGGAAGATTTAAGGAAAGAGTCATGCATTAGACTCTTAATCATGTTCACTTCAAATATATCATCCAAGTCTGCCGGTTGTTGTCCAGCATTGAAAACATTGAGTTTAATCTTCATGTTACCAAAAGATAACTTCATGACTCCATTCCTGCAATTTTTGATAGCATTGGATGTGGCCAAGAATGGATGTCCCAGGATAACCAGGATTTGACTAGTAGGATTCTGGACGAGCTGAGTATCTAGAACGATGAAATCCACTGGAAAATAAAACTTATCAACCTGGATTAGCACATTCTCAATAACACCACGAGGCACCTTGACAGATCTATCAGCTAGTTGTAGTGTTATTTTGGTTGATTTCAGTTCACCAAGTCCTAGCTGCTCATATACAGAATATGACAATAAATTAATGCTCGCCCCTAAATCAAGCAATGCCTTTTCAATCTTATGGTCTCCTATGACACAAGAAATGGTGGGAGCTCCTGGATCCCTAAATTTAGGAGGGGTGTTGTGTTAAATCATGGAGCTAAGTTGCTCCGCAAGGAAGACCTTCTTGTGAACATTCAGCTTACGCTTTTGAGTGTATAAATCTTTAAGAAACTTATCATAAGTAGGGACCTGCTTGATAGCATCAAGCAACGGAATGTTAATTTGCACTTGCATAAACATGTCCAATATATCATTAAAGTTGTTTCCTTTCTTAACTGGTCCCAAACGTTGAAGAAAAGGTGCTTTAGGCACATAGGATGGCACAGGAGTGGTTCCTGGAGAGTCAGAGTGCTCTTGGACTTTGGATGCACTAGTATGTCTCTCCGCTTCATTTTGGTCTTCCGATTTTGAATTTGATTCTTCCCCAGCCATCTCTACTTTGTTCTAGATTTGTTTGTCAGACCTAAGGGTAATGATTGTTTTGGCTTGCTCATGATATTGTTCTTGGTTTGAATTAGAGTCAATCTCATCTCATACTATCCTTTTGGATTTGCCACAGGTTAGCTAGGGAACTTACCCTTCTCTCTCTCACTCAATGTGGTAGCAAGTTGACCCAACTGTACCTCCAGCTTGATAATGGATTGCGCATTTGCATATAAGCTTTGCTGGTTAGCTTGTAAAGTTTGTTGGGTATCTTTTTGAAATTGAAGAGAACTCTACATAAAAAGATTGAGTGTGTCTTCAAGAGATGGTTTCCTTGATTGTGAAGGAAGTTGTTGATATTGCGGAAACTGTTGAAGTTGTTGACTACCAACTTAGGGGTAAGGTTGCATTAGAGGATTTTCAGATGGTCCTCCTTGTTGTGGTCCTTTTGCCCAAGAAAAATTTGGATGTCTAGCCCACCCTGGGTTGTAGGTGTCTGAGTAAGGATCATTCTCAGTTCTTTGAAAAGTGTTCATAGCATGCACTTGTTCAGAGAGAAATTTCGGAAATGCTGTACCAGATGGACAAGACTGCGTAGGATGGGCGGGACTGGAACATATGGCACATGACTCGATTTGAGTTGTTTGTGAAGGTCCATTATTTAACATCAAAGCATCAACTTTATTTGTCAGGCTATCAATCTTGGCATAAAGATCTGGCGTGGCTCCTATCTCATATATACCACCTTTCTTCTGTGGTTGGGGACTTCTTTCACCTCTATTTGAATAGTCCCATTGCTGGGAGTTTTCAAACAAGGTTTCAAAGAAATTCCAAGCTTCGACATTACTTTTGGTCATGAATGACCCTCCACTGGTGGCATCAACCATGCGACGGTTTTGGGGTGTCAAACCATCATAGAAATATTGAACCTGTTGAATAGCATCAAGCTGTCTTCTTTGCATATGTATTTTTTGTTTGTGATGAGCAAATGTCTCTTTCTTTATTTGAAGCATGTACACATTCCAAAACTACTATGCGTGTTAACGACATAACTAATAATGTTATTTGAAACGATTCTATTGCGATTACAATCTCCAATCATTTAAGGGCTTAGTTTGATGTGTTTTATCAGTCCTAGAGCTTATTGGCAAAGGGATGGATACCTAAAATTTGGTATTAAAGCCAGCAACACCTGTATTCAAGTCGTAGAAGGGGTGACTTATGGAAAAGGCAACTTGGACAAGAATGAAAGCTGAGACAAGGTGGAAAAGGCTACATGGAAGGCCAGAGTGAGAACCACTCCAAGGCAGAAAGAGTGACCTGGACATTAGCCAGAGTACCATTATAGACAGGGCGTCTGCAGACATCAGCTACAAAGCGTGGTGGTATGTTGTGATCCCCAGTGGTTTAAGGGCCTAGCTTGATTCATTCCATCAGTCTCAGAGCTTTTGTCGTATGGTTAGGTACCCAAAGAGTGTATTCTAGCTGAATGCATTTATTATTACCTCAACTAGAAAATCATTAGTTACATAAGAAAGTAAATGAACATAAATAGGATTGACCCACTCGAGCCCAGTGTGAAATGTGCATTAATCACCCCTGGTAAGGAGTCTCGAACACGAGACCTCCCCCGTGGGCCCCAAATCGCATGGGTCACCCACATCGAGTGTGTCCCTGCATTCAACAGGCGACCCCACTCGAGCCCAGTGTGAAAATGCCCCTACATTAATCACCCCTGGTGAGGAGTCTCAAACACGAGACTCCCGCTTTGATACCAATTTGATGGAGGACAATTAACCACTTGCTCTAAAAGCTCGAACTGTAAAAGTGTAGCTAATTAATCTCTTTATCTCATAGCCCAGGCCCCACATCTCATGGGTTAGGACGTCGGCCGAACCCCATTCGTGGGCTCCAAATCGCATGGGCCGCCCACCCCGAGTGTGTCCCCGCATCCCACGGGCTACCCCACTCGAGCCCGGTGTGAAATGCGCATTAATCACCTCTAGTGAGGAGTCTCGAACACAAGACCTCCCCCGTGGGCCCCAAATCGCATGGGTCACCTACCTCGAGTGTGCCCCTGTATCCAACAAGCGACCCCACTCAAGCCCAGTGTGAAAATGCCCCTGCATTACTTCAACTTGTACCAACTCTCCTAACTGGTGCAATTCTTGGTCTCCGTTGTCCCATTACCATCTAAGACTACTTTCCGTCGTCTTATTACCTATTGGTGCTACTCCTAAGTTGCCGCAAATGCATTAATTTCTAGTTCTATCCTTCCTTGCCCTGCCACTCATCCATTTCAACATTCCCATTTCTGCTATACTCAATTGTATGAACTCATTGTTCCTTAACTGGCCAACATTCTATCCCATAAAGCATGACTGGTCTTAGAGGATAGCCAACATTCTATCCCATAAAGCATGACTAGTCTTATAGGATAGCCAACATTCTATCCCATAAAGCATGACTGGTCTTATAGCTATCCTATAAAATTTTCCTTTCAGTTTGAGTACATGATGATCACATAAAACTCTAAAGAGTCGCATCTCCATTGAGCTTGAGTTGTATGTGGAACATCCTTCTCAATCTCTCCACTCTCAAGAACTATCGACACAAGATAATCATTCCCACCCTTACAGCTACTAATCCCCATCCCCCCCCATCCCCCCCCCCCCCCCTCCCCAAAAAAAAAAAAAAAAAAAAAAAGAACCTTCCAAAAATAAATAATATTGCACTCCATATACTCTTTTTAGTCCAACTAATTTTCTTTAGATTCTGAAGAACCCTCTGTAAATCTAGCTCTGTGTTTACTCAGTTTGCCTTGTCAATCAAAACTATGTTATCTGCAAATAACATACACCATGTGATCTCTTTTTGCAAATGCCTTGTTTACTCATCCATACCCAATGCAAAAAGATACGGGCTTAATGCCAACCCCTAGTGCATGCCTACAGTAATTGAGAACCCGTTTGTCTCTCCACTAATGCTCTTCACATTTGTTACTGCTTACATATCATGGTATTGAACTTATGAGCCGCAATATGAAACTTTGGAAAAGAGTGGAGTAAAGACTAAGGTATTGAGACGAATGTATCAGAAAATCAATTTGGTTTCCTGTTAGGGAGGTTTACCATTGAAGCTATCTTCCCACTTAGACAATTGGTGGAGAAATATAGGCAAATGAGGTAGGATCTCCACATGGTCTTTATTGACGTAGAGAAAGCTTATGATAGGGTCCCCGTAGAGTTAATATGGTGGGTGCTGGGAAAGAATGGAGTTTCAAGAGGATATGTTGACGTGATTAACAAATTGATTTATGATCTATCTAAATCGGGAACCATGATTTGAACCGTGTAATTAATCTGCCTTTCAACCATCACACTGCTAGAGTATCAAAGTTTCTCTTATTTTTGTTGAGGAGCATGTAAATCCTCTTGTAATATAGTGCCAATGAGCTGCATCGGGTTATTTACTCACATACACAGCTGATTACTGATACGTACCCATCTACAAGCTATTTTTGAATGGAAGGGCAAAAGTAAAACTGTAACTGAGTAAATATTATTATCAGGTTTCCCTTGTTCAGTTTACTGGCTTTCTGCTGCCCTGCTACGTGATGGCATGTGCACTAGAATATTTTACAGATCCAGAGGAGGAGACAGGTACTCTTTTTTCTTTTTTTATCAACTCTTATCCCTGATTTCATGATTAGGCTAAACTGTTTAATTTCAAAAAAAAAAACAAAAAGCAAAAGAAACAATGCGGTCAATTAGGACTGCAAGACCCAACCCAAGTTCAGGTCAGGTTGTGAGGGTCCTCTGGTCGGCTTAGTGTTGGGAAACTCCAACCCAATCTGGCTGGGCTTGGGTTGAGCCTATTTAGGCCGGATTTAGGTCCAGTTGGGAATGATTGTAGCTATTTGGGTTGGCTTTAGTCAGGGTGGGTCAGGTTAGGATTGAGTGTAGAGGAATTTGAGTCAGGTTTGGGTCAGGCACGTTGGGTTGGAATTTGAGTTGGCTCGGGTTGTGGATTGAGTCGTCTTGAGGCCAGATTGGGCTTGGGTTAACCCTGAACCCAACCCAACCTGCCCAACTTGCACCTCTACCATCAGTGAGGAAAATACCCCTTATATGATGTAATTCCTTTTGAGTATGCAAGCAGCAAACCTGAGAGAACAAGTATTGACATGTTCATTCTTATTACTATAATATATTGCAATGGAAAATATAAATGTGAGATTCAAGCCGTTCATCAGGTGGGCCCTTCCATGTAAATCCCAGTCTCAGATGAGCCACACACGTACAACGTGTACATGTTGTCCACGTGATCATCAGGACCATATATCAACACTTCAGTCCCACTGACAGGCAGCTTGGGCCTCACGAATGTCATGTTGGCACACGCGAGTTGGTTGTTCCTTGACAACACTTGTGTCCCATTAGCAGAACACCCTTTTTTAAAATTTTGGATTGATAAAACATTGTTTATTATTATTATTATTATTTTTTAAATCTTTTGACAGGGCTAAAAGCCATCGAATCTCTACGGTTGAATCTCTACGGTTCTACTCTTCCAGATCACAGGCGAGCTTCATGCGATTAACGAACACAGGCTTTGAATATCATGTTTTTCTGTAAGTTGTATATAAAATCAATGTGCCAAAACCGTCGTGGAGCTTCTCATGCGATTAAATTGGCATGTAGATTCTTCTTAAGCTTTTACCCAAAAAGCAAAAAGGAAAGAAAATTGTACATGTGGGAATAGATGAAATGGTTATTGGCTGTAATTTCTCTAAATCATGGAAGTAGGCCAGGAAAATCTTGCCTTTTAAAATTTGCCTCATGTGTTTGCATCGATACTTTTGCCCTTGTTCTTATTTCTTATGTTACAAAAAATGCTGGCAATCTGTAGGCCTGTTTGGTTGCCACGCAAAGAAGGATTTCATCTCATTTTAGTCAACAGTAATTATGGATTGGAGATCATAATTTATCGAAATTATTGGGCTATTAAGATAATTTTTAATCAATGCTGAAATCTCAAGCACATAATTACCATTAACTAAAATGAGATGAGCTCATTTTTAAGTGGCAACCAAACAGGGCCTTAGGTTTGTTTTAAGCTACAATTCCACTC
Organism: Magnolia changhungtana; assembly: GCA_030180095.1. Lineage (NCBI taxonomy): Eukaryota > Viridiplantae > Streptophyta > Magnoliopsida > Magnoliales > Magnoliaceae > Magnolia > Magnolia changhungtana. The sequence goes on from JASAUF010000489.1 coordinate 1,193,043, forward strand.
TTTTATTTAATAAAAGGCTTTTTAAGATGTATCTTTTGGATTTGATACAGTTTTTCGCTCAGTGCAGACTCTTTTGATGGGGTGCAGCTTTTGGTTCACTCTCCTCGCCCAACGGTTCATCTTGTCAGACCATCTTAGCTGGACCCTCAGAATTTTGGCTGCAGATTTCAATCGATTAAAATTTGGGTTGGTTGTGGGTTGGGTCCAAGTCAAAAAAGCTGACCCATTTATTTCATGGGTCAGATCTTGGTGTGGGGTCCAAATAAAAAAAAAAAGAAAAAAGCTGACCCATTCATTTGATGGGTTTTCAGATAAATGATGTTCCAACAGAATTACTCTATAGTCCAAAACATCTATTTGAAGTTCTATTTGGCATCATACCCAATCAAGTAAAATTTGGCTTGGGTGTGGGTCGGATTTAAAAATTATTTTATTTATATATATATATATATATAAAAAAAAAAAAAAAAAAAAAAAAACAAGCTGACTCATTTATCAAATGGGTGATGTCTGGGTGTGGGATGACCAGATCCGACCCATTTCTCATGGTTTGGGTCTGGGAAAGTGGTTTTTCACTCAAAGAATGTTCCGTGGAAAGACTCTGAACCCAGTCTCTGCGTTCAATCCATTAAAATTTAAAATTGGGTTGGATGTGGGTCAGGTCCAAGTCATATTTTAGTGGGTTGGGATGGGTGTAGGACCCTGATCTGACCCATTTCTCTCATGGGTTGGGTCTGGGCAAGTTGGTTCTCACACTAATAATGTTCCAATGGAATTACTGCAGAACCCAAAAAACTTAATTGAAGTTCGAGTTTTGTTATATTAAAATCCAAGTTGGGTATGGGTCGGGTCCAAGTGAAAAAATAAAAAATAAAAAATTGAAAAAGAAAAAAGGGGGACCCATTTATTGAAGGGGACAATACGGTGGATATCGAATGGCTTTGGTCTGCTAGCTATCCGTGGGTGGCGGAGGTAGTGGAGCTGATTTAAGAGGCGAGAGACCTCTGCAAGGTGTCGGTCACATCTTTTCTGTGGATCGCTCAGCCAACGCTCGTGGATAGGTTGGCTAAGGGGTTGGGAGAGATTCACGGTTGCTTTTGTTGTCTTGTGTGGATCTGTCCCTTTTCTTGTTTTTAATATTTCGTAGTTTTATCCTTCTGAAATAAAATTTCCTCCATTCATAAAAAGAAAAAGAAGAAGAAGAAGAAAAGAAAATTAAAATTAAAAAAGAAAAAAGTTTCATTCATGAAAGCTAAAAAAGCCTACACATTTATTTTAACCAGTTAACGAGATCTTTGTAGGAAGAGATCCCATGGTATATGTTATCTGCAAATGGTATAATTTTGATTAATGAGACAATGAAAATTACTTGGAATAAAATAGAGAATATGGAGTGCAATTTAATTAACAATAGGAGTAAGAACGTGGAATTAATAAAGATTACAAATTTAGTTCTCCAAAATGGCCATTTTTAATATCTTGGGGTGATAATTCATGAGTGTAGAGATTAAGAAGAACATTACCCATAGAATTAAAGTTGGGTGGAAGAAAAGGGAGATGCGTTCATAGAGTTTCTTGTGATTATTGTGTACTAAAATTAATATAGAACAATAATATGAGTATAATTGAAATGAAGATATTGAGATGTATGGATAGCAAGATGAATAAAGATAGAATTATAAATAAATGCATTCGGGGGAATTTAGAAGTATCATCATTAAATAACAAGGTGAAGGAAATAAAAATTAGATGATTTGGTCATTTGCAATTGAGGACTCTGAATTGCTTAGTTAATTCGACTATGTGCCACTATCAGCTATGGAGCCCAATCAAGTTAGTACTTGGCTAAACAACTTTCAAACATGCTTTGCATTGTCGTCATCTTTAACAATGGCATGTGGTCTAATCAAATCATGCCATGTCGGATCATCGACGATCTGCATCCCAAAAGACTTGGGTGGAGATAGTACGAAAAGACTTTAACAACTTGTGATCCCGCTGAAGTCATGACCCTTGACAAACTAAAATGGTAGAAAAAGGATTCATGTAGCCAACTCTAATTAATTGGGATAAGGCTTAAATGATGATAAATCTTACCCTCTAATATGTGAACGCTGGTTGTTAAGATAAGGTAAGATTGTCACCATGAAAGATTAGAGCTGGGCATCGAGTTGAGTCGGACCGAGTTAGGGCTGACTCGACTCAATCTGGTTTTGAAATAGGCCTAACCCGAACTCGATCCGACTCGAGACCAAGTCCAGCATGCCTGACTCGACCCAAGTTCGGTCTGGCCTGGACTGATCCAGACCGAGTCCGATCCGGTCAAAAGTACCAAGTAGAGTCGAGTTGGCACCGAGTCAGATTGAGAGATGAGGGAGGGAGGGAGGGAGGGAGGGAGTGGAGAGGAGAGAGAGGAGGAGGAGGAGGAGGAGGGTGATGGTGGTGGGTGGTTGCTGGGCTTGGAAGATGAAGGGGAGGAGGATGAGGGAGGGAGAGAGTGGAGAGAGAGAGAGAGGAGGAGGAGGAGGAGGAGGAGGAGGGTGATGGTGGTGGGTGGTTGTCGGGCTTAGAAGAGGAGGAGGATGAGAGAGAGAGAGAGAGAGAGAGAGAGAGAGAGAGAGAGAGGTTGGGATCGGGTTGGGGTAGGGTTAGAGAGTCGGGTTTCGGATCGAGTCGATTCTAACCGGATCGAGTTTCGGGTCGAGTTACTGGGTAACTTGAACTCGATTCGGTTTGAGTTCGGATTGGGTAAAGCTTACTCGGTTCGGACTGACTCACCAATTCGGTTCGACTCGAGTCGGATCGAACCAAGTCAGACAAGTCGAGTTAGCCAAATCGGGTCGTCTCATGCTCACCTCTATGTAAGATAATCAAATAAGCGGTAATGTTTGGTTTATCATTAGTCTAAATTTAGAACTATAATTTGGCTGTTTGATTTGATTTATATGCCACGTATGCAATTTCAAAGTAATTCCTAAGTGCTTGCGTATCATCATCAAACTATGCCCGAGTATCAAAGCGTTTTGTCAAATACATAATTCCATACATAAACCTCCAAAAATTAATCCATTTTAAATAGATGGGTTAAGCAATCCATTCATCACATTTTCATGTCAAGGTTTTACTTATTCGAAATAAATAAAAATAAAAATAAAGAGAAATGTTCCAGTGCTCTCAGAGCATATAATTTATAGTGCCTCCTAGTTGCATTGGAACAGTTACTTAGTCCAACCCATTGATCTAGACCGTTCATTAGATCTGGCCACATTTCATGGTCTACCATGCAAAATTCACAAAAAACCGAACAAATAGTAACCATTTGTTAAATGGTCTTCAACATTTGTTAAATGGTCTTCAACATAGACGATCAAGACCGTTTAGACAAAATAGGTCCAATCAATAATTTGTTCCATCTATTTGTTAGGGGCCATACGGATTGCTTATGATTCTAAAGAATTTCACTTGTTAGGGAATTGCAACCATCTCATCCATGGCTTCAGAAAAAGGACGGCTAGGATGGATTGGATCATTGGATCACTGCAATTTTTGCTTAGTAGCCTATGAGATGTGTTCTGGACTCGATGAACTGTTCAGATCGATCGATTAGAGCGTCCAACCGAACAATGCAACTAGTTGCACGAGTTATAGTGCTCTGAGAGTAGTAGGGCATTTCTCAAACAGAAATATCCGGCAAAAGATCCCAAATGGAAAGGATAACTACTCGATAATCCGGCAGTGGATGTTCTAGCTACATGCATGAGACATGCACGTCAATCCAAACCGTCCAAATCATGGGCCCACTATCGACGGTAGCATAAACGAAATGTCACATTGATAACTGGTGAGTGGAAATTTGCCATTTTATTTTCACCCTCGACGATGTTTCCTTCTAACCATCCAATTTGAGAGGCCCAAAATGAATGGTTGGATTTAAGATTTTTAAAATCCTTGAAAAAAATCAGTATTTTATTGATTTATTTGAAAGGGTTGGATCTCCTTATACTGAATTTACTCTTTAGGTAGGATGTCAGTGGTCCATCTACCTGACTCGGTGACTCCATTGACTCGATGGGACTCGAACTCAGTGGGTCTTGGAGAGATTCATAATCATTGCCCTGCAAGTTATTGCTCGTTTGTTTATTTGGGATGTGGCACACAAGGAAGAGAGAGACTAAGACAAAGAACACAGCTACACATAAAGAGAAGGGTGTAGGAATGGTCCTAATGTACATCACTTCATCTCCACCTTTTCTAGTGTTGTGCCCATGTAAGTTTTTTATCGTTTTAGATTTTAGGTCCGCATCCTAACTTAAATAGGCATGTCATATGCGTAGAGTTAAATGCTTGCACAACCTTTGTTACACGATGCATAAAAAATAAGGAAAGTGGAGCAAAATACTTGTATGAAAGATTAAATGACAAAAATACCCTTAAACTTAGGATGATGTAAAAAGAAGAGAGATCTTAGGACCCTCCAAAATATACCTCAGTTTTACATTTTTGCACCTGAATGTAACTCTTGGGTACTTTTTTTGGGGATGAAAGTGGCCCTAGACCTTTTATCATTGCTCTTCGAATAACTCTTTTGTCACTGGTTTCCAACATTCTTTCATGCTTTTTTACTACTCTTTAATACTTTTTCATGCCTTTCAACTGTCTCTAGTGATGCCTTTTGAGCATAACTAGAATTAGGCTAGCCCATTGCTACTCCTATTTGAGCCATCAGGTGGGCTCCTCTGTCCAAATCTTGAGATGTACACATGATAAACCTGATCATCTTGATTTTGGGCCAAGTAACGGTCTCACTTGATAGATATCTCAGATGTCTCACGTATATGATGAGCTGCATGTGAGGGAAAACTCAACTTCACAAAAAAGAGACTAAGGTTAGTCATGGATGAAGCTTTTTTTTTTATTTTTTTTATTTTTTATTTTACACACTCACATCCCACACACACCTACCCACTCCCAAGATAATGATTTTTCACCTTGATAGATAATCGAACTCATGACCTCGTGTTGAAACTCAACTCGAACCCATGACCTTTTGTTGAAACTCTTGTGAGTTTGGCCAGTGAGGCATGAGTAAGGACCCAACCACATATCAAGCTTGGAAGCGCTTTTTTTTTTTTTTTTTTTTAATGAAATAAAGGCCAGCTATACACTTAATGGGTATGAAAATGAAGGCTACCTAAGCATATTAGGTAACGAATAGTTGAGTTTTGAATTTATGATTGATCACGTGATTGAGATTGGAACCTTTCTTTATCTTAATACGCCCTTTTTTTTAATAGAAACGGTACATAAAAAAAGTTAAGGTAAAGACAAGAAAGGAAGTTTGAAAGATTTGATCATCCTTCCACCCGCATTTAAGCATTGCTTTTTCAATCACCGCCCTTGAAAAAATATTAAAAATCTACGCACGTTACTCTTTTGAAAATGGCTCCCCGACAATATCTGCTACGCTATCAGATTCTTGTCCAGAGAGAGAGAGAGAGAGAGAGAGAGAGATTTTTAATACTCTGGCAGAGTATGATGGTTGATATGCCGGTCCAACACGTGGACCCTTGATTAGTAGTTCATAAAGAGCAAAATTACTGATTTATCTTTGCTGTACAACAGGCTAATCAATGGTAATTTTACCCCTTCAATTAGTTACGGAAGAGTAGCTGGGATGATATTTCAAATATGGGGAGGATATTTACATAACATCTTTGCATGTTTAGCAACAGAATTGTAATTTATGGTGAGGTCCTGGGAATGATTACAGGCCGACTATAAGCCTAGAAGATAATTACGATATATTTTTAGTACTAAAGGTTTGGATTAAGTTAGTTTCAGAAAACTCTAGCCAATTGTGAGATTGGGTTAAGCAAATTTATGTTAGGTTCAACCAGGTTGGGAATAATAATCACATGTATTTGGTTTCCGTCGGTTTAGGGTTGATTAGGGAGGAATTCAGATATAGGACTAGGGTTACGATTTGGGTGGGTAGGGTCAATTTGCAGATCAATTACCAACGAACGGTTTGGATTTTAGCTCCCTTTCTTGGGGTGCGGCGTGGATCACCGGATTCACCGAGGTGAGTGGGATCCTGATCGTGGGGCCACCTTGATGTATACGACTACATCCACACTATCCATCTATATTGAATACTCATTTTAGGGCATGATCCAAAAGTAGATCCAAAATCTCAGATGGACCATAGTATAGAAAACAGTTAGATGGTGGGCCACAAAAGCTTTGGATCAAGATGATATCTGTATGGTCTCTTTATATAGGTCTTTGTAACCTTATCAACTGGTTGGATGGCAAATAAACATTTCGGTGGACTCCATGAAGTTTTTAACATAGGGGATTCAATCACTACTATTCAGTGTGGATTGGTCCACCTAAGATTTGGGCATGCTTCATTGTTGGGATCATGCCCTAAAATGATCTTTGAAAATGGTTGGACAGTGTAGATTTAAGGCACATACATCGTCACTATAAGCCCCACAATCAGGGTCTCACGCACCATAGTAGGTTTGGTATCGCCTAATCCACTCCCCCTTTCTTGTAGCCCACTCTCTTTTCCATGTCTTTATCCGCATCCACTCTTACTCTTTGTGTGTAGCTCACATTTCCTTTTCTCTTCTCTGTATGTCACTTTTTTTAATTTCTCCTCGTACTACATTTCCTTTTCTCCACAGGGAGTCGCCCTGGTAGGTGTTACATTTACAGTGGAGAGGCTACTTTGATGATTTTTTATTTTTTTTAATTTTATTTTTATTATTTTTTATCCATGTCATCCGTCCGTATTTCCCATATCATTTTAAGTATGTGATCCCAAAATTTAAGTAATCCAAATCTCAGGTGGACCACATTTAAGCAGGAACAGTCATAGGAACAGCCATAAAAGTTTTGGATCAAGCTGATCTTTATATTTCCCTTCATCCAGGTCTTGTTGACCTTATCA